>QLNU02015270.1:106754844-106788169 GCA_006491805.2 Dysdera silvatica | reverse complement strand
TTTTATTTTATATAAATCGAACACTACGCAGATTAAATCAAACAACAATGTCAATCAATCAACGTTTATTGGCGTAGTGATACCAGCGCCGATGGTATGGCGTGATTAGATGGTGAAACGTTCGAAAGAAAATAAATATTTCTGCCTTCGGTGGGACCTGAACCCACGACCTTCCACTTGCCGGGCGGAGGCTCTACCCACTGAGCTACGAAGGACAATATATAATCTCTTTACGAACGTATATATATTGTTGCCAGTTATTTCGCAGAATGGTGTAGTACATAGACTACTATTTAAACCAAATTGCAAAGAGACTGGTATTAAATTGATCGAAATGCCCGTTGCAGCATATGTATTTATTTTATATAAATCGAACACTACGCTGATTAAATTAAACAATGTCAAACAATCAACGTTTATTGGCGTAGTGATACCGACGCCGATGGTATGGCGTGATTAGATGGTGAAACGTTCGAAAGAAAATAAATATTTCTGCCTTCGGTGGGGCCTGAACCCACGACCTTCCACTCGCCGGGCGGAGGCTCTGTCCACTGAGCTACGAAGACATGCCACTCTCTCCACGAACGTATAAATAAATACATATGCAGCAACGGTCTTTTCGATCAATTTAATACCAGTTTCTTTGCAATTTGGTTTAAATAGTAGTCCATGTACTACACCATTCTGCGAAATAACTGGCAACAATATATATACGTTCGTAAAGAGAGTATGTATTGTCCTTCGTAGCTCAGTAGGGAGAGCCTCCGCCCGGCAAGTGGAAGGTCGTGGGTTCAGGCCCCACCGAAGGCAGAAATATTTATTTTCTTTCGAACGTTTCACCATCTAATCACGCCATACCATCGGCGTCGGTATCACTACGCCAATAAACGTTGATTGTTTGATTATTGTGTTGTTTGAGCTTTAGACTTTTGTTTATTGTCATTTATATCCATAATATTTTTTACGAGACTTTATATGATGGCAACGTTTCCAGATTAATTAATTATTTATTTTTGCATACAAAATAACATTATATGATGGCATGTGAGACTTGAATTAAGCCATCGGAGACAAAGTCTCTTAGTAGAGTGAAACAAGAGGTACAAGTAGCCGTAGTAAACAAATACAGTGATTTCTCCTTTCGGTTTTAGAAACGTAAAAGTACAGTAAGACCTCTAAATAGTAGTTCACTACTGATTAGAAAAATGTCTGTTATTCCCGAGTGTTAGAGCATAACAGGCATTGGGGAATTGGAAACTGTCCACTAAACAGAGGTTCCCTATTTGGGAGAGAGATTGAGAGAGGATATAACAAACATTAGAGCTGAGAATTAAAAAAGTGTCCACTAAACAAAGATGTCTATCATTCGAAAGTGTATGTTGTGGAGGTTTTACTGTACTATATTGTCAACAATAACTACGAATTTAAATTTTGCCACAATGAAAACATGAACTATTTCTTAAAAGTATAAGAAAATTTGTGGTAACCGATTGCACAAGAAAAATTTAAGACTTCAACGTAAGAAGGGAATATGATGTTGATGGATTTTTTATTGTAGAAACGATGAAAGGAATAACTTTGTCTCTTGTTTCGGGTTTCTTGGCGGCTACAGCTTCTTTGTGTGGAAAATTTTCCATGGTTGCAGCCAAAGTTATCCATTTGTGTGAATCAGTGTTGGAACTACTTGTCGAGGATGCAACGGATGAATCATCAGTTTATACTTATTCACCAATCTGTCAAAATGTTAGTTATACTTATCCTAACAATACATAGTTTATTGTTTTTATGAACCAAAAAAAAAATTTTTTTTTTGGTAAAAAACAAGACCCGATTTTTTTTATTTTTTTTCCAAATTCACTGATTCAAGGAAATCATGGAATGAAGATTTCTGAGTTTCTATACCATGTGATCTTTGGTCAAAGCTTAAGAAAATAGGAAATCCCTGGAGGGGAGGGGGTTGTTGAATCATCTTTTTAAAGAGTTTCTAAACTTAAAAAATATTTAATAAACATGGCAGGATTGGGGTTTTGGAAACTGGGTTTTTACCATCCAAAACTGTCTAAAAGTGTACCAAGTGTCTAAAACTGTGAAAATGTGAAAAATATATGAAAATCAGTAGATTTTCCTAAAATTATATAGACTAAAATAAAATAATAACAATAGACTAATACAAAAACTTTTGTTTTACATATATATTACAGAAAGAGAGAATGTGTTAGTTTGTTTTCAATTTTAAACATTGCTATTAGGTGGCTGTCGCAAGAAGCTAAATATTTTGTGTTTGAAACCAATAAATATACACCATAAAAATTTCAAAATCAAATTAGAAAGTTGTGTTTTCAATAAGAAAAAAAAGGTAATTTAAAACTATAATGGAAAAAATATTCAGTTTAGAAAATAAAGTTTCATTTACACATGATACAAGAATGATACTGTTACTAATGAATAACATTTAAAAGAATATAACATTGATGGTTTTGTTTTAAACAGAAATTCTTCTTTATAGTTGTTTATATAATAATTTCTATGTCTTTAATTGTTGTTTATACAATCATTTCTATGTCTTTAATTATTGTTTGTATAATCATTTCTACTCAAACGATATTTCATTCATTAATGATTATCTGACCTAGCTTAGAGTTTAATAAGTAAAATAAATAGGCAATAAACAAAAATACACCAGCTCTTAAAAATTATAGAAAATAATCTAAAAATTCTCCTTTAATTAAAAAAATCGTATGTAAAAATAGGTAGCTGGAAACAGGCAGGGTCTTGCACCTGCTGTTTAGGCAAAAGCTACGGGTGTAGCTTTAAGGGGGAACTGGTTTACATGCTTATCAGTTGTTTTCTTACTCCTATCAGCTCATATTGTGTCTTGTTCTGTTGCAGTCATTTGATATTTACAGTGCCTGAAACTCAAGAAGAAAATATTATTTTAGTGCGAAAACTGAATTAAAGTTTGAACTGAAAATGAACAAGGGCGGTAGACCACCAGATAGCGCATGGCAGCATTTTCTCCAAGCACAAAAAGTGGGAAAATTAGGAAGTAATAGTTAGTACGCTAAATGCAAATATCGTGGAAATGTTCAACTTGGAAAAGTAGACAGATTGAAAAAACATGTTTTATCTTGCAAAGCCAAAAAGACATATAAAGATGAAACTGTAAGTAATACAGATTCTCCAGAAACTGTAGATCATCCTTCATCAAACCTAGAACTGCAAGAACAGAAAGAAAGTGTATTTATGGTGTCACCAAAAAAAAAAAAAAAAAAAAGATGACATCTCAACAGTGTTTAGATTTACTTATTTTAAAAACAAGTCACAGAACTGCAGAAAATTTGAATTTACTCATTGCCAATTTTTTTGTTCAAATAATATTGCCTTTACTGCAGTAAAACATCATAATTTCAAAGAATTAGTTTCAGCTCTGCGCCCAGAATATAGTCCACCAAGAAGAGAACTTCTGGACATAGTGTCTGCAGAAGTTACAAATAGAACCGAGACCCATATCGAAAGTAAACAAGTTACCCTGGTTGAAGATAGGTGGAGTAACATATACAACGATCCAGTTATTTTAACTTGCATTCAGAGAGAGGGGAAATCTTACTTTGGATGCAGTGGAATTAATTGCATAAAAAAAAAATAAAAAAAATGCACAATATCATAGAGATGTTTTATAATCTGCTATTGCAAAGGCAAAGAATAAATATAATTGCAATGTAAAGGCTGTGGTCACTGAAAATGCTAGAGTTATAGAGAGAGCAAAGGAAAACCTACTGGGACAGGATATAACGCCAGTTTCAGTGCTAAAGAACATTGTGAAGGTTCAAAGGTTTTTCTGCAAGCACCATATACCCTAGTGCATTGCATAATGCAATTAATAATTCACTGAAGCCCCAGTTGCCAAATGATATAAGACGGAAGAGACAACTGACTTGTATTGAAACTTGTCTGCACAATAGAGAAGCATATCAAAAAATAGTTGAGGAACATGAAAATGACAAAGACATAACCACTCTTATAAATGAGTTTAACTTATATAAACAGGCTAAAAATGCATTGCAACAACTGAAACCAGTTGCTGTTTCACTGGACTATTTGCAAAAAGACAACACTACCATTCGTGAAGCCTGTCATACATGGCTCATGTTGTTGAAAGAAGAGTCTTTACAGCCTCACATTCAGGACGCTACAAAACGAATGGATCTTGCCATGATTCCTATCCATTTATTGGCCCATTTGCTAAACTCGAAATATAAGGGAGAAGGAGCTGTCTACCAATCAAAAAGAAGTTGCACGTTCATGGTTAGTAAACAAATATCCCAACAGCATTCACCTTTTGATTGCATATGAAGCTGAAGTTGTGCCTTTTCCTCCTACTTCACTGCATCTGGAAGAAGTATCTGTCCAGTCACATTGTGGACAGCAGCAGGAAAAATTCTAGAAATAGAAGGGTTTTCGGAAGACTGTACAAAACATTGTTTTCTTACTTTCATGGCCTGCAAGTTCTGCATTGATTGAAAGAATATTTTCCAACTTTAGAGTAATACATTCAAAACTCAGAAATCGTCTAGGCACAAACACAGCAGCTAAACTGGTTATGTGTTATCGGATGTTAAGAGGGCCGATTGTAGTTGATTATTAATATTTCTCTTGTACTACATACTTATTTCTGTAGTGTTTGCAGTTTTTTTTTGTTTTTTGTTTCATTTTCATATTACTTTTCACTTTTTATAGTACAAATGTAAATTTTTTAAAATAAACTCAACATTCAACTTAATGCAAATTCTGTTTCTTTAAATGTAACAGACTGGCTGTCATCAGCATATATATATATATATATATATCATATGACTGTATATATGAAAAATCTAACAATAACACGATACATTCTGCATCCATATGTTGGACCTGGTAATATAAAATCAATTAATATAACTGTGTGCACATAATTCACTTTTCAATTTTAATGTTTTTACATATGGTTATTTATATTAGTGTTCATTTTTATATAGTTTAGCGTAAGGAGGTTTTGGACAGTTTTGTACAGAAGGTTTTTGGACACTATGGCAAAAACTACGGTAAACATCGTGGATTTTACCATAATGTCCTAAACCTTGCCAACTCTGGAACATGGAAAATCAGACCTTCCAACATGGTGGATTCTCCATAGGCATTGATATCTGCCATGATGGAAAGTTTGAAAAACTTTCCAAGGTTACTGTGATCTCAGGAGTACCAATTTAATTTTCCCGTCTTTAATTTTTACCCATACTCTTATTGGCATTCTGAATTTGCTGTGGATTTTAAATTTTCTTTCTACTGCAAATATGGAGATAATGCCAAATTTGAGCAGACACCAAAATTTCCACTATTCTGAAATATTCTCTTTGATGATTTTTATGAAGTCATGGTCCTGACAACCGAATTGGAAGGAAACCAACAAGATGAAAGTGGTTAATGAATTATAGAAATGCAAACGTTTTTAGCGAGATTATACTTGAAAGGTGCAGGGGAAAAACATCTAATGAGGGAACTTCCCAACGTGCCCAACAGGGATTGGAACCAAACCACCAAACAGGGGTTGATTATTTTTTGTTTTGCCGAAAGATTTGAAGGTTAATATTTCAAAATTTTGAGTTTTACTGGAAAATTGCTGAAACACGTATCAAGTGATTTTCGATAACCTGTCTTCATAGGGTCGGATCATTAAAATCCATTTGCGGAATCCTGAGATATCACGGTCTGTAATAGGGCTGTTTTCAGACTTTGTGGGGGGGGGAATATCTCCGAAATATAGGGCCAGTCCGGAAAAAGCTTGGACATGGGTCTAATACCTTTTTGAGACCTTTCGAACGTGTCTACTTTGGTTCCAATCCCCATCAGGTACATTGGCGGTTCCCTTGTAAGTCACTTTTGTTTGGTGAAAGTACAGAAAGAACACATACACTAGTGCATTTTTCCTCTTGAAAAGAGTCAAAAATAGTTGTTGATCGGCCTGTGACATCACACATATGTTGTTTTCACCATTCTTTTGGCTGTGTTTGTTCATTGTAGTGGATTGTATTATGTCTGAATGATCGACGTTGTCTTTTTTTTTTATCAAATTACGGTTAAAAGAGAAAAGAAGTGTGCTGGAGTGAATTATGAAAGAAGGATGGATTAATTTTGTCTGAATATGAGTGTGCAATAAGATCGTGGGCTAGGGCCTTGTTTGAACTATGCTTTTCAGTGCCATTGCCAGAAAGTGAAAAGGTGCATGATAGGGGAGAAGGAAGGAAAGAGGAAAAGGAATGGAGAAGCGGAGAAGGAAAAAGGAAAAGAAGGGATGGAGGGGCGGATAAGGAAAGGGAGGCTGAGGAGAGAAGGAAGTAAGGAAAAACCATAGTCGTGAATAAGGAACTGTTCAACTCCTACTTCGCAGAGTTGATATGGCAACACTGGCACAAAAATATACCAGAAAATTTGTTTGTCGTGTTTTTAAATACTATAAAAACCATACACATCCAGTGAAGAAGTACAGCAAAGGTTAATATCTCCCTTTTTTTTTAACTTTGCTGAATTGAGACATCCATGTTGTTAAGATAATCTACACAACATGTCGGCAAATCAGTGTCACTGTTGCCATGCATGTTGGAAACACTAAAGCACTAGGGTACATGTTCTCTACTATGGCCTTCTTTTTTTCAAAATTGGTTTTATAATTTATTGTATTTTCCTTTTTGGCACTAATACAGAATTCGTCCCACAGTGCTTTTTAGTAGGCAGCATTTCCAAAACGTATGGTAATCGACACTGCCTTGCTGCCATGTTGTTTACTTCCTCTTAATAACATGGATGTCTCGATTCAGCGGTTAAAAAAAAAATGAGGTACTAACCTTTATTACTCTTTTTCGTGGGATGTATGAGGTTTTTATGACGTATAAAGATGTGGGAAATAAATTTTCTGCTACATTTTTATGCCAGTGCTGCCATATAAACTCCATGAAATAGGAGTCCAACAGTTCCTATGGTTTTTCCTTACTTTCTTATTCTCCTTCCCCTCCCTTTCTTTCCTCCCCTCTTCCCTTCCTTTCCTCCTCCTCTTCTGTCATGCACATTCCCACTTTCTGGTAATGGCATTAAAAAGCGTCATGTACACGAGGCCTAGCCCACAATCTCATCTCACACTCATATCCGGACAAAATCAATCATCCTTTCATACCCACTCCGGCACATTCCTTTTCTCTTTTCAATCATCATTCCACAAAAAAAAAAAAAAAAAAAAAGTCAATGAGCAAAACACACCCAACAGAATGATGAAACACATGAAAATGCTTTTACCAGCATATGTGTCATGTCATGTGACGTCACAAGCCCATCTACAACATCTAGCAACTTTTCAACTCGTTTCTAGAGGAGAGAAGTGATGGTGCGGGAATGATTCTGTACTGTCACCTAATTTTCTACTATTTTTATTTTCTTAATTTCCCCTAATATGGTTACTTCAATGTTGCCTCTATCTTGTTTTTTCGGATTAGTATTTCCAACTTGGCAATGAATTTGAAATTGGTGATGATTTAGCAATGTGACCACAGACATTTATACACAGACATTATTACAGTTGAGTTATGCCATGTTTAATTACAATTCTTATTGTTACTTATGGATTTTGTGCTCTTTTTTTTTTCCTTTCCAGGCAGTAACGATTACAAGAGTAGGTTTTTTCATTGCAATGATTTTATGTAATAGCATTATGTGGACCATCTTTACGAAGGCTTTACGACATAGTTCCACTACCTTAGAAGCCACTGTCACAAATACTGCTGCAAATTTTTTATTCACAGTAAGTTATCCTTTTTATTTCATTTCAATGTAAAACTGTATATAGCCTCACCTTTTTTGGCATCAAATGACCCTTGCTGTCCATGGACCGTAAAAATTCAACCAACCATTCATTTCAATCTGTTAAAAGTAAAGATTGATGATAGAACAATGCCGATTTTTTACCGATCATTCAATTTCATACCATTGCCGATGCCGACTGAAAACCCGTTTTTTTTTTATATTCCATCGGCCAATGTTTTCAATTACGATTGACTAGTAAAATTTTTAAAGATTATATTATGATATGAACATCAATATTTATGAAGGAAAATTAGCATTGAGAAGTGTTTGGTATCATTGAAAAGCACTTGAAAGACAAATACAATACAAAAACTTATCAATCAATCAATTACACCATTGTTTTTGTTTACAAAACAGGAAATCATTTAACTGTTATATTCTCTCATAACCTTAACATACTGTTAACTTCAAACCGAAATGAAAAAAAGGGCAAAATAAAATGGGAAATTCTCTTCGGAGTACTCTAGAAACGTATTCAAAATTCAACTGCATCATATGTGAGGCACACACAGGTCTTTTTAGATAAACAAAAACTCGAAAGAAACTATGCAGTAAGAATCACAACGACACGAGACAAAGAAAAGGCGAAATTCGAAGTTCCTCACATAACGAAGAGCAATGCTCAACACCCAATTCATCATTGTTTAAACAATTTTGGATCTAGAGAAAAATAGGGCTCACAAATAGCAAACTAATATCCTAGTAGGCCGTAGAGAAAAAGTTTAAAATACAAAATTGGTATCATTCGATGTTTAGAAAAAGAAGGTGCTTGTGGATAGAAGCTGAGAAGTTGGCAGCAGTAAACCCGAAAATCACGGTCCATTTCCCCGATTTTTATCAGGAGGAGGGAGAGTAATATCAGCCAATGGCTAATACAATTGGTTTATTGACTGATGATTTTCAGTTTCTTCAATTGGTTGCCGATGCCGATTTAGGAAAACATTAACAAATCAGTCCCAATTGATTGGTAAACTGATCTATATCGGTCTATCCATAGTTTAAAATATTCTGTCAATGATGCAAACATCAAAAGGTTTTGTAATGTATCATTGCATGATTGAAGCTTACTTCAAATGTCCATCATTTAAATCTATTGATTTTGTAACTTTCCATTTTGTTTGTTTTAGTGATATCAGAATTAGTTTGTTATATGGTTTTGGGGAACCTCTTTGGAACGTAATTAGGTTGGTACTAGCCTGCTTCATTCTTATAGATATAGTGAAATAGCCTCTAGCCGACTGTCCTGAGGTGGCACAGTGTGGTAACACATTTGCCTAGTGTGCCATTAACCCAGGTTTGAGACTCCTAATAGTGCAAAGAAAGTTTACTGAGAGATCTCATAAAGATTGCACTACTTGCTGTAGTCTGGGGTTTGATTTCCTAGGCCTTAAAAGGTCTCAAAAAATTGTAGGCCCAGGGATTCCGAGGTATCCAAAATTGGATTCCTCGGAAACAGTAGGTCTCAGTGCAACATGACCATTGTAGTCTTTGAGCCGTAAAACCACAAACTCACTCTAGCCGACTACCTCATTGTCTTCAAATCAGTTATTAAAGTGGGAGAAAAGATGCCCTAATATAATGTGCTATTATTATTTTAATATTGCGATACCCTGTAAATATGAATGTCATCTTCAGGCCAACTGGATTGGGTTTTACTCGCAGTGTGGTTATGCATAAATAAATTATAATTTGGAAGTCACATAAACCATTAGTTTCATCCCAAATGATCCATAGCAGAGTCTTTGGATATAAAATGCGAGGGGATATTAGAAAGTAAGGTTCCCTATTTTTTATTTTGAAGTATTTTGAATATACAGTGAAGAAAGCCTATCATATATGAAGGTGCATGTTTGCTTTATTTTTCCACATAATTGCTTTGTTTGTTGAGGCATTTATCATACCGGTAGATCAAGGAATCGAAGCCTTGGTAGTAGAAAGATGCGTCCTGATGAAGTTGCCATGCACATTTGCTTGTGCTCTTCTGTCAAATGCCTAAGAACCCATCTACTGCTAACCTTTCGGTAGTCTAGACGCTGATGAATATCCCATATCATGCCATATGAAAGATCAAATTGTTGGGATAATGGAGGAAGAGTGAATTGTCTGTTTTGCTTCATCGCTGCATCAAGGTCATCAACATGATTTGCTGAAGTTGAAGGTCGCCCCATTCTTTCTTCATCCAGAACGCTAATCCTTTCATTTTGAAATTCACGACACCATTTCTTCACATGTTGTATAGTCATAAGACTAATATCGTATACTGCAGTAATTTCATGATGGATTTCATGGACCGGCATCCGTTTTGCGCACAAAAAGCGGATTACAAATCACACTTCTTCTAGAGACCATTCACTCAGTTTGCTCACCATTTTAAATGGATACCAAATGTGTGTAAATTGATTCTTCCAGATGGAAAAAATAATATAGGAACTTAAACTACTATGCAACAATAATATCACCATCTACTGGCGATGATGTGAGCAATACATTTGATTTAATAAAATAGGGAACCTAAATAAAATACCCTCGTATATAAATACTCAAATCTTAATCATCTAACTAAATCTTCATGCACATTTGACATCAGCTGAAATTAGGTAATTAAATTTCAATAGTAATTGTGTAAGCATTGTTTTAAAATGATTGAAAGTTATTTGCATTCAATTATGATTGTAGAACTGATTTTTTAGAACAAATATTTCAGTTTGTAGAACAGACCTTTTATTTCCCATCCTATAAACAATATTTTCAATTTTTATGAGCTTATATGACCCATTATATAAGTTAATATTGTAGTTATGACATTATGTTGGACCCTGATTTTGAATTCTGTTCCTGCACAATATGCTTTCCTCCACTTCAAACTTCTCGTTTTCCAGTGTAGTCATTCATGGAATTAGTTCTTCAAGAAGTTTTGTATTCATTGGGAAAACGTAGGTTCGATGCTCTGTGCTAATCCATTCATATATTTTGCCGTTGAACCAGATTCGATTTCCAATGATATTGTGGAACACATACCATTATTTTCTGCAATACTACCAGTTCCACCAAAATTGTATCACTACATTATTTTGGAGGTAATGATAATACTCCTACTCGTAATGTGGACTTCCCATGGTTTTTCACTGTCAATAGTCATGACACCATACCCTTGTATTATTCTTGATGAAGAATAGGTTGATGCATTTGAAAACTGGAGGGTTTTGTACTTACTATTTTACTGGTGTCATTCTATTTGTGCAAGTAAATGTCTTTCTGGATACCTAGAATTTTATCTTGAGTGTATGTATTGCAATTAACATCATTGTCTCGCTTACCATGTATCTGTATAAACTGGGCATGTATATAACTGGTATCTATCTGTAGTGTGTTAATCTGTATATAACATGAATCTGTATATAACTAGGCTTCTGTATAAACTGGGCAGCATGGGCCTTGTTAGTCTTTGTCATTACCTGTTGTTGCCTGGGTGGACGCAAACTATATATTATTAACTATATATTGTATGTATGATATTATTACGGAGGGACCCTGGTTCGAATCCAGGATGGGGAAAGCATCTCTTTTTCTCCAAAAACAAAAAAGCTCTAGTTTGAGCTATATATATACGTGGGTGGCAAAAATTATTGTATATATATTGTATCACTGTATAAATGTTCATGATCTATCCAAAATGAAGTTATTATTATTATGTTATTAAACTAATTTGTTGATTGCGCTTAATTACTGTACATTTAAATATGTGTGTGCATTAATATTAATAATTGTTACTTATTTACAATGAGTGTTGTGCAAGTTTTTTATTTTAAAATGTAATCATATATTCTATATAAAAATCTTGGATATTGTGTATTTTCATGTAATAGTGAGTCGAATTTCTTTAAATAAATAAAAAAAATTTCATGATTGTTTTTATTTTATTAACCTTTTTCTTCTTAACACTTGTGAGTTAAGTGTATGTATAGTTTGTATATGTAGTATAGTTAATATTTTGCTATTAGTAATAAAATATCAAAGAAAAAAAGCTTTAGTTTTTGGTAATTGTACGTTTGACGTATATTTCAATCGCTATGCATTTAGGTAAAAAAAAAAAGTCATATTATATCACACTTTATTTTCAAAAGGTACTTTTATAAATATTTTCAGTTAAATCAACTTTTTTGAGACATTCTTAATCTATAGTGCACTTACAGTAAATGTAATGTAATATCTACAAATAATTACTGTGGAAGTACACTTTGTTGTGATTCATATATAGATCAGTATAGCCATCTATGGAGAAAACTAACCACCAAACACTAGAGGTGTGATGTGAAAGTGTGCAACTGATTGTGCCTGAATATTTTTAATGCTAAATTCGTTGAAAATCAGTATCATTCATTCATGAGTCATCATGATTCATATATGAGTCATCATGATTCATATATGAATCAGTATGGTTCTTATATGAATCAGTATACATTGTGGGAATAAGTAAAGTAGTTGGTTAATTATGTATGATTTTTCAGGCAATTTATGGGCAAGTTTTCTTCGGTGAATCGTTAAGCCTGCTGTGGTGGCTTGGAACTTCTTTGATAATCACTGGTTTATACCTCATGCATCAAAGTCAGCAACAGTTATCTGAAAAAGATACAAAGCAAGACGAGAAGAAGAAGAAGAAATGAGCATTTCGTTATCTAATTTTGATGAAATATCCACTCACGATGCTTCAGCAATATTGTGGTAAATTCAATATCTATTCTTCATGAAGTAGCCACTCTTAGAATAGCCATTTTTATGGCATAGTGGTTGTATTCTTGTCTGTTCCAAATGAAGCAGCCACTTGTGAAATTATTGCTGTAGTGGCATGGCAGTTCAGTCGACAATTTTGCATCAACGAAAGTTAAATTCAAATTGGAACCGTAGAAAGCATGCTGTGGTCAACAGCTTGTACTGCATGCCTTATCTGCAAGGACCTTTAGTTTTAAACCAAACTCAACGAAGTCTATTATATATATATAATGAGATTGTTATATAAAGCATATATAATTCATATTAGGATACTGTTTTTACTTGATAGTAAGGATTAACTTGGTTTACATGTATGCTTACTAACTAGCTGCCCACCGTAGTCTGGGGATTTGTTCCCTGGACCTTGAGAGGTTCGGGTTCCTCTGAAAACTGTAGGTTCCAGCACAGCACAGGAACCTACAATTTTTTCCAGAAATTCGAACCTCCTTCATATAGGAAATTAAGTTACAGACTGTGTATATATAAAACTAAAAACGGGGTTCCCGTGCAACCTGGAGTACCTGGAATTGTCAGGGAATTTTAAATCATCTCTGAAAGTCAGGGACAGTAGTGGCCCTAGATTTTGCGGAGCCCTAATATTTTGGAAAGGGGTCTTACCGGGGAGCCTGTGAGTACAGAATAGACCCCAGAGAAAAGGGGGTTCGCGAGCCCTCCCTCAAAAAAAATTCTAGAAATGAACTCTTTAAAACAACGTTTTTAAGCCATTTGATGGGAGATGGTAAATAGTTTTGTCTTCTTGTGGTCCGTTGTTAATAACAAGAATCTTAATTTGACAAAAGGATGAAAAATGAATAATAAAAACAATAAAGATCATTTTAGCGTTATTAAAATTCGAATAAATTACGTTTATGTTATATAATGAATAGGAGTCTACAATTTAATGACAAACATTTTACACTATAAGTGCGTCAATAATAAAAGAGCCGCCGCAAGGCCCCATGGCTAGCGGGACCCTGGGCAGTTGCCCGTCCCTGGAGGCATCCCTGGTCGGGGAGAAACCAGATTTTTTTGTCAAAACCTGGGAAAGTCAGGAAAACTTGTATTCTGAATAGTTAAATCTCCCACGAATGTGAAGCCATTTTCCTCTCAACCAAAATTTAGTTGAAAGTTTTGTGATTGGTTGGGGAATTTTGCTGGGAAAAGTCAGGGACTTTTTTCTCCAATGTGATTGGGAACCCTGTAAAAAACTGGTAAGAGCTGTATATCTTCTGGAATCAAACTCGATATCATGCATATAGTGGTTAAACATGTCGCTACTATGTTACTTTCATGGCACTGTTCTGTGATGTCTGATCCTATGTTTCATTGATACCTTTGTAAGCTATCTTTAAAATCATTTATGGTAGATGGTAAGTCATTAGGGTAGGATAGGAGTCCCCATTAAAAATGAATTTATTGTATGTGAAATTGTAGCAGTATAGCTCCCCCCCCCCATCCATCTTGTAAGTTTTCTTCATATGCGGCAGGTCAAAAGATTACTGCTATTCTGAATTGGTGAATTATGGGGGAATCCAGCACTGCACTCTCTAAGGAGCATTAGTCTAACAGTGCAAGGGTGCAATTCAGGCCTGTAGCCAAGCCGGGGTGTGGTCCCAGTTGCCCCATTGAGTTACTTATATATATATATATATAGAACAATCCCCGGGTGCCTGTGCCTCATATGCCCTTTGCCTGACCCCAGTTGCCCCTCATCCTGGCTACATGCCTGGCTCAGTAAATGGTCTGTGTAGAAATGCTTTTGTGTCAGAAAATTTAATTGAAAGTCGGGATATGCTATTCTACAGGATGTAGGACAAAATACGATAGTGTGTAAATGGTGACACAAAGGTTATATTTATAAATAAAACTATATGAATTTATATAATAAAAACTTACAATATAATATTAAATATTATTTCAAAATACATTTTCTAGATTTTGTCGATGGAGAATATTCAACAGTTTTAGTAAAATTAATTGGCTTAGCTAAATCAATTCGGATATATGAAATTGCTAGATGATTAAGGCGCCTTTGACTGTTCGTGCTTCTATGCCATATTTTCAATGAATTTGCCAGTCTTCTGAATGATTTTTCAATTGAAGAAGCAGTACGTTCTAAGGGTTATAACTCTACAAGTCCCAGTTCCCCGTCCCCCAAATATTTGTAAGGAGCCTGGCCCTCCCAAAACTGATGGGCAGTAAGTAAATGGAGAAATGCAAAAGGGCATAACATATAAAATATATTGTTATTGGTCATATTCTGCCTGTCACTGTGAAGATGTAACCGAATTGTATTTAGGATGAGAAGTAGGCGTATACTTCATTTCAAGAACATAGACCTGTACTGTGATAATAATTATCAAGCAATTGAAATTAGTGAAAATTTTGAAAATGGTTGCTATATAAAGAGCATTGTGGGTGGGATCAAAGCTCCCCTTGGAAATCGAGACTAGTTATGCTAATGGTAAGGAGATTGATATTTTTATTTTCTTAATTTAAAAAATATTTTTGTATTTATACTTGTAGACCTATTTTATGCTCAGAAAGTTACAATACAGAATTTAAATATTATTGTTATGATAAAAAATCGTTTCGGTTGAGCCAGGGGTACCAACTGTAAGGGGCCCCAGGGCCCCTTTCATGAAAAAAAAAAATGGTGGATTAGGCCCTCCCGAAATTGATGGACAACCACTAAAGAGTTGCAGAATATATAGGGTTCCCATGGGTCTTTAAAAATCTCCTTAGGAACTCTTTATTTATTTATTTTTTTTATTTCTAAGGGCCCTTAAAAGTACTTCGTTTTCATCAACACAGTCCTTAAAACTCCTTATTTTTTGTAAAATTGGAATGCGATTGACGGAACAATTCAATAATGATTTTGTATCTTGCATGCTGACATGTAGGTAATTTCATATTCATACACACAAAGAGACCTATCACACACACACACAGATAAGTTAAAATAACCTATAACACATAAAGGTAAAAGACCATTGTTAAATGTTAGTCTTGAGCAGCGGTTCTTTAACTCTTCTGGATGACGGACCCCCAAGAATTAACTCAAAGTTTAACGCCCCAAATTTGCATCATACATATTTATTTCTAGTGTTTCATCACTAATTTTCACTATTTAAGGAAGGAATTTTTCGTTCCCTCATAATTTATTCTTAGCATTAAAGAGCAAATGCTCTTGTTTCGGTATTTTTTCGAATCTTTGTGGAACACTGTGAAGGTCTTGCAGACCCTGTGATAGAGCCCCGCGGACTACAGTTGAAGAACCGCTGGTCCAGAGGATTGCTCTCCAGTCAGGATATAAATGCTAAAGACGATGACAATTTTTTTGTTTTTTTTTTGTTGAACACAAAAAAATTAAGTTGTACTTTTTAATAAAAAGAAACTAATGATGTTTTTAAAAGCTAAAACATTTTGTGTTGACTTAGCTATTGAATTTAAATAATACTGTTCTAATTTATGAACTATATGTTCATTTTTATGGTTGCAATATGAACATGCATATGTGCAAAAATACATGCACAAAGCAAACGAAATATTTTTATTTATATACTAGGTCGAACAGGAAGAGAACATGTGATGTCCACATTTAAGAAGTTTAAAGGGAGAGGGGATGCAACGTCTGCATGTAGGTTAGGTGTAGAGGAGGCACAAGAGTAAAAAATTTGAGAACCACTGACTTAGTCGATAGCGATGTTGGCATATTGCAATTGGTCCTTAGAAACTCCTTATTTTTCATTTTAGAAAAAGAATGGGGACCCTAATATAATTGAGGGTTGAAGATGTAACATATAAAATATATTGTTATTGTATGTGTTTTCTGTCTCTCATTAGCACACACACAGGTTCTTCGATTAAAGAACCCCACCCTGTTTTCTTTAATTTGGTGCCCCTGGGCTAAGCCCTAGATTCAATTAATATAATACAGCATGCTGGGCAGTTTCAGTTGTCACAAGAAAGCAGTAGCGGCCCTAGACTTTATGGGGCCCCTAATATTTTAGGGAGGGGCCTTACCGAGGAGCCTGGGGGTATGGAATGGACCCCAGAGGAAAGGGGGGTTAGGGGATCCTCCCCCGAAAAATTTGAAAAATGAACTAAAACAAGGTTTTTAAGCCATTTGATGGGAGAAGGTAAAAGAATAGTTTTGTCTTCTTCTGATCCGTTGTTAATAACAATAATCTTAATTTGATAAAAGTATAACAAATGAATTGTAAGAACAATAAATATCATTTTAGCGTTATTGAAATTCGAATAAATTACGTTTACGTTTTATAATGAATAGGGGTCTACAATTTATTGGCAAACATTTTACATTACAAGTGTGTCGATAATAAAAGGGCTGATGCAGAGCCCTGGAGCCACCTCTGCACGAAAGTATTTTTCCATTTCCATATTAAAGCTGTATCGGCATTATATGCATTTTGTAAATTACTTTCATTTTTGTACATTTCTCGTTGCAAATAAATTTGTTACATTTATTTTACCAACACGTCTTGTTTGTATTTCCAGAATACATGAAATGGGCCTCTTCCATTTTGTAATATTTTTTTGTCTTTCTAGAAGTAACTGATCTTATCTCATTAAATACCACTAAATAATTCTGCCTCTCAAGGCCCTGCTCTGGCACAGTGTGGTAACGCATTCGCCTAGTACACCATTAACTTGAGTTTGACTCCCAATGGTGCAAAAAATGCTTACTCAGAGATCTCATAAAGATCACACTGTTCACCCTAGTCCAGGGTTTGGTTCCCCAAGTCTTAAGAGGTTCGGATTCCTTGGAAAATTTTAGGTCCAGAGGTTCGGATTCCTCGGAAACAGTGGGTCCCGACACAGCATGAGTAGTGTAGTCCTTGAGCCGTAAAACCACAAAAAAATTCTATAAAAATTTATTCTATAAGTGATGGCTCCTTCATGCAGGATAATGCACCCATCCATCATGCAAGATCCGTTCAACAATGGTTCAATGAATGGAAAGGTGACTTATGCCATCTGCTCTGGCCACCACAGATTCCATATTTTAACCCAGTTGCAAATATAAGGGATATGTTATTACAATTTATATATGTTTTGAGCAACAAGAATTGACATTTCATGTGTGAAAAGGTTTGAACTAACAAATTAAATTATGACACTGGAAATTATTTATTCAGAAGGGTACAAATAGCTGTTCTTTATTATTCGACCCACATCAACCCATCTACATACTAACATAATAATAGAATTTTTCATCTGATAATAAATATTTGATGCTAAAAAATTTTTAAAAAAGCATCAAATTAAGAATTTAATAAAGATATCAAAATTGCAGTTACTCCTCTAGTTATGTTTGGTAAGATGAGGCTGCAAAATATAGCCTAAAGGCAGCAAAATATGTCAGCTTACAGGTACCAAAATCATAAATCTGTCTCTGAAATTGCAGACAGGAGAGGAAATTTTCTTTATTTTTTTATAGAAGAAAAAGAGTGATCGATCCGATCCATAGTCAAACTGGCACCCAAATAGGACCACCTGTGTCTACCCATTTGGCAACCCAAGTACAAATGATGCCTCCCACCTCGCCCATATTTAAGGTATTATCGGGGCAGGGCCACTTCAAGGATGTTTGGCTCCCAGATGCCATAGCCTGAGGAGGCCACAAGAAAATATTGGGTTTCTTACAATCCATAAAAATTAATTTACTGAAAAATTATTTTAAAAAACTAACCAATTCTTTTTGTAACTCCAATACCGTTGAATTCAACAATTGAATAGAACACTTGACCATGAAGGCCTGTTTACAGTGCATGGCAAGTAGCTTATTGTCAACAAGCCACACCCTTGGAAACAGTACTCCTCCCTCTGCCTCCATCCCTCCAGTAGCGGCTTTGTCACTGTCATTGCCACGAGCTGGATGGATTTATTGAAAGTCAGTTGTCACACTCTCTCCTCTTCCCCACTCCACTACCACTCTGGCACAAGCTCTGGATCAATGGAAAAGGTTTGTCCAAGGTGGAATAAGTTTCTCCAAACTTCTCTACTGATTTCAAGAAAGCAGTAGCTTGTTCTTTTCCAGATGTTTGCTCCCTCACGCCATTTAAAGTGTTCCCCGTGATGGATTGAAAAGAGAGAGAGGGACACAGAGATTAAGATATTTGACGCCGTTTTCATCTGAAGATTTTTATGTAGTGGTGTAGCTGTTGCAATCGCTCGCTACAGGAACATTTGCCTTCGTTGAAAAATTTATGTGGATTATTTATGAAGTTTATTATTAGTACTTGTGAACCTCATTTGTCAACTCGTCTAGTCGTATTTTTAAGTGTTTAAGTACTGTGATTAAGAACATTTATTTTCAACTCAACATCTTGCCATCCTGGCAATTGTGCTTGTGAAATCATCGTTACGAGTGAGTAGCGAATTATGATTTGAACTTAATAGTGGCTGTACAAAGCCTTGTCTCCAAGAGTCATCTTTGTAAATACTTGTGAACACTAGAAATCGTCATCTTTATAAATTCTTGTGAATATCAGTAATCTAACAACAATGTCAATCAATCAACGTTTATTGGCTTAGTGATACCAACGTCGATGTTATGGCGTGATTAGACGGTGAAACATTAGGAAGAAAATAAATATTTTTTCGAACGTTTCACTATCTAATCACGCCATAACATCGGCGCTGGTATCACTACGCCAATAAACGTTGATTGATATTGTTGTTTGATTTAATCTGCATAGTGTTCGATTTATAAAAAATAAATATCAGTAATCATTGTCATTGTTGAATTATTCTGCATCTTGTGAATATGTGTAATGAAGAGTTAAAAATTTTCATTGTTCTCAGTCTGATCTAAGAAACTGCCCCAGTTTGTAGTGACTTACCCGTGTAAATGAACAGATGTCTAAAAAACTCTCTGAAGTGCAAAGACGCAAATTAGCGTAAGATGAGGAAGCATCAGATGCAGCATTATTAAAAGAAATGCCAAAGCTGACAACCTACTTTCCCGCTGCAACTTTTTCCTCATCTGTTGTTTCAAAAGACGTGAGTAATTCAAATGAAATAAACTTATTTACAACACAATATGAAAGCATTGATCCATCAACAGAAATAAGCTTAATACAGTCAGGTGAAACTTCTGAATCCAGTGGCATCCTCTTCGGACACTACTGCTAACATCAATCTACAAGCATCAAATGACACACTTTTGCAAAACGTATCTGCGGATGGTAGCAGCAGGTTTGAATGTCTTACAGCAGATCCCTCAACTTGGCCGGAATGCCTTAAAAAGGGGGAGAGAGATGAACTTGTTCTAAAAGGACCGCTACCTCTAACTAAAACTGATAACGAATATCCAAAGAATGACCAAAAGAGGCATTTTTCCAATGACTTTCAGTATCAATGTGCTGTAAACGGCGAAAGGGTAAGGCACCGGTGGTTGATTTATTCCTTCGTTAATGACTCGGTATATTGCTTTTGGTATCGTATTTTTGATCCCAACTCTAAATCACACCTTGGCCAAAAACCAGGAATAAATGATTGGAAGCACATTGCAGACCGACTTTGTTCCCATGAAATCACCCCAGAACATTTTAAATATATGACGCAGTTGCATGAAGTGGAATTTCGCTTGAAAGGGAATATTTCCATGGAACATGAATTGTTGACTCAAATTCACACCGAAACTGAAAGATGGCAAGAGGTATGAAAACGTCTTGTATCAATAACCTTGTACTTAGCAGAACATAATATTGCTTTTCGAGGTTCATTATCGAAGCTTTTCACAAAGAACAACGGCACCTTTGTAGGCTTAGTGCAACTTTTCATACAGTTTGATAGTGTAATGATGTATCATTTAGGACAGGTGGTTATTCTCTTCAAGTTAACCTGCTTGGCAATTGAATTCAAAATGAGCTTATTTGTCTTCTAGGCAATAAGGTAAAACAAGCAATTATCAAAAAAATAAAATAATCTAAGTACTTCTCAGTACACCGGATATAAACCACAAGGATCTAATCTCTCTCGCAATTCGTTAAGTGTTTGAACAAGGAGATATTGATTGAAATATAATGATTGAAAAAAGTTTTAATGGGTAGAAAGTTGCTGAAGAGTCTACAGTAGAAGCTCTTACCAAGTTGCTGTTTGAAGAAATTGAAGAATGTAACCTGGATATGAAATGACTGCCGTGGTAAAGCCTACGACAACGGGGCCAATATGGCTGAAGTCAACAAAGGTGTTCGGGCCCGTGTGTTTAAAGAATATTCAAGAACGGCTTTTACTCCTTGTATAGTAGCCATACTTTAAACCTAGTAATTTCTGATGGTGCAAAGTCATCAGTCAAGTCGATCTCACTTTTTGGAGTCCTCCGGCATCTTTACATAATCTTCGCTAAATCGACAAAGCGTTATTGTATTATCAGTGAACATGTTACATCCTTATCTTTAAAGGAAGTTTGTGAAACATGGTGGGAAGCATGAATTAAGTTCATTCAAGCTGTTAGGTACCAGTACGCTGAGATCAGGCAAGCATTAATGGAATTGTCAGAAAGTGTGGATGGCCCAACAACAGCATCAGAGGCCCAATCACTAGTAAATCACATGGAAGACTTTTCTTTCCTGGTCAGTTTGATTGTTTGGCATGATCTTTTATTTCAAGTGAATCTGGTAAGTAAAACTTTGCAAGCTAAAGAAACTGATATCCCATGAACAATTAAATTGCTCCAAAGATGTGAAAATTTTCTCGAAGCTTTCAGGGAGAAGGGTGTGGCTGATTCAATAATAACTGCTAAGGAAATTGCCAAACAAATCGAAATGGAGCTTTCTTTTCCAATAAAGAAGCGCAGGAGTATGCAAAATCAATTTTCATATGAGGGCCTGATGAAGTTACGGATTCTCCAGAAGATTTGTTTAGAAGAGAGGTATTCTTGTCCCTTGTCAACAGCATCTCTATATCTCGTAGAGAACGATCAGCTCAACTGAAAAAGTACCACAACCTTTGTTTGTTTGTTTGGCTTTTTTATGGCGCAAGAGCATCTGGGCTATACTGCGCCACGTACTGGGCTATACTGTGCAACGTATGGGGGTTTCTTTACAATATGAACAAGCTGCCCGAAAAAGAAGACCTCAAGAAAAGTTGTCAAAAACTTCAAAATTTTCTGACTGCTAACGATGTTAGTGACATTAACGGAAAAGAATTATATAATGACATTCTTCATGTCAGAAGTGTTATTCATGATGAAGATTTTTTCTTTCGATGAGGGGAGGGGGGGGGGAGGAGCATCTCCCGATACATTCCTGGTTAGAAGTAGGGGTGGTGCGAAAAATCGACATTCTGAAAAATGGGCCGCGGATTCAAAAGTTTGGGAACCGCTGGTTTACACCATGGCGTTTATGCTAAGTAATGTTTAATCGTGTATAATTATTGATCGCATGATGGAACTGGAAAAAAAAAAGTTTGACGTCACATAATAATAATTGTACTTAATATTTTTTTAATTAGAATTATTATTCACGTCTCTTGGTAGGTGCAACAATGATAATCGTTTTTTTAAGATATTCTGAGAAATCATACTTTTTTTATCGGATCGGATATAGTGAACCAAATGTTCCGCCGTCCTTTGTGGTTCGCTATAACGGAGTACGACTGTACTGTAAAGAAAATAAAGTTTGCCAGATCCACTTATTTTTTGTAAATTTTTTTGAAATCGTTTTGAATTAGTCAATTTTCATATTTTTTTATCATTGCAGAAGTTTGAGTATTTTGTGATTAAATTATCACTTTAAGAATATCAAATATTTAGCACAAGGGGAGTGGGTGGGGGGCAAAGCTCTTCCTTTCGAAAAAAAGCCAAATAATCAAGGCTATATATGCAAAGTTAATATGAGTGCAATTTTTTTTTTAATTTCTGAGACTACAACCTCCACGTCTCATCAACTCCCTCCAGTTCACAACCAGTCATGATGGGTGCTGATGTCTTGTATTAACTCTTAAAAGCATTTAAAAGTCAATGAAATGGTGTAAACGAGTAAAATACGTGCTTCCATAAATTAACAGTCATCCATGAAGAAAACTATACTTCTTTTCGCTATTTCTACTTAAAAATTAGCGGAGAAACGATACTACACCAGCGTGTTAACATGCGTCAAATTCGTTTGTTTTGTAATTACCAAGATGGAGGATGTCCCACCCCCTGTTACACGGGTTCATTTTTCTCCCTTCGATGCTCCCTCCTGTCAGTTCAATACTCGAAGGTCATTACCGTTGAACAGTACAGTTGGTTTAACATGCAACGCACGCCATAGTCGTATTGCGATTCAAATGTCACTTGTAGCCGAACCCATTTACGTTATGACGCTTAAAGCGCCATCTATTGCTAAAATTTAGAACTATTTTTTTTCTAATTCCATACCATTTCCTCCTCCTTCGAGTATATTCAGTTCAAATTTCAGGTCATTTTGAGCAGTGGTTCTTTTTTTACAGCTTTTTGAAAGTTGAACTTTAATTATAATCACCCTGTACATTAAAAAATCATCTTTTTGATTATTTGCAGATTATTCTCGAATAAGAAAATAAATTTAAAAAATGAAATTAATGTAATAGAATTCACGAAAAACATTTTTTTTTTTTTAAATAGAAAATTCTTTTTCAAATGGGGCGGGGCTAATCGAATGTAGAGTACTTCGAATTCGAAGGAACGTTCGCAAGCGGTAGTGCCCTCTTCATATCTTGAATCTCTATCCTGAGATGTGTGTATTCCTATTGGCAACTGAAGTCGTACAGTGTGTATGCTCGAGCACTGCGACTTCTGATATGCCTCAATGTTTCGTAAATATATATTTCGCAATATTTATATTACCTCTTAACGAAACATTGAGGTGTATCAGAAACCATGTCTTCGAGCATGCGCAATGTACGACATTCAGTTGGCCATAGGAATCCATCTCGTGATAGAGACACTAGTCCTATCTATATGTTTTCCTACCTCCATGAGCATTTGCTTTTTAAACATGGCGGATATTGTATTAGGTGTTCGTGCTTATTGTAAAATGCTCTTGCATGCCATGAAATACCCACAACAGGCCGTTAATGGTTTGTTTTTGGCTGAAAAACGTAAAAGCAAAGAATCCGGAAGCGGAACGGTTAATATCGTAGATTCAATACCGCTATTTCATCTTAGTTTAAGTTTGACGCCGATGCTGGAAGTAGCTGTTATGCAGGTAAGGAATTCTCACTATTTTCCTTATTATACACAGTAGAATCGATATATAATAATAATCTAGGAGCCGAAAAAAAAAAGGTATCGTTATAGACAGTTTATTGAACGAGGAACGTAATACATTATATCTGTTCGAACCGCAGAAAATGTCGGAATGGACAGATCTCGCCCTATTTTCGACCAGCTTTTGTGGGATATGCCGTGCAACGTTAAATATGTTTGATTCTTGACACTTGTCACAGGAGTGTAAAGCAGAGTTTATCAGTAGATGCTATACAAGAGATTGTGGGATTTTAAACTGGAAACTGAACTGGTAAAAAAAAAATCCTTTCTAAAAAACTAAACTGTTCTGATCATGCTGAGATATCGTGAGTTGTAGATGTAATGGTTAAAATCCACCTTCCATGCAAGGTGGTAGCGAATGGCGCCAAAAAAATCGCCAAGACACGGTTTATAGATAAGGCCACGCCCAACACTGATTTCTGGACTAGAGAAAGAGGGGGTAGTAAATATTATTTTACCTGAGTAAAGTGAGAAATCCTGTTTGCTCTGGCTAAAATTATGACGACAGTTATATATGTGTACATGGTGCTGCAAACAGTTCAGAGCTAATCTATAATAAAATGCTTTACTTAAATTGTGTGACAACACCCTTAATTCGAAAGTGCAGCATATCCAGATGGATGGAACTCTTTTCAATCTGAATGGCATCTTTCTATTCCTAATATTGAAGGGCCTGATCGATAAAGTCGAGACCATAAATACTCTACAATCAGAAATCAACAGGTGTCAAATCTGGAGGCTCTAGTGCATGGTTTGCAACCTTTTGTGTTTTTCCCATGTTACCATACAAATTTTACCTTTTTCAATGTTTTGATGTATCCAGGCAAGTTTTTGCGGATACAGAAACTTGCCCCAGTTGCTTTGTGTGTTGACCATTATTTGGCAATTGTGTTATCCCTGAGAAGGGTAATAATATCTTACATCCTTATATACGAAGAAAGAAAGTTGTTTCTGTCCTCGTTCCTGTAACGGTCAAGATACTCCGGGCTAAACGGATGAACCCTGGTTCAAATCCAGGATGGAGATGGCATCTCTTTTTCTCCTAAACAAAAACAGCCCTAGTTTGAACGTATTTATGTGTGGGTGTTGAAAATTATTGTGAAAATAAATTCTCCTATGGAAACTCACAAAATTGCACCCTGGTTGCTTTGCGTGTTGACCATTATTTATTTGGCAATTGTGTTATCCCTGTGAAGGGTAATAATATCTTACATACTAGAGATGGTGAGAGTCCAGGCCTGAAATAGACTAGTCTCTAAATTTCGTATAGTTTTCGGGTAAGCCTCGACTCATTAGGCGAATGCAACTGAAGCTGAAAACTGACTTTTCTATAACTGAATTCCCCAAGGAATACTGCGACGTGATTCGTTTTTGAGAGTTGTGAAAATATATGTATGTAAAACTTCGAAAGAAATTAAATTGCGTAGTTTAGCAAAAAAAATTTTTTTTTTAAATCTTACGTTAAGGGGGTTAAGTTATATTTGAAGCTTCAAGCTCAGGTTCAAATTCCCATAAAGTATTAATTTTGGGTGGGCTCGGTCCTTGAAAAATAAGTTGGAACTCATCTCTAACACACATGCTTCCATGATGGCGAATTCTGAAAAAAAAAAGTCTCTAACATTTACCGTAATCTGTACTAATGCCAAAGCACCAGTTCACATGACATTTCTAATAAAGACGTTTTTGATCAACACCTCCGTTGAAAGCAGACTTACCAGTAGGCACTGCAACATCCTATGATCTCTCCAGTCTCCAAATTTGACAACGGTTGATTTCTGATTGCGCAGTATTTAAAGTATAAGCTTTATCGATCAGACCCTTCAACATAGTTGCAATCAAAAGCCGTCATTTAGAGTGAATTGATTTCCATTAATTCAGATATGCTGCATTCTATCTACAGTTATGGGTGTTGTCACTCACTTGAATTGTGTTATATGTTATGTTGCAGGCAGTGGCGTAGCTGTAAAATTTGGGCCACAGTGCAATTGCTGAGCGTTCCCATTTCAAGATCCTATGCTATTACATTATTATTAAGATTATGCTATGTACAGAGCCCCAAAGGCCCCCTCCCCCAAGGGCAAGGGGCCCCAATGTAACCAATGCGGTTGCATTGGCATTGCTATGCCACCGGTTGCACGTCATGTCAAACATTTGCTGGTGTAATTCACAAATTGAACACACAGTAGTCATTTTAAATGGCTAAAACATCATCTAGCAAGAGGCTTGTAGTCAAGCCAGAGTCAACAGGGGCGTGGGCCATTTGTCTCATCAAGCTATATATATATATGGAGAGAGAGAACAATCCCCAAGTACCCCATATTCCCTTTTCTTTGCCTCTTTGTTCTGACTACAGGCCTGCCTAGCATCACAAACTTTGAACTTTTTTTAAAGTAAAAAAATAGGAGTTACTGTAGGTTGTTGTAACTCGCAGAATGCTTGCTCCTTTGGTAGGGAATAAATTTACCCTGTACTTTTTGCAAGGCTTACTGATTCAGGAGGGTGCAGGGCCTAGGTCCAATCCTGGAATCAAGAAGTGGGGGGGGGGTGAATCCCCCACTAGGCATCCACTGATTCAAGAAAAGTTACTGTGTCCCTCCTAAAAAATGGGGCTGTAGTTTTTTTTTTTAAATTTTGGTTATTACAATTTCCAAACACTCCTCCATTAACGAAAAAATGTAATTTATTCTAAAATGGTGGCGTCCATCCGCCATGATGGAAAATTTTGAAAATTCACCACAGTTACCTTAGCCCGAAGTAACAGCATTTTGAAGTTTATATAGCTGACTCTATATACGTTAGAACACAATTTCTTGTGTAGTTGAAATTGAAAGTGTTCACTAATTTCTTAGGAAGCTAAATGTTCATAAATTAAACATGTAATAAACTAATTTGATCTTTATAATTTTAGATTGATCAGTATTGTAAAAGTCAAGGTCTGGTGATTGCTGGTTATTATCAAGCGAACGAGCATGTTAAGCACTCCAGGTAATTAATATAATAATTGTGTCTGAGAGAATACCGTATAATTATAAATGTTATGTAATATGACCATTATTAGTTTTGGATAAGACGTTAGTATTTCTGAGCAATTACATTTTTTAGTGCCACTACCATGGCATATGTTTTCAATTTGTGTGCCTACATTTTGTTTTAAGGTAATAAGTCTTTGTCTTTTCACATCGTATATGCCTGTTCTCTGCTTCAATTTATGTGTGGCATTATAATTGTGCACCAGTAACCAGGGTTCAAAATCAGCAGTCGTTGGTCACGGGTGATGCGTGTTCCAGAATTTCAACTTGTAGCTTCGGGATTTCTTTTCAAAAATTACAAAATTTGGTTTTTGTTTCCTATGATTTTTTATAGTCCATTCAGATAGGACACAGATTTATCCAAACTAAAACTAATTATAAAATACTAATACTTCATTATCATTTCATATTCTAAATCATTTCAAATGTTAAACCATAAATGATATTGAAGTTTAAAATTCATTTTAAATCATAAATAATTATAAAATACGTATAATAAATCATTTTAAATCATAAATGATATTAATGTTAAAAACCATTTCAAATAAATAAAATACGTATAATAAATCTAATCAACAATTAATTTCCCCCATAACGTATAACGTATCTATGTCTGTGGGTGTACCTTATGAAAAATATTGTTTTTTCTTCCTTCAGTTTCTGGTTGACTCACTTGGCCGCACCTGTGTGTTCTTCCATTCAGAATATCGAAAATATTTTGTTCAAATTAGCATCCATGACTAGGTTTTGGCACTGCAGGATCTTATTTGTTAAAAAATTCCTCTACAAATTGCAGACTCTTTTCTTCGTAGTTCATACCATAATCTAGATTTTAGTATAAAATGTGAAGAATTAGGCTTAATCACAATTGTTATTAATGTTTAATAATTTTTGGGTACACACCTCTCCTCATTTTTCATGAAGTATCTTTTGCAATGTACATGCATTTCCTTCCATTGCTATCTGTCTCTGGTGTCTTCCTATCGACAATAGTGAGCTGTCAAAATTTAAACACCCGATTCACTGGAACCCAAACAGTTTCGAAACCAGTTCTTTGGGACCGCTAGCATACACAGAAAGTTCACGAGGGGATGTTACAGAGCTGCAACTCCATATATTTATGTGTATCAGGGGTGATTATGTTCCGGGATTTTACACCGTACATTTCGAGAATTTCAACATTTCTTTTTAAAAATTACAAAAAATGTTTTGTTTCCTATAATTTTTTATATTCTTGTGGAAATCAGTGTCTTTACTAAAAGTATTACATAACTTTTCAGGGAATTTTTTGGTATGTTTAGGGAATCCGGTTGGACTTACAATCACCCCTGATTTGTGTACAAAATTTCATTGCAGTGAGGGTTATGGCTCCCATCAATCCTCCTTGTGTACACCAGCGTATGGGGACTGTATATGGCAAAAAAGTTAATAACCGGTTTGTTTGAACCAGCTCCAGCTCACCATTGTCTATTGAAAATCACAGATGTAGGCTGTACTCAGTAAGAACTGATGTTGACTTCTTGAATCTTTCAGCCCAGACTTTATCGCCTACCGAATAGCTGAACGAGTGTATGAAAACTTCAGTGATGCTTGTCTCGTCATGGTAAGTAAAAAGCAATGGCTTTTATTTTAATGTTGCAGAATTCCAATTATCTCCATTCTGTCCTAATTTATCCAGATAATTCTGGTTACCCAGACTAGTGGGAACTGGATAAATCATCAGAAGCTGGACAATTACACATAATAATGTTACACAAATGGCAAGTCATCATTAAAATGCTGGAATGATCGTTTAATAAACTATCGAGATTTGGATAAGGGGAAACCTGAATAATTGGGTACAATGTTACAAAGGCCGAGTGATATTCACCTTGGTCATCAAATGGCATTTTCGATCGGTCATTTTCCAACCTTGGTTGGTCACATGGGACGTTAAGCAGTGGTGTAGGAATGGGAGGCTCAAGCTCCCTACGTTGGATATCAAAACACATTATTTTCTTCGGGGCTGCATCACATATACTAATCCTTTAAGGCAGTTTGGTGCAGTACAGCCCAGATGTGCTTGCGCCATAAAAAATCCAAACAAACAAACTTTAAACGCTGAAAGGTAAGGTTTATAACAAGTAATATTTATGAGAAATAATAAATTCCCAAAATCTCACCCAAACCGAAATTCTAACTACGCCGGCAATTTCTAGTTTCTCCCCACCCCCCCCTGAAATTTGACGATGATCCTGTGGACCATCAATGGTCCGCGGACCACACTTTGAGAAACACTGCTTTCAGGCATTTAAGCATCCAGTATTTTATCTTGCAGTTAAGGATTTTAAGCGCCTGGTCGGACGGGGTGGGAAGTTGTTTTTTGCAACTGGAAATATAACCAGTAATGGTGATCAATTTCTTTATTGTAAGCTGGTGTTCTAGAGCAACAAGGGGGCCCTGCGATGGCGAAGTATGGTAACGTGTTCACCTAGTGTGCCATTAATTCGGGTTCGACTCCCAACGGTGAAAAGAACACTTACACAGAGGTCTCATGAAGATTGCACTACTTACTGTAGTCCGGAGTTTGGTTCCCTAGACCTTAAGTTCGGATTCCTTGGAAAACAGTAGGTCTTGGTGCAGCACTGTAGTCCTTGAGCCATAAAACTACAAACAAAGAAAGCAATGGGGGTATGGCGGGGGGAATACAGATTTATTGTATACTATGCTGGTTTGTTAATTGACTCATGAAAGGAGATAAGAACGAAGTGGTGTTTTTTGTAAAGTAAATTGCAAAATGAACATAAATTTTTTGATTAGTACATATTATTGATAATATCAAGGTCAAAATATTGATGCAAGAGTGTGGACTAGGGGTAGCTTAGTCCCTTTCCTCTCTAGAAAAATGAGAATTACAAGTGAACATTGGTGCAGAATGATTCTTGCTGTTCTTGCGCCATAAAAAATGCAACCAACCAACAAGTGCATGTTGTTTTCAACGGGGGCAAGTCTGTAGCCCACCAGACCTTGAGATTCATTATGTTAATGAATCAGAGTAACAGTATAGTGGAATCTCTTTAATGCTACGTCCCTTAAGATGGACCTCTCGTTAGTTTGGACAATTTTTTTCCCCATCTGAGGTGTGTGTGTACATTCAATGTTAAATATTTTGCTTAATGTGTACAGCTCATCGGATAATATGGACAAGTCTTTTGCGCAAAGAAAAAAACTGTTTTTCAGGAAAAACTTTAGGGGGGTATCGAAGACAGCATGAAAGATTCCCCCCACCTAGGAGTGGTCACCTGTTTTTCAAAAGCAACCACCCAGATTCTTTAAGATTTTTTATTAATTAAGTAAAAATAAATGAGTTTCCACTTTTTGCAAGTACTAATTTTTTTGTTTTGTTGTGAATTCTTCCAGAGTATTCGGTCATAGTACATTATTTTTTTAGTAATTTTATTCATTTATATTGTGTATTGCATTACTACGTAAGTTAATGAAAGATATCATTGTCCTTCTCAGGTATACAATTACCAAAAATTTTTGGCAATTGTGTGTTATCCCTGAGAAGAGTAATATCTTATATCCGTACATATATGGAGAGAGAGAGAGAATTGTTCCTGTCCTCGTTTGTCTAGCGGTTAAGACACTCCTGGCTCAATGGAGAGACCCTGGTTTGAGTTCATAATGGGGTTGGTGTCTTTTTCTCCTTAAACGAAAAAGCTCTAGTTTGAACTACATATACGTGGGTAGCAAAAATGATTGTATAATAAGTTATTGCTGAATGGCCTGAAGTTTTTGCTACTAAAATTTGCCCTCCACTTAGTGTGGGCTAGTTTTTTTACAGATAAAAATCAACGGCCCCTGACGATCCGCATTACGAGATTTCAATGTTGTTATTTTGCTACCACGATTTTTCTGTGTGTCGAAAGACGATGAGTTAACCAGAAAAAATGCATTCCTTTTCCAGGTAGATAATCAGCGCATCTCTATGGACTGTGATGATGTAGCATTCCATCTTTATCAGTTCAATGACAATAAATGGAAACTGAAGGACAAAAATAGGTTTGTTTTATCAATGAATAGTATTCTATGATGCCACTACTTTTGTATCTTAAACTCGTTTGTGTTATTTGATCTGTTTCTTAAACTTAAAAACTCGTTCGTTTCTTTACCATGGGGTCTGTGTGAAACTTCAGCACACATGGTTTTGAGATACACAAAACTCAGAGCTGTCTGAAGAGAGTTTTCAAATTTTGAACTATCAGCCCCAGAGTTTGCATTTTGACATGATCTGGATACATCCGTTCTCTCTCCCAAGGATATCATGATGCCTCACAAATAATTGTGCAGCCTGATTAAAAGACTATTGAAAAATGTATACTTCATCGTTGCACTCGTAGAACAGGGGGGGGGAAGAACGCCTACTGCTAACTGCTCAATTGAATATAGGGATTGGTTCTCTAGACCTCAAGGGGCTCGTATTCTTTAAGAAAACGTAGCTCCACTGTTCCTACGGTGGTGTACTTGGTAACGCATTTGTGTACCATGCCATTAACCCGGGTTCTACTCCCAATGACGTTGTTAGAACGCATGCTATGATACTGTAATCCAAGGTTTCGTTTCCTTGGAAGCAGAGGTTCCGATTCTACTGAAAATCGTCGGTTCTGGCTCAGTATGAGATTCGCTGCTTTCCTTGCTCTGTAATGACATAAACAATTCACCACCGTGTACTGATGTGATCGTAGAATGATGTTTCGCATTATAAATTGTGACTCTGTGTATATACTTTTGCAAGTTTTAATCATTTCATTCTTGTAAAAGAATTAAAAGTGACTAACTAAGTAGAGCTTTTATTATTGATATTTTTTAATAATAGTTGTTTTCATGATGTCATTTTCCTGTCATTACAGCGTACACTTTGAACAAGGACACAAGGCTTTGAGTGCCACTGCCGCATTGTTGCATTCAAAAATATATCGGAGACTCGCAGATTTCGACAATCACCTGGATGATATCACATCTGATTGGCGCAATCAGTTCATCAATGAAGAAATTGAGAGATGTTTATAGCATTGTTGAAGAATTCCTGTACAGAGTTTAACGAAAAGCATTATTGAATAAATGAACTTTCTAAAACACTGCCTGGTAATTATACAGGCATAGGATCATTGTGTCCTTGTGTTTTTTATTATTTATTTTTATTGTGAAATCAACCTTATGGTTGCATGGGCGTAACATGTTCGACTATCCTTCCGTTAACCACGGTTTGATTCCAATGTTATCATAGATTGCATGCCGTTTCCCGCCCACTATAATCTGTTTAGTTGCCTAGACAACAGAGGACCAGCATGCTTGAAAAACTGTGGGTCTTGGTGCAGCATTACTTTATGTAGCGTTTCATCTAGGAAAAAAATTAGGGCAGGACGCATGACCTGACGAAAGGCCTTTTTTTTGTGTGTGTGTGTTTTAAATACGCAGATACTCGTGATTTACGTCAGATTTACTGTTACTAATAACCTTTAAACATCATCTTAATTGGTTTAGTTCCTATTGCTGTTTAATTTAAATGTTTTAGTCTTCGTTTGGAGATAAACATTTTTTTTTTCTTTTTACGAGTTAATTATATTCAAAAGGCGAGGGGAAGTGCGCATGATTGTGATGTAAGAATATTGTTGCCAGATGGCAAGATTAAAAAATCCCAACTTCATACAAAATAATAATTTAATATAACTATAATTTAAACAATATCCTATGCTAGCTTAATAAAATAGGGATGTAAAACATGCTTAATTTAGAGCTTAAAGACAAACAAATTGATTTTAACAAAAATTTGATCTCAAAAATACGTGGAACCGCTAACGTTTATCGCAGTAGTCCGTGGTTGAAAGTCTGCAAACCTGGCAACAGTGATTTGTTTACAAATATTCGCCAGCAATTTCGTTTTGCCAAAACCATCAGTGTTATTACGAAAATGAAGTACAAAATTTTTATAAATCAACAAATTTCGTCACGCGTTTTGGATTCTAACGTTGGAAAGGGACATTTGGGCACAAGGGTGGACAAGTTGAGGGGGCAGGGCGCTAATAGGTTCGGCAGAGCATTGAATCCTTCTATTTCACTCTATATGAAACACTATCTTAGGTGTTCTTGCACCATCAAACAAATGATTGTGAAATTGTCGCATTTTCTGATTGATACCAAGCAATTGTTTATGAGTATTCATGGCTTCTTTAACAGAATAAAAATTAATTTTTAGATAAATCGATTCAAACTATTTTAATGAAAAAGTCTTATTAATTTATTTCATTAATTTGAAACATTTTTATATTGTGTTATAAACTTTTGCCCCATAATTTTGATTATATTGTATTAGATGAATATAATTAGTGAATAT
>QLNU02015270.1:106740463-106754744 GCA_006491805.2 Dysdera silvatica | reverse complement strand
TTTTAAATTGAAGCCAAGGACGTTTATATTTATATATACACATGCTTTTACATGCACATATATGTGTGTGTGTATATTTCATGCATACTAACTTATTATGAATAACTACTTTTATAGCCTAAAACCACTGTCTAGAAATTAAGGTCCATACTCTAAACATCTACTCACATTAGTATTCACAATACAAATTTTATGGTGGTCAACCAATACCATTGAATTTCCATTCAATTCAGTGTTTTGGAACCAGTTTTTGCCATCAAAGCAAAGTCATCCTAACACTAAAAGCTTGCAAGTGCGAAACCACAGTATGTGCTTAAATTCCCTATGCATAGGTGCCAACTTCTAGAAGTGAAAAATCTGTAGTCAATCACGCACGCGTGGGCAGGCCACCATTTTTTAATTAAACAAAATCATACATAATTTATGAAAAACAGGCACAATGAGGAAATTAAGTATTTATTAAATTAATAATAATAGAGGATTAAACTGTATTAAACGCAATATTAATTCTTAGAATTTACAAATGCTGTAGTGCAAGATTTTGGATTTTCGAGAAATTTTTTTTCAAATACATTCTCGTAACATTTCACATGTTGTCTGCATTTAACTATTAGTAAATTTTCTAATGTGTCATCAGACATGGTTGACCTGAAGTCAGTTCTAATTTTCTTCACTTGACTGAAGACTCTCTCGCATGCTGCATTACTGTGAGGGATCGTAAGTATTGACAGCATAACCTGAGAAAGTCGTTTAAATTTTAATTCACAAGTATCATTTTTTATTTTACCTATGGCTGCCCATTGTGCATCAATGCTACCTTCATTACTCACAGTTTGTGGAACTTCGAAAGCCTGGAACTCACTGAATTCTGTTTGTAAAGCATCAACAGCTTCATCTTCTGTATTATTGAACAGGAAATTTTCCATTTTATATAACTGACGATGAGAGCTACATCAAACAACAATGTCAATCAATCAACGTTTATTGGCGTAGTGATACCAACGCCGATGGTATGGCGTGATTAGATGGTGAAACGTTCGAAAGAAAATAAATATTTCTGCCTTCGGTGGGACCTGAACCCACGACCTTCCACTTGCCGGGCGGAGGCTCTACCCACTGAGCTACGAAGGACAATATATAATCTCTTTACGAACGTATATATATTGTTGCCAGTTATTTCGCAGAATGGTGTAGTACATAGACTACTATTTAAACCAAATTGCAAAGAGACTGGTATTAAATTGATCGAAATGCACGTTGCAGCATACAGGTATGTATTTATTTTATATAAATCGAACACTACGCAGATTAAATCAAACAGCGATGTCGATCAATCAACGTTTATTGATGTAAGCCGCTTAGTGTTCGATTTATATAAAATTAGAATATGCCAAAACAAACGGAATGTTTTAGATCGTAAAGCACCAGAAAATTTCCAATATTTAACCCAGTAGCATCTTCTTTCAAAGATGGCATAGATAAAAGACAATTCACAATTTTTTCACATAAAGGATCGAAGAAAGTTACCACTATTGGATACAGCTTTGAATCAACATCGTTGCTTCCATCAGTTGCAATTGAAAATGGATAGCACCTTAAATTTTCAACAAGTGATGAGGATTCCTTTGCAGACATTTCTTTCATAATTGCAGAAGTTTTGGTCTTTGCAGATCCATATTGTTTTGCAATACTGCTGTCAGGAAACGTTTTCCGAAAGAGCATCCCCGCGTGATCGCAGCAATTCATTGGCAAATTATGTTCGATCAAAAACGATGTAAATAAACATTCAGCGTTTATTTATCATGGAGGTATCGTTAAATGCAAAAAATGAAGGCTTGATACTATGATTAGACTCTACAGCCTTGAACGTCTTCTTATGTTTAACAGTCTCAGAATGCAAAGTAATATCGCGTTTACCACCGTGAGTAATGCTTATGTCTTTACTGTAACACATGCAGAAAGCATATTTTGGCCCCAGTCTTGATTTTTGAATAAAATTAAACATCTTCATATATTTGGCTTTAAACGTTTGGTAGTACCTTTTATTAACAGTCGACATCGTTAACGTTGTTTTCAAAAACACCTAAAAACAAAACTTTCTTTCCAGAGCAAAGAAATACCAGATACGTCTAACACATGGCTTCCCTATAAAGAGTCACGTGCTTGACCAAAACCTTAACGGTGTAGCGCATTCTTTCTTGCCTTCCCCAACAACTACAAATACAGATGCATGATTTCGTTGTGCAGGGGCATCACTCTACGTCATAGCTGGAGCTAAAATGTCATGCCACGCATGCACCGTTAACGGCAGATGATTTTTTCTGATTTTACGCATATTCAATAAATATGCATATATGCGCAAAATTTAATATATCAAGAAAAATAGGTACTTAAAAGCTTTTTAAAAATCGGGTACTTTAAAAACACTGGGGATTTACCAAATCTTCAAAAATCAGAAGCCTCTTGCAACCCCAGTTGATTAAGCACCCTATGCTCTATGTGGATTGTATATAGGTTGCACAATGCTTGAAATTTACTATGTATAATATAACCACAATAGGGAACTTGCATACTGCATCCCCAAACACTCTGCCAGCTTTTAGTGCTATGGTTCCCCAACCTTTTTCAAACGGGTGACACACTTTATAGTAACCAAAAAGATTCTCGCCAGACCCCCTCACGATTATTTATGACCCCCAAAACACGTAAAATACAAAATTATATTATATATATTACATTAATTATGTACATTATATATATATTGCATTAATTATGTACAGTGGTCCCATTTTTATTATATTATGTAGAGTGGAGTCCGTTTTTGAATTGCCCTCCCTGTGGGGCGTGGGGCCCCACGTTGGGAAACACTGTGCTAGAATGACTTTGCGCTGATGGCAAAAACTGGTTCCAAAACACTGAATTGAAAGGAAATTCACGTATACTTGTTGACCATCATAACACTTTTATTGTGAATACTAATGTGAGTAGATATCTAGAGTATGGACCATAATTTCTAGACAGTGGTTTTGGGCTATAGAAGTTATTTATAATAAGCTAGTAAACATGAAATACATATACACACATACAAAACGTGTACATGTAAATATGAATGCCCTTGGATTCAATTTAAACCCTACCCCCCATTTCATGTGATCATTATGCATCATGGGTGCTTAATTTTATTTCTCCAAAAAGAGTACCAACCATGTTTTAAAAAATGCTCACAAAAGAGAGTAATTCCCCTTCAAACCATTTTTACAACTTAAAAATTAAGCGCTTTTAGGCACTTTAATCCAAATCCATAAAAATTTAAGCACTTTTCAGGGCCCTTAAAAATAATTTAGCTAAATTAAGCACCTGTATGAACCCTGATGCACACATGGTGAATAGGCTCTAGACCAGTGGTTCCCAACCTTTTCCAAGCTGTGGCCCACTTTTACAGTAGCTAAGTAATGCGCAACCCCTTTTATAGTAACTAAAAGATCCGTGACCTTCCCTCTATCCCCCACCGCCACATTTGCATAATAAAAGCATTTTTAACAGAGTAAAGAAAACACATTAAATACAAAATTATGTTACATTATGTATTATATTAATTATATAAAGTTAACCATTAGTAGAATATTGCTATATATGTAGCCGTGTTGAAATATAAAAGCGTTGGAAACATTTGGTATGAAATTCTTTATAAAAATAATTGCGGTAATCCCACAGAGACTTGTTTGCGACCCCTAGGTTGGCATTAAGTCCACCCCTAGCTCTGCTCTAGGCAGACACCATCGTTACAGAATCCTGTGACTGCTTGGAACTATTTTGAGGTGTTAGGCAGGAGGACTTTGGTGTTATGGTGCCCATTATGTGTCTTGTCATTGACAGCCAGCCACCATTGTGTTCATTTATGATGATGTAATAAATAAGAAATGTGAACTACTACGAACTGTGGAACCATATTGTCCTTAGCCATAAACCTGTTTTGTGTTCATGAGCTGATTATGGTTATGTTTGAGTATGGAGGGTACATGGTGAGTGTTTCAATACTGCTTTCGTTGTGGAGTAACATACCACCTCAACTGCTGGAGTGATGATATGGGGAGAAATCACATACGATATACAGTCGCTCTTCATAATGGTAATGATTGCTCATAGTGGTATGATATGTGTGTGCAGGACATTCTGTGGCTACCATGTGTTACTTCTCCTGGAAGAGGTTCCAGCAAACATTTTTCAACAGGATAATGCTTGCTCTTACACTGCAACGCTTTCCCTGGAATGCCTCCACCAAGTTGACACAATTCCCTGGCCTGTTCAGTCAGCAGATTTATGTTTTACAGCTCAAAGACTACAATGGTCATACTGCGCCGGGACCTACTGTTTTCCTAGGAATCCGAACTTCTGGACCTACAATTTTCTTAGGAATCTGAAACTCTTAAGGCCTAGGGGACCAAGACTACAGTGATCAGTACAATCTTTGCGCCATTGGGAGTAGAACCAGAGTTAACAGCACACTGGGTGAAAACGTTACCACACTGTGCCACCACAAGGCCTTTTTTTTTGGGTTGTAATATTTGTTAATTTAAAACATTGAGAAATCTATATTTAGCTAGCATGAGAATAGGACCAATGACTCATCTTAGATATGCCATTTGCATACAACATAGGACAGTCATTCTTTATTGGACTATTTTGTATATTCTGCCAGTGTGGAATCTATATTTAAATGCATGAAAGCAGAAGCAGGTTTATGATTTTGCAGCCTAATCTCACCAAACACAACTAGAACCATAACAGAGATTTTGGTACTTTTGTAAAGTTCTTAATTTGATGCCCCCTGGTGGTTCAGATGTCTTTTTGCAATTGTTCACAAATTTGATGTCTTTTAAGTCTTTCCCAAGGCAACTCTCCCTTTGTCAATGCCTAGTTACACTTTTGAACGTAATTCAATTGGCCGCCAAAATATTAAGCCCTATCTTCGTAAACTCTTTTTCAAAAATTTGCCATTTCAAATGAATAAGCTTCGTTTAGCCCACTTAGTAGTCTGTTGGTAAATCCACCACTGCATGAAAGGGAAACATTTGTTTAGATCCAATAAAAACTTTGTATTCATTTCTTGTAAAAATCATACATAATTTAAAGATTACAATTCTTCAGATTACTACCCATTAAAAAATCATCCATTGACCTATGGCATTGGCAGATATATACTTGCTGGTCAAATTATGACTATCAAGCAGTTTTATACGATGTAACTGGCCTACAGGCAGAGCTGGGCAAAATATTTGGAAATATGTATTTTCGATACAAAATGCAAAATGTATTTTAAAATACTTTTCGAAAATACAAATTACATTTGCCGAAGTTTTTTTTACCTGACTTTAGTGCACTTCATTAACCTAAATTAAGCTTAATAATTTCATTATCTTAATCATATCGTTATAATTTTGTAATAATAAGGCCCGGATTTTCATGTATAAAATTTAGCCCAGATAATATGCTCAAAATCATTAAAAAATGTGCATGAATTTTCGTGCACATTTTTTCGCTTGCATACTTATGCATAAATATGCAAGTGCATAGAAATCTAGAGCCTACACATACGTGATGTTTTGAAATGTGTACCATATTTCAGGAAACATAATATAAGAAATATAAATTTTAATTTATTTTTTCAACATTCGGCTCCGTTTTGATTCTGGGTTATATTTTGCAAATACATATTAAATTTGAAGATAACAGTAAGAGGCAAATTATCCCTACGGCGCACACATGAAAATCCAAGAAAAACAATTAAAGGATAACTAAAAATATTCAGAGGAAATGTTACTGGCTTTCACTAAAACCAATTATTCGAAACTGGTATCGGATAAAGCATTCCTGTTTGGAGTATTTACCTATAGTGGCAAAAGAAAATAATAGTTCCACCAGGGCACTTGACGGCAAATTTGTGTTGTAACAAATGAACGTTTTCTTCACTATGGGATACGTTCCCAAATTTTTTAGTAGGTAGGTCGTCTTAAAGAAGAATCCAAAAATTGAAAAATAATACAGTTATAAGGTTACCCCTGCAAACTTGGCAAAACTAATGTTATAAGCAGGGTGACCTTATATGCAGAATTAGAATTCAACTTACGTTAGGTATTTCAAGTGTATATATAAACTATAAACCAATATTATAAACATTATATAAAAATTAAGTTAATAAATTTAGAATAATAACTTTTAAGTTAAGAAATTTTCAAATTTATTTTGAACTTCAAAGAATTTACGCATAATAGTTTAAATAATGATGACAAAATTGCACTGTAAAGCACCGTCTTTGCTATTACACTGTGTTTTGCAAAAGCTGCTTTTAAATGGCTATATTTCTTAAAAGTATTCGTAAATTTTTTGCTATCTGTAAACAAATGATAAAGTTTATCATTTCATATGACATATTGCACACAAATGCGGTGAAGCAGATAAAATTCCCTTGCTCATACGAGAAATTGCTCCTTGCAAATACATCCCGTGGTTGTTTTGTCTCTAGCTCAATCTAGTCCCAAAAGCTTGACTGGAGAAGGGAAGAACAGATTCTTGAGAAAAAACACCACCCACTAAACCCTCTCCCCTTCTCTATTTTACTACGAAGACCTCCTCTCCCACACACCTCACAGTAATGAGTGCTTGACAATATCGTATCATTGAATTCTCAGAACTTGAAATAACGGGTTTCCATCCGTTTTCTGCCACATAAGCAAAAAAGCGTAACACAGAATTCCGATTCAGTAAACCGGGACTTTTCAAAAATGACCGCACATGCGGGGTGATCTTATATCGAGGTCCAATTCTAAATAAAATATATAGAGATTTCCATTTGAAATTTTATCCCTTCCCCTTAGAAGAGAACAGCTTTGTTGTTATAAAATTTTAAAAAAAACCTTGAAAATACTACTTTTATTCTGCACAATTTTTGAATTGGATGCATATTTTCTGAGATATTTATATTTTTCGTTATAAATAGATCGTCCTATGTGGCGACCCCCACTTTGCCAGAAAAGGCCTTGTCTTTCTCATATTCTTATTGTAAATGAATTTAAGGACGTGAAGATACTCCACTTCATCCTTGACTTTCACTCTTATAATAAAATTAAATAAATATGTAGAACTTGCCGTTAAGTAGTTTTGAAGTTTGTTGTTGCCACAACGGTTGTGCAAATTATTGAAATTGTAAAGTATTTGCAATGTAAAATGGCACATATATTTTTGTATCCATCAAATTTCCCTATGCTACTAGTATTAGCACTGTTACCATTATTTTCATGGTTCATCACAAAAATGTATTTAGCTATGAAGACTTAAAGTAGGGCAAGTTCAAAGCAATCAATTGAAATTTATAAAACCGATTAATTTGCAACATTAAAAATTGCCTAAACGGTTGTAAGTCGTTGATGTAAGTAAGTTAGTATAGCATGTATGTGTAACCTCAGTCTCATATACGCGTGTAATGCGCTATTACCAGGATTAAAAGCAGCATTTCATTGGTTTTCGTGGGAAATTTTTCAAGTTTAAAACGATTTGGTCCCCTGGGATATTTTTCACATACCAATGCACACACACATCACATATACAGCCGACAGTTATACAAACTCATATATCTGGTCAAGATGGCAAATGTGTTTTCACGAGGGAGAGCCAGGGTCATAAAGTTTTATTGCCTTCAAAACGGGTTCCTTTGCATATACAGATGGGATGTACTTGTGAACAATTACGATACAAGGACAAGTACAATTTAGGAAGGGTCAATGCTTAAGTACTATCTACTTAAACAGGTGATGAAGTCGACCTTCGGTCATCATCTGTTTAGCCAAGTGGCTAGAATTGGAAGTTAAAAATTCCAAACTACATGTATTTTCAAACTTGAAAATGTATTTTGAAAATGCAAAATACCTAAAAATTTCAATAGAAAATACCTAGAAATTTGTATTTTCGATACAAAATACAAATGTATCGAAAATACGTATTTCAAATACATGTATTTTCGATACTGGCCAGCTCTTCCTACAGGTAATTCTAACGTAAGATCTTTGAATCTGTATAAAAATAGAAAGGCAAAGGTATATAGAGGCCAATAAAGTGTATCATTTATGAAATAATGGATAAAATACACAATACAATTTAATGAACTTTCAGCATGGAATAACTTCGAAGACGCATACAGCTGTGGTTCAAGCATTAGTAAAATGGCTATGTTGTTAAATGCTTCAAGGGAGGTAGTTATTCAAGTGTATACAGAATAGTTCAGCTGACTGAACGACCATCTAAACCGAACGTTAGTCATAAATGGATATTTGAATGGGCAAACATTTAGTTCAACAGTGCATCAAATTACAATCAAAGCTAGTTCACTATGTGTGTACAGTTTGAGAACTGCTACTCTTGCATAATTCACCAGTGCAGCCATTTTACTAATACTTGTGCCCACAACCATTCCACATTTAAAGTCCTCAAGATTAGGTCATTTATTTTATGATATACTTAATCAATCTCTACATAACATCCATTCTCCATAAGAATTCAGACATCTTGTATGAAATAACCACTTTGCATAAGTTGCGACCCTCATTTCAGCCTTCTAGCATGAGCTGGAGGGCTAAAATGAAGGGTCTTAACTTATTTTGGCCTTCTAGCGAGAGCTAGAGGGCTGAAATGGTCTGTTTTTTCTCACTTTTCCTTGTTTATGTTAATATTGTCGGTGCATTACATTGCTGTTAAATTTTCCTTTTGGTCTCTATGACTTTTATTCCATTATGACACTGGTTAATAACTATTGATGTGCTCAATTATTCATGCTTCGTTTGGTCTAAATCAGTGTCAACAAAGAATATTAAATCGTCCATCACTGCATCTCTAGCTGCTAGCCCTAAAAGCCATTTTGTTTTAAAGGAATTCGCCATATTTCTAAAAGCAGTGTTGCAACAGAACCTACCATTGTCTAAATATCTTGTGGTGGTCTCTGCAATTATAGAGGTGGCGACTGGGTTGCCACTTGCAGAAAGCTCCGATAGTAATGGTATTATCATGCGGCAACAGGGCCGTCATCACCAATTTAGATGTTGGCTATTATGGGACCTCTACAAATATGATTGGTTATCGTTCTTTGATAGATTGAAGAACGATGGGGTGGCGATAGACTCCATAATATCACCGATAGCTTACAAGTCAAATCAGAAGGGTTTTAGCTCCTGCGACAACTCACGTGGAATGTTACCCTGGAACCTTATCTCAGTTAAGTCAGGGATACCAAGAATCGAATGAACTATGTAGACAGCATTGTCACTCTGGGTTAAACAATTTATTCACAATCAAGTAGCAAAATAAGTTAAATTGTTACGATTAAGAATTGACATTATTATTGTAAGACATTATGAATGTCCATCATGGGCAGCGTGACCATCTCGCTAAGAGTCCTACCGAAAGAATGTCTTTTATTGGTGTTCGCCTCATCGTCTCTACACTCGCAATGATCTTATTGGCTGTTCACCCTTTTCATACGCAAATGTTCATTGGTTACCCCTTTAACACTAATTGATGATTTGCTGTTCCACTCAAGGGTTCGTGGTGTCACACTCGGAGGGTCGTAATCATCATGTCCAGTAGGGGTACTTATAAATCAGGAAATGCTTGTTAAAGAGTTTGATGAAATATGATTAAGTAATCTTTGCGTCGTACCGTGTTGTACACTAAACTCAATCGTCGCCTGCAGCTAATATCTTTTCCGTCGCCGGGAACAGAGCGAACTGCTGATTAGTCGGTCCATCTGGATTCTGGATGAGAAAAGCGTATGTACGGGGAAACAAAATGGTGAACATTAAATCATGATTAAACCTTTTGGAAATGTGGGTTGGTGTATCAATGATCGTTGATTCATGAGTTCCTACAATCTTAAGGCCTAGGGAACCAAACCCCTGGACTATGATGAGCTGCATTACAGTCAAAAATTACATGTGTTCCTATCGTAACTATAAATCTAATCATGCTATATACTAGGGATTGGCAACCTATGACACACTGACACTTTTGGATAGCACCAAAACGATTTTAAAATAAAACTCATTGTAATGAATTTCCCTCCCTGACTAAGAGTTTTTTATTATCTAACTTGATTATTAATTTGTGTCTTGTTAAATTACTGATTATCAATTTCCATCTTTTTAAACTACTAATTTTTATTCACTTAACTAATCTATTAACTTTTATTAACTGGTAGTAAACTAAACTTTAATATTCTGGGTGAGTGTAGTCTGGCAATGTCGAAGAATGCATTATTCTTTTTGCACAATATTTTTAAACGGTTGCTAACCATCCCAAGAACAATGAAAAAATACCTCAAAAGCCCATGCATAAAATTAAACTTCAGTGGAAATGGTATGATGTAGTGATGTAAATAAACACTATTAATGGTAACTATTCAAATATAAAAAGAATTTCTGATTTATAACAAGTGTTACTCAAAACGCGTCATAAAGTACAGTCATGTTTTACACTTAGTGGTCAGTCGGAGCTAGTTAGCCTAAAAGGTTGGCTAAAATATTTTCAAAAATAAGAACTGCCCTAATTTTTTTGCTGTATGCTAAAGAAAACTTTAACAATCACAGTGAACCAGTTGTACATTTTTGGCATCTCACGCTGTTTTGGATGGAACAACATGTAAAATTATGAATACATTGATTCGATTCCAAAGCTGGAAACAGTTGACTATGGTTTGAATTCTTTGCACAACTGCAAATGTCACTTGGGTTTGGAAATCAGGAAAACAGAACTAGCCCATTTAGAACAAAAATTGGATAGGAAAATAACAGTTGTGAAATTAAACAAATTAAAAAAAACAAAAAAAAAACCACTTAAAAATAACCTCACAGTAAAGGTTAAAATTCATGGTCACCACTGGCCATCTAAATGTTGGGGAATGGTGATTAAAAATACTTTAATCGCCACTTTGTTTCCCAAGGCAATCCTGTCCGTTTTGAGTCTGCACGGAGGTTACATTCTAAATCCGCAAACTACTTATTATTCTTAAGAAAAAATGTTGATCAAACGAACCCTTCTAAGGTTGCAGTATTTAAATGTTTTGTGGCCACGAGAAAGTGGCTATAACTTAAATGAAGTGGCCTCTAATAAAAAGAACCCTGCTGGCCAGTAGTGACTAATCGAATAGCCGAGTTTTAAGCTTTACCTCACAGCCATTCATTGATGTAATACTTTTGTTTTAAATGTGTTTCTACAGTACAAGGACAACAAAGGCTATGATACATTGGAACCTATAGTTTTCCAAAGAATACAAACCCTGGACTATGGTGGGCCAAAAAATGACATGTTACACAATACTGGGAGTCAAACTCTGGTACATGCCACGATAGACGAATGTGTCACCTGTCCTGCAGTGGCACAGTGTGGTAATGTGTTCACCTAGTGCGCTGTTAACTCTAGTTTGATTCCCAATGGTGCAAAAAATGCTTACTCATAAACATCGCATTGCTCACTGTAGTCCGGGGTTTGGTTCCCTGGGCCTTAAGAGGTTTGGATTCCTCAGAAAACAGTAGATCCTGGCGCAGCATGACTATTGTAGTCCTCCAGCCATAAAACCACAAACAAATAAAATGAATGTATCACCAAAGGGCAGTAGATTCCTATATTTTCCTCGGGAAATCCAACTCCCCTCAATTGCAGTGAGCAGGTAAGCTTCCATTTTTTGGCATTGTAGCCAGTCAAACCTGGATTAATGGTATGAAAGCAGAACATGTTACCACCGTAAGGTCAGATATGGTGGTAACGGGTTTCGTCCACTACCTGAATAATTTGTATTTGATTTGCTACATAAAAGAAATTTGAATTTCTCAGCAAACTGTCCATCCTATAGCAGTATGGCCTTGGCTGTTCATATGCTATAAAACACAAATTAATGGGTGGTGGTTACCATTTATCTATTTTCCAATAATATTTTACTGCATACTCGTCAGATAAAAATGTCAAATTTTGAGTAATTTTTCTAAAAATTAGTATAATTCTTACAGTTGATATAAAAGCCAACTTCTCCACACAAAAGACTAAATTTCGTTAAGTTTATTAACATCAAAATGTAGTATAAAAATAAAACACGAATTACACACACACAAACAACGCACAATAAAAAACGCACATACACAGATTTAACACAGTACAATAACATAAATTAGTGACAAAATTGAATTTTTTTGTTTGAGCGGACCCTAAAACAGAAAAAAATTTCCTAACTGCACATGTTTTGCTTTGGGACAGTGTTGAAATGTTTCAGTGTGTAACATAGTCCATCTCTCTTATCAAAGATTTTTAAGGGATGAAGAAAAACCACTAAACAGAACAGACATTGATCTAAAGGTGTGTAATTCTATGAAGACATATTTTCTGCGACTGCAAAATGCCATTGTTAAACATAGTCATAAATTAGATGTCAGTGAGAGAGATTATTGTATGTTGCAGACTCAAACAATAGAAAATCAACGGACATATGATCCTAGAGTGTGCATTACATTCTGCATTAGTACAATAAGAATCATGCAAAAAAGTGTGCATCTAGAAAAACATGTCTTAACACAATCAGTAATAATGTCATTACTACCCAAAGTTTACTTCGTTGCTTTTCAACCTTACGTCACTTTAAATCATCGATTAAGATTGAAAAGTAATAAAGGAGCAAAGAAGCAGGACTTTTGGAGGTAAGGATGTTACAGGTAATGATATTATTAATCCAGTAAGGTTCATTTTAAAAAACATTTCAACAAATCTCAACAAAACACGTTAAAATCTCAAAGACAACTAAAATATTTGGCAAAAGCACTACAGTTAAATGTTTATGATGATGATGTTATAGACAATTTTATCTATAATGCTGACTATGATGCCAGTGGCAACTCTGACTTCAGAATGAGATGCAGCTGATTCAATGGCTGGATTCTCTTCCCCATTAACGAATAAAAATAATGTATATATATCAGTGGCGTGCGGTGGACTTTCAGTATAGGCATGCTGAACAATACAAAAAAGTAACATGCAGGAACTCAATAGAGTAGTGATAATCATTATTTTGTTTTTAATTTTGCTTCTTTAAATATACCGTCGCAACAAAAATATCTATCACAAATTTTTAAGAAATAGACATATAAATTCACCAAACACAATCATTGTAAATAAGCATTAAATTTACATCATTTATTAGTTCAATTCTTCTTGTCTGTGACAAGAACTAATTTAACAAATTATCATAGAATGAATTGTTTTTATTCAACTCGAGCAGTAAACCTATCCTTATAGCAAATAAACTAAGGTCACACAATCTTCCCTGAGTTTCCATATCTCGGTAAAGTCTTTATTCTTTTGATCGCAGAAACCGAACGTTCTAATGTGGCAGTATCACATGGTATAGTTGAGATAAGTTCAGCTAGCTTGTATACCGCTTTAAATGCCTTTTTTAGACTACTGTCACGCGTAAAAGCCAACAATTCATGCACTTATTTGTCTGAAAATTCAGGTGATAAATAGAGCACTTTTAATTCCTTTTGTAATCTAGTTGAATATTTTGCATAGATTTTTTGTAATGTTACTAATACACTTCTGGTGAATTTCTTTTTTTTTTTGGTAGTCACATTTTTTTAGGATGACGGAATTGAAAAAATTCTATGTTAGGAAATGAAGCATGTCTGATATTAATTTCAGAACACATGCTATCTATAACCATATGAAATAATTTAAGATACACATCTCTTATTACTGTCACATGGACCTGTTTTAAGTCTTTTGGGCCCATGATCTCCATTTGCACCGTTTTTGTTGGGATTTAGGTGTTCAAAATAGAAGGTTTTCCGCGTGTTTCACCAAAAAAGCTTATTTTTCCCTTTAGGGATAATTTCAAATTCCCCGACAATTCTTGGTTTTCCTGATGCTGCATGAAAACGAATAATCAGGGGTGTTCTGTATATATTAAGACAATCTTAATAATAGCCTATATCTAAAGAAAACACATACATATATATAAACGAAACACATTATGCAATCAATTATTCAGTGACTTGATAACAAGTATTACGATAATGTAGAAAGCTCATTATAAATGTGATGATGAACAAGCATAATATCCTTAGTCATTCCATACATTCTTGGGAACAGAAGCCCACAGCTGTCCGTTGTTGGTAAAACAAGTTCCCATCCAATCAATTCACTTAAGCAACAATGGACAAGATTGGCTTTTGAGAGAGTGACCACTCTTGAAACA
>QLNU02015270.1:106718766-106740363 GCA_006491805.2 Dysdera silvatica | reverse complement strand
TTTTATATATATAATCGTTACAGTCTGCGTGATCATTACTCCAAACTCTTATTTCCCCACTTTTGTATCCAATGAAGAGCATCTTTTCCGTGGGATGCCATTCGAGCGACATGATTTGAGGTGCAGGGTCTCCATTCCGAGGTGTAACTTCATATTTTAAAACAGAATCATTTTTATGGAAAAGACTTACAACACTTCCGATGTCTTCATGATATGATGCGACTGCAAGGGTTGGGAATGAACCATGCCATGTTAATCCAGTTTTGACCGCTGCTACATTTCTATCTTCCAGTTTAACATCTACGTATATGGACATAATTAAATTATTTTGTTCAAAATAAAAACTGTACGAAATGTATCGCTGTTTTCAGCCTTATAGTTCAAATTGTTGTCTTATGTGCGCATAATCAAGAACAACGTATTATGCGCCATTCTAATGGGACACTAGCGCCGACCTGACGATCTGGTATGCCTTCTTAAATATGTATACATATAAATATTATGTAACATACCTAGCTCAAGCTAATATAATTTTACAATTGTGTTCAAATTACAATCCATGCTTTTTCATTTAACAAATCCAAAATTATGTGCTTGCACTATATCTGCGACTGAAGATATACATTATGCCGTAGGTGATGCGGTGGTCCTTACTTAAAATACATTTGACATATGGGGTATAGAGGCTACAATACATAGTGTGCCGTTCCCTATTGTTATTCGGCCAAAAACACATACTAAAACTTGGCGAAAAGAATAGGTGGCCCTCGTGTTCACGCCGTCCCTACCCTAGCAAACGACAGTTAATTCTTTTGCTGGTCGCTCCTTCTTGTAACGGATTGTCCCACTTCATTTCAGTGTTTCTTTTGCAGTTAGATTTTGGAAATTATATATTTTGTTGTTCTGTTTTTACTTCTAATATTTGAGTTTGTTTCTCAGAATGAAAAGTAATGGCACGGTTGGTATCAGCAAACGGAAAAAAAAATATGACAGAAAATGTTTCGTTCCTGGCTGTAAAAAAAGGGTGTCCTGGACATTTCGCCGAAAAAGAAGGCGGGGTTATAAGAGCACATTGAAGGCGTGGTTATAATTGAAGGCGGGTGCAGCCCAGTCCATCCATTTTCAATGTCATAGACCAACAAGCCTTGTATAGACAAACATGGCTTGTGTGAACTTCGTAAAATCGAGTCGTGGAGGAGAACTTGCTGTGTGTGTGATGATTATTTACATAGAATAGACAAACGGTTACACGGAAGTGCAAAAACTTACTGGAAGTGTCTCATCCAAGGTTGCAAGGCTCGATTGATTCTAAACAATAAAATGTTAGAAGAAAAAACTGGATATCACACTCATCTGCCGGAACCTCAGGCTATTGAAGCTAAAAAATTCTACGCAAAATTGAAAAAAAGAGCCAAAGATGATTTGACTACAGCCATCCCAACAATCTACAGGTAAGTGTAGCGTAAATTAGGGGGTCTGGACCTTTCCTCACAGAACGAGGTAAATGATATTGACTTCAGCTTTAAAAATTTCACTGTTATTGTTTGTTTGTTTGGATTTTTTATGGCGCAAGAGTATCTGGGCTACACTGCGCCAGCCACTGTTATGCAAACATCTTATATTTTTTAGGGTTGTCCCCACCCACCACACCATTGCCATTAGGATTAATTAACAGACCACATTTTTTTCTATTAATATTTTCTTTCAACCTTTGCAATCTGTAAGAGGTCAGTCACAAGAGATTTTGTTCTGGGAGAAACCTTTGAGGTAGGGTACATTCCCCACAACTGATTAAAGTTTTTGGTACAGGAAAGACCATTTTACCAGAAGAAAATATACCTAGAGAAAATTTTAATTTTTTGGTCACACTATGCTTACGTTGATACTTCAGCAAACCTTAACCTTTTCATTGGAAGAAAAGGCTGTAATCCTATCAGCCCTTGTTTGGTATATTCTTAGGCTCAGTTAACTTTTTGGTAGATCTGAACTTAACTATTTAGCAAGGTTTATGCTGACATAATTACAATAGCAAGTAAATGTTAAACTAGGCTGAGAGCAGCTGAGGTATTATCCTTTGCAAGTGAAGTCTCCGATAGCAAGCATGATGCTTATGGCTATAACAAAGATGAGGTAACAGCAGTAACTGCCTTCGTGTATAATTAGAGGCAGTGTGAGCAGAGCCTGTATATATGCTTTCCCCATATGTATTTTAATCTAATTTCTGACATCACCACGAAGTTGTGTTCCACTGAACCTTTTTGTTGGTAACGTAGTTACTGAAAAAAACATCTAAAAGGGTTCAGTGGAACCCAAATTCGTGGTGATGTCAGAAATTAAATTAAATTTCCTCCTGGGTATCCCAGCTATGCATACAGTGCAGTTACAGAATGAACCACTATATTTACTCTCTTAGCTGAACGTTTTGTGAATTATTATTCAATGTGCAATCAGTATTCTGGCTGGGGGGGGGGCAAGACCCCTTTCGGGCTATGGCCTCACTGTCCATTTGGATCATATCGGTAATGTAAAAAAATCAGTAGCCCTGCCTCTTGAATCAGTTAATTCCCAAATCACTATTTATTAAAAGAAAAAAAAAAGAGAGAGAAATAAGACAAGATGCAAGTTTATTAAATCAAGATTTTTTTCCCCCCTCATATTAGCTGATGATGTGGCAACAATAGATGTTAAATTTCTCGTAAAGAAAAGAACAATTGCCTGGTGCATGGGCATATTTAGGGGGGGCCCAGGGAGCATGTGCCCCCTCTCCCCAAAATTTTTATATAGTAATTATAAAATATTTCAGATATTTTGATTATCAATAAACACGTTTTGGTGGCTGCGTGTTACTTGTATTTATTATGTTTATAGTGATGTTCAAATATGTAATTGTGATGAGGTGTGTGTTTCAATCGTCTAACACCCCCTAATATTACGGAATCATTACTACCTGTAACATAAAGGTAACAATTTTGTACTAGATATACTGGAATTCCAAACCACAAATTTATACTATATATAATAAAGTTTCAAACTACAAATTTATAATCGAATGTTTGACTTGTCTCCCCTCCCCAAAAAAGTCAAATCCTGCATACGCCAGTGACCTGGTGGAACCCGAACCCACGATCTCCTGATTGCGGGTCAGGTGCTCTACCTACTAAGCTACAGGAGTCAATCATTTCCCCTCTTACGAGCATATATAAGGCTTTAAATAAACAAGTTTGCTATTCGTGTGGCAGTGCTGTGACTACTCTGTATCCAAAGTGACAAGTCAAAAAAGCTAGAATGTCTAATATGACGAACTAAAATTAATATCCTTAAATCAAGAATTTTTTTTTCTCATATTAGCGGATGATGTGGCAACAGTAGATGTTAAATTACTCGTAAAGAAAAGAATGATTTTCCGGTGCCTGGTGGGATATCAAAGAAGAATAAGAGGGGAAATGATTGACGCCTGTAGCTTAGTAGGTAGAGTACTGACTGGCAATCAGGAGGTCGTGAGTTCGGGTCCGACCAGGTGCCGGAAAATCATTCTTTTCTTTACGAGTAATTTAACATCTATTGTTGCCACATCGTTGGCTAATATAAGAAAAAAAATTTTGATTTAATAAATTAATTCTAGTTCGTCATATCGGATGTTCTGGCTTCTTTGACTTGTCGCTTTGGTTACAAAGTAGTCACAGCACCTCAACACTAATATCGAACTTGTCCATTTAAAGCCTTATATATGCTGGTAAGAGGGGAAATAATTAACGCCTGTAACTTAGTAGGTAGAGCACCTGACCAGCAATCAGGAAGTCGTGGGTTCGGGTCCCACCAGGTGCCAGAAAATCGCTCTTTTCTTTACGAGTAATTTAACATCTAAGATACAATTTATCGAAACCCATCTTTTGCCTAGTTTTTTTGTATACTATGCTAATATCCTACAGAGGGTGCTGTATATATCAAAACATCCAGAAAGCCAAATTTGGCATGGAAACACAGGGAGAACGTCAAGGGTTACGACATATGCACTAAAGCCAAAAACAGAAACCCCCTCCTATTTCCCCCATGTGCTTCATATACGTAACTTTCAATTTTGCATATTAGGGAGCACTGATGAGTTATTGCCTCTGGTACAAAAGTGGCTAGTTACAACTTTGCTACAGACTTGTATAGTACTAAATATTATATATTAATAGACTTGTATAGTATCTAGGCCTAACTCATTAATGTCAAAAGAAACATGAATTCAGGCAAGGTCATTAAGTACAGATATTGATGACTGAGACAAACACTGAAATTGAATCCCCACTCTATCTAAATTCATATTTTTATGTTAAAAAACATCTTGGTGACACACTTTTCCAACTCGCTATCCCTATTTTCCCCATCCTCATTTCTATGACTGATTAAGAATGGTATACCATCTAGTTCCCATTTTTAACCACTTGATTTGATTTGTTATGCATCAGTGTTTCGATGTTCCCAGCATAAAGGCAATGCCACGTATGATCTAACTTTTCTCCTTTTCAAGGTAATTTGTAGTTATAATATATTTATTTATAGTTATATATTATAACTAAAATATATTATATTATGTTTTTATATATAACATAAAAATATAATATTTTTATATTATATATTTATGTAATTTTTTTTTTTCTTTAATTATAAATTTTCGATTGTAACAAGTCACAGTTTAGGAAAGACTGATACAGCATGAATAAATAACATCAGTACTAGCATCTTTTAATATTCTAGTCAGAAAGTACAAATTTTAAGTTCCATCTTAAGTCAAAATCGCCCCTACTTATACTAGTATCTTTGGTACTCTCTAGCTATGAAAGTCATATTTGTTTCCATTATTATTTTTTTTAATAACTCTTGAAAAAAAATTTCTGCATGATCAACATCAACATACAAAATATTTATTACCATTGAATCAAGATTTTGTGCACGTCTTGTACTTGGAGTTCCAACCTCCCCTGTCAGTTAAAATTTTCAACTTGTTTACTAAAAATTTTTCATATTCAAATACATAACCTTATATTTTGGAAACAAACTGTATAATAATTTTATGCCATAAAGAAAAATATATTTTCTTATCTCTGTTACTTTCAGGGTAGTTTTGAGGCCTCCCCGAATTCTGAGACCTTTCATACTTGTGAAAATCAGGTCCTGCATGGCATTATAATTACTTAAGCTGAAGTTTATATTAACTTATTTTTAGTTAACTGAAGTCTATATTCTATAGAAGTGTGAGAAACTTTTGTCAGCTGATAATGACTATTTTTATTTAGAGAAGAAATTGCAGAAGCAGCTACATCTGATCAGGCTGCTGTATCCTTGCCATCTTACTCTACAATGAGCAAAAGCATGTACCAGTCACGTGCGACACAACGACCACCATTACCAAAAAATATCGAGGATTTCACCTTGGAGGGAATATTCACGAAATCAAAAAGTAACCAAAATTTTCTTTTGGCTGACGATGGCGTGGGACCAGATAGAATGCTGGTAATTTACTTTGAATTATTGATATTATCAAAAATGTAACTAGCCTCCAGATCTAGGGAGAATGGGTTATAGCCCATCCTCTAGACCCCCCCCCCCACTGCATATAGTGCTTGCATTGGATCCAAATTTTCCTAAGAAAGCTGAGCTTCCCTAGCCGTCTACTAGTTATGCCAATAGATATTCCATCCAGAGATGGATAATGTAATGTAACGCTATCTGATAATGTTATGTTAATGAATCGGTGATTTTTTTATTGGGTGTAACTTTTCCTTTTATAACCTCATAGCCCATAATGATTTATATAATTGTAATAATGGATGAAACATTTCATGCATGACATATTTGTTTTTAATTCAAATATGCTTTTCCAATGAAAGAAAAAATGACGCTAGTACAGATACTGTTCCATTTCGTTTTTAGTGAGAAGTGTTTCCAATACACTTGGCAACTTTGTCTTGGCTTGCCGCCATGTTGCTTACGTCTCAATACAGGCTCCGCCCCTTTCCTTCCTCCATCCTATTCTCCTACCCTCTTTCTTCTTCATTTCTACCCCTCTAACCTCTTCCTGTTCTCTTTCTCCTCCCCCTCCAAACCCATTTTCTTTGCAGTCTCTTCCTCCTCCTCCCCCATACCCCTTTCTCCTGTTCCCTTTCCAGTCCCAACCTCCACCACTTTTGCCTCTTAACCTCCCCCGCCCTGTTGGCTTTCCTCTCTTTTCCTCCATCTCTTCCCCTCCTCCTGCTCCTTTTTCTCAGTGCAGCGAACAAAATAAAAACGGCATACTAACTTTTATTCCTTTTATCTGTCAGATAACTTCACCTCTTTAACTACACAGTCATCCACGTTAGGCCTAGCGCACCTTGCAAACCGGGCCCTTCTACTCCAAACCAAACAAACCAATCCAACAACATTCCTCTTCCCTTTCAACCGCAATTGAACAAAAAAATCCATATTGAAATGTTCCGACATCTTTCCAATCGCTACAACATTTTCATGACGCTCAAAAGAATAACGAAGCAGCTTCAAGCGAGCGATTCTTGTCACACCCACATGAGTGACATCACGTGGCATACACTCTGGCGTCCAAGCCCCACCTACAGCGACTTTTCTACATTTCTCTAGGGGAGAAATGCGCTCTTGGGACGGTATCTGTACTTCCACCGAAAAAATTATCAAAAAATTTTTTTAACTCACGGCTCCCTCTCCTAATAGCATTATTCATAACATTATTTAACATAACAAGTAAGAATGTTACGATTATTTATAATATTATCTAACAAATTTATTTTGAATTATGCATTATTTTATAATTCTATATAACCTAAACAGGTATTGAATAACAAAATCACATAAGGAATTGGAACATTTCATCCCTAACGAAAACTGTTTAATAGTACCTATTAACTTTTAGTGTTTGTAATTATTGTAGTTCGTCATATTAATTTTTTTTTTTTTTCAGTTATTTTCCACTGTTGAAAACCTAGAAAAATTGACTATGTGCAACAGAATTTTTTTGGATGGCACCTTCAAGATTGTGCCGCATATGTTTAAGCAACTGTATTCAGTACATGGAGAATATATGGGAAAAATATTCCCATTTGTTTATTGTTTATTGCAAACTAAATCCCAATTAGGATATTGTAGAATGCTGGAAATAATTAGAACTAAAGCCCTTCAAAATAATTTGTCTTTCCAACCACAACAAGCGTTAATCGATTTTGAAATGAGTGCTTTGAATGGACTGGTGGAAACATTCCCTAACATTTCTGTTAAGGGTTGTTTCTTTCATTATACACAGTGTATCTGGAGAAAGGTATGCTATTTTTACAATTTTGTTCTATATACTGTATATGCGTCCTTAATTTTAAACATGGGTGTTGACTAACTACTGAAGTACCTCGTTTGCTAGTCATGGATTCATGAAAAATGGTACCAGCAGATAGCCCTCCAGGAGTATAATTGAAATAGTGCAGCATTTACACAAAAATTGTACAGTTTCCACAAATGTTTAAAAATAAAAAAAAATAACCTCAGTTTTATCAAATTTATTTGCCTGATGTTAATGTGTACATAATTTTCACTCTTACGTTCTTCTTACTTGAGAGTAACGTTTAGCAGGGAAGTGTGAGAAAAGGTTGTTTACAGACAACCTGACAAATGTTTACCTACAACTTGCATTCAGTCCCTGCACTAATTAACCAGTCATGCCATCTATAGTATTTTACTTGTCATAGTGTTAACGGTAGCCATAAAAAGAATAAAGGAACTGATCAATACCAACTTCAGCAACAGTAAAAGGTCCCCCATTACAAAGTGTGTAACAGGGAAACAAGAGCGTAGCCATAGGGAGGAAGGCATTTGACACCAAAATTGGAGACATTTTTTCCAGTCTGCCTTTTTAAGAAAATTTCATGAAAGTTGAACTCCCAAGTCAAACATAGCCATGAGTTGGCAGATTTTAAGCTTAAGTGAAGAGTTTACTGTAGATACATTCCTCAGTGCAGTATCAATATAAAAACTTTTGCTCTTAAATGAATTTTAATGTATAGTTTCTTGTGTAATTATTTTGTTTGTGAATGAAATTTTACCCAGAATCAAATATTTCTTTAGGTACAGGAGTTCGGATTAGTAAGAGAATATAGAGCGGTTGAAGATGTGAGGAAGTGGATTAGAAGGGCAGCTGTATTGCCATTGGTGCCACAACACCAAGTAACAGAAGCATTTCTGTGGCTACGGGAGATGGCTCCTGACTTGCCTCAAGCCAATGCGTTTCACACGTATTTATATGAAACCTGGGTTGGTGAGGATGCTTTGTTTAGTCGGTAAATAATTCGATTTAAAATTCATATTCATAAATAATAGGTAATGTTGGTATATCCGTGTTGGGTTAAGTTTTTTAGAAGTTACTTTTGACTTACCAGTAAACTTAGAAGATCCTATCTCTTCACGCTGCTTCCAAAAAATTTTTAAATATTTTGCATAATGGTGTAAAAGGAAGGCACTTCGTGGCAACTATTAACACTGTCATTTATTACCAAATTTAAATTGTGGCTGTTACGATGCGCAACTCTGCGTAAGGTTGAATTTTTTTTTAATTTTGTTTGAAGACCTGTATATGCACCACTCATTATTCTAGCTCCATCATAGCACTTTTGTATAGGGTTATTTGTTTCTTATATTAAATACTTAAAACTATTAATTTTCAGATTATTATGCATTTTGCAATATGTTTATTAATGTCGCCTGAAGGGCCCTGAATGCTGAGAAACCCAATGCCTTGCATCGTCTTGCCTTATAGTAGCTATGCCCCTGGTGCTTCCTAGACTTTCAATTATTATTTTTTTTTGTTATTTTTAATTGATGCCTTTTCACATTGCCACCCGACAATCCTGTTTACATCCTAGCTTGTCGTGTCAGTGTCTTGCATGCCATTGTCATGCATGTGGATCGAAGACAGTACTTATAATAGTAAACGGCTACTTTTGGACCAAAAATTTTTTTTTCAATTATAACTAGTTATTTCTGTGGTCATTTGGTTAAAATACTTTTATTTTAAACTTTTGTGTATTTTTGTAAAAGCATTTGTAACTGGAATTATTAACTTTGATAAGTTGATTTTCCATCTATGCTTATATTTATGAACCTTTTAACTGCAAGAGCTTTTAAGGTCACCTTCAAGTACCAATTCTAAGATAGAGATTTCACCCCATTGAAATTTATTGTGCATGCAGGAGAGCTGATCTCCTCAAGTGCATGAGCATGCTCATTTTATTTACTTGTGTTTAGATCTACATACATCCCAAAACGCAATAACTGGCTTTCTTGTGATAATAACCTTGCAATCAGCAGGTTAATACATTTTTCACCAATATCTAAGTAACAATTATAAAATCTAAAGGTTTTTAGATGTTAAGGTGGGGCCCATCAATATTCACAAGATCCTATTTATAGTAGGCCTATATGCATTATGAGTTTCAGTAACCTGAACATGTAGGGAAAGGTCCCATCTAAATAATAAAAAAAATTTAGATAATTGAACCATGTTTGTAATGTGAAAAGCACTCTGAGAAACGAATGTATACACTGAACGATGCAAACTTTTAAAATTTGACCTTGAAAATAATTGAACACTGTTAATTAAGCAACAGAAGAGCTTTACAACGCTTGTATATTTTGGAAATTAGTTAAGTTTGTATCTCATAAGTAAATTGTTAGTACAATTTTTAAATGTGTTCTTTATTTTTAGGGCTATATGGAATCAATTTGAAAATGATGCTGAAAGAACAAACAATAATGTTGAAGGCTGGCATTCAAAAATGAACAAATTGGCACATGGAAAACATGTTAATGTATTTGAATTCATCGAACTGATAAAACAGGAACAGGCGGAAAATGAAGCGTTAATGAGGATGTTAAGATGTGGCAGCATACAACCACCTAAACAGAAAACAAAGTACAAAAAATTAAATGAAAAGATTCAGATTCAAAAAAATAGATTGACAAATGCAGAAATAAGTTTGCCTACCTATATTGATATGGTAGGGTATTACGTTAACTTGTTAGATTGAAATGGTAAAAAAATTCTTTGCATTGATCATTTTCTTTATATTCACTGGAGTAAAAAAATTAAAGGTATTCAAGGCCTTGCCACAAGCTATTGCTCTCCTCCATTTCACTTTAATTGTTGCTGATCATACTTGAGCTGAATTTGTACCACTGCATGAATGGAATAAATATTATCTTTATGTGTGCTTTTTATTGTCTCTTTACTTGGGGCTTCAGGGTGGGGTTTGTTTGTTTTTATTTTTTTAAATTTCAGTAGTATCTAGCAATAAATGAAAGGATAAAGGTTATGTTACAATTTTTCAAACTTTACTTTTTACATAATGGATTTGTTATACGCCGCTCTTCATACAGAACTGTGTATGATCTTTAATATTCATGTAACTTAAACATTCCTTGGATAAACTTAGATTAAGAGCATTGCAAAAAAAACTTTATTGTTGTCACATAAGCTTTCGTCCACTCATGTCTTCAAATGAAAATTTGGGTATCGGTAGCTTTTTGTACATAGACTTCAATTTAACTTTCATAATTAAGCTAGTAACTGTAGTTAGTCATAAAAATAGATTTGAATAACACAATTGATAGGAATATGCAAATTTCGAGATAACTATTGATAACTTCACAGATATAATTTATCTGTGATATTGATAATATCACAGATATAATTTTTTTTGTATATATTGGGATTAAATATGTAGGTTTTTATCCTTGTTTTTTTTAAATTTATTCACAAACTACTTAATCTTCATTCGATAAATATTTTAAACATTCATATATAAAAATGTTTGTGAACATAACATAGAATCAGATCTCATGATTAAATTCATTAATGAAAATATTTAAATACATATACATTTCTGCCTTCCCACAAACTTTAAATTGATCTGTTTTTAATGATTTGTTTGTTTGTTTTGTGGTTTTACGGCTCAAAGACTACAATGGTCATGCTGCGCCGGGACCTACTGTTTTCCGAGGAATCCGAACCTCTTAAGGCCTAGGGAACCAAACCCCGGACTACAGTGAGCAGTGCGATCTTTATGAGATCTCTGAGTAAGCGTTCTTTGCACTGCTGGGAGTCGAACCCGGATTAGCGGCGCACTAGGAGAACGCGTTACCACACTGCGCCACCGCAGGGCCTGTTTTTAATGAACTAAAAAGCTTTATGTATACCATTTGTATCTGCAGTCACTATATATTAAAGAATTCTACTCTGGCTTTTCACATTCATGACAAAAAATATACTATGTGTTTTATTAAAATAAATTTATTTCATGTAAAAAAGCATTCAACGTCTTAAATTATCCTAAAAAAAGTTATGCTGACACTGTTCCCTTCCCTATTTTTTATTAATATTTATTATTTCAAATCAAAATTTAAATTGGAAATGATGTACTTGCATATCAGAAATCGATTCACAATTTTTGTTTACTAGATTTTGCTATAAATTTTTTTTTATTATTTCGTTGTATAGTTCTGTTTTATAATGTATTTCTCAACTTAATGTATCATATAACTGTCTCTGTAGCTTCTTTTTTTAGTTTCCAATTTGCATGCTAAAATTCTTGCACACAATGCATCATATCATCTTTATAGATTTTGCATGAATTTTTGATTTCCGTTTCCATAGCAACACCTTCCCTGTCAACTGTGTGGGTTTTTTTATGTTGTGGATAAGCAAATACTATTTACACTGCCCTTGAAAATACATGAAAAATGCTTGATTTTTATTTTGGTTTTCAAGTTCCAGTAAGTCCTTGAATTTTGTTTGAGCTCCGATATTCTCTAGCCATCAGTTTTGCTTGAAAATTGTACAAGCCATGTGGATTTGATGCAAAATTCAAAATAGTAATTTTATCATTATTAAACGGTGTGGGTCAGCTTGTTTCTGAAAAAGAACACTGCCCATTTATAAAATGTATCATGCAATCAAGTAGTTTTAGACAAATTGCAAAAGAAAAATTGATGCAAAGATTCATGAAAAGTATTAATAATGATTAAATTTTCTTTGTTGAGTTTAGGTTAGAATCGTGTTACTAATGAAACTGTTTATTTAAATGAAAATACAGTGAAACCTTCCGTTGGCCATCTTTGATGGTCAAAACGAACCAATTTTATTAGACTGAAATGGGTCCCCCATCCATTTATTTCCAATAATATTTTTTTATCTATTTGAAACTTAGCTTTCTGTGTAATCTTGAATGAGTTTTATAAATTTATCTATATTCTGTTAATAGGTCTAATGTCAAGAGGGTGTAATAAGTGATTGGCATAGTATGCACTTTTTCTTAATTTTGTTCTCTAGAGTTATATACTATCACATATATTACAATGAGGTAAATTTATCATATAAAAACATTGGCAAAATGCAACAAACAGCATAATTTTTTGAAGTATTTCACATTTGCAATACTTCAACTCATGTGCCTTTCCAATATTGTATCTTTAAATATCTGAAATTAAAATTTTCGTTGTGAAAAGAATGGTTAAAAAATTGCAGGCCCTGGAATCGTTTTTGAACAGTACTTGAATTTTTTGGATGAAAAAATGTGGGAACCTGAAAACCCTATATTTAATACCATTTGCAATTATGAGATGACTAAAAGCTTTGATTGTTGATATTTTGTTTAAAGCAAAAGTATCGTCATTCGGTTCCTTAACCTGTTAACGGGGGAATAAAATTTTTTGAAACTCGTTTCACACTGGGGACTTTTTTTCACAGTGATAAGTAATGTCATCACACCATCACGCTAGGATTAAATATATAAGAACTACATAAAACGTAATGCGTTCGACATAATACGGTTAATTTCAATGACAAAAAATGTCATTTGCATTTTGGTAGTCTTCTGGGCATGACGAAAAATGTCGTCATACCCAGTTAACAGGTTAATATATGGGATCAACAGTTATGTATGCACATATTAGAACATGAGTGGCCAACATATATGTATATGTAAATATATGTGTATAATGAAGCAAAATCACTCATGTAAAATAAATTAATAATTTTATAAACATAATATACCGCAAATGACACTTTTTTTTATAATTATTTATAAAATACCCACCTGAAATAACCCAAGGTGTAATTTTTGGAGTTCAAAAACAGTTTATGAAATACAAAGTCGCAACATTTCCAAGCAAGTTCACCAAATTATATTGGTCATAAATACACACACAGAAAACAACCTATGTGAAATAAAACGGTCCTGTTATACACTTCAAAATATTAATTATCATGTTCTCATTATTGCAGGGCATGTATTATAAGCTTTTTCTATCTAGTTTTCTATTGTTAATAATGAAAACATGTTACTGCTGAAAAGCAGAAATTACAAGTCCATGGATCCCCTCTGCTGATGGGTTTGTTCTTTAGGTCGATTTTCTTTGAAATTATACGCGAATGTAATACAAAATGGGCCAATATTCCTGGAAATGCTAGTCTAATCTTTGTTCCAATCTGCCGTCGACTGATTTCTTCGCAGAAATATCAATTATATTAGAAAAAAATATAATACTGAAGGAGTATGTTTATCTTTCATTTTTCTATAGTTTAGTAAGAGAAGATAGTGTTAAAGATTATAGTGTTTGCCCAGTCAAGAGAACTAACCTGCCTTAAAAGAAGAAGAGTGGAGGAAAATCTCCACTGCACTCCTATGCAAAGTCTTGGAGGGCATGCCAAATATATACATTTGTGTTTGAGGTGTAATTCACATGGAAGCGTATAACCTACTTACTATTATCATGCCATCATATTTTATAGGTACTGTTCTTATTTTCCTGTCCATGGCTAGATATCGCTGTCATATGACGTGAATGCAATTAAAGGTAATATAAGGTGTTCCTTATCATGGAATGGTGTCTAGTAATAGTCATGCCTACAAATGTCTCTTTATCAGCAATTATGAAGCAATGCATATCATAATTATCATATATAACTTCTAATGCACATTTTTTGGTTGAAAATATTATCCTAGTGCTCAGAATATCTACAAGAGGAGTTTTGAAAATTTTCGGTTCTGGGACTAGAATTTTGCAAATGATGTTAGCATATAGCCTTTATGCGTACATGAGTAATCAGCCCCTGAAATCTCGCTCTGGGAGAAACACTGCTTGAAAGTGTATTACCACCAGTATTTCTTTAGGACAAGGCTTTTCAAACTGTGAGGCAAACTTCTGAAGGGTCATGAATAGAGTATCGGGGGCGCAAAAAAAACAAACAAACCATATATATATATATATACAGGGCCTTTCAGAGAAAATGCGAGGCCTGGGGCAACAAATACATTAGCATATATTATTACAAAATTGAGGCCAAGGGCAGCAGCCTCTCCTGCCCTTCCCCCTGTATATATCTATATATTAGTCTTAATCCATATTGCTTTTATAATTAAATGAGAGGAACTGCAAGCGAAAACGTTTCAGAAACTGCTTTATAGGGCATATTTCGGGGGGTGGGGGATCCTCTTTCCTTTCCCTGGGGACGTGTTATGAGACAAATGTTAATAAATTCCAACAAAGACATATTTAGGGAGGTGTCCGGACTAACCCCCCCACTCCCAAAATAAAATTTTTAACATTGTGTAATGAAGTATTTTTGAGATTAAAATTTCATTATACTTTGGATCAAGACTTTGCACCCTGTGCTCCTGAAATGAGTTACTGGGTTCGTCCTTGTATTAAGGTTATAATAAAAGAGAACGTTTCTTGCCTATCTCCCCCGACAAGAATTTCTTAAAGGAACAGTGGCGGTTTTAGCGGGTGGGCCAAGGCCAACCCAAATATTTTGGTTATTTTTCGTGAAAGGTAAGAAGCTTTAACAGTTATCAACATGTGAAAAGACGAGTTTTTTTTTCATATATAATTGCAATAGAGCTGTTTTTAGACGCAATTTTTTTAATGGATAAATGTATATTTATAACATATATAGGGGTCAGAGTATATAATGTGTAAAAGGTTTATTCCTTCGTGATACACAAAAATCCTCAATTTTAATTTAGGAAATGTTGAAAATTTTTAATCCAAGGGAAAAAACATTTTTGAATGTTGAACCCCCCACCACCAAATTTGGGGCCCCGCGGGTCCGTGCGATAATCAGGGCCTAAATAGGAGCCTGGCTTTTAAAGGCAAAAATCAAATGTTTTTTATTCGGAGGTTTTTGTACTTCAGAGGTGTCCGTTAATGGAGGATTTGATTTATATTCGTTAAAGCTGATGTACGAAAATGACGCTCCCCCTCTTCTGTGACACTTACGGTGGACAGCTATCCCTTTTGGCACGCCATTGGGAAAAACACCCTTCCCCAGTCAGTTACCCCAATGATGGTCCGCCCATAAAAAAAATTCTGAAACCGCGCCTAGCCACGGAAAATGCTCAAACTCGATGTGTTAAAATTCATATAAATTCTTAACCATTAAAATGTTCAAATTTTGGACGCAAATTCTGAATTGACTTATTGAAAGTTTTAAAAATAAAATTCATATACCATTCTTTTATATATACACCTAATCAGCCGTTTTATAAATGAAATCATTGCTTTATTTATTCTTCATTTGTAAAGTCATAATAACAATATACTGTGTAACTACAGCGATAATACAGACAATATATACTAAAAGTACATCATATTAGACTCTACAATGAAAGGTCTCAAGAAAATATCAGCAGTCCCATGCATGTTATGCATGGGACCTTAAGATTACAATCTGATTCCAAAGATGACACACAACTAATTGTGAATCACTCAATCTTTCATTATGTTTTTTTTTTCCATTTTTTTTAGTTTCCATTACCCTGTATCAAATATTTTCTTAGACTTTTTTAAATGTTTCTTTACTTTTCAATTTTTTGAATTCCTCTGGTAGTCCATTCCAAAGTTTTGGTTCAAATTGATAATCATAGTATTTATAGTTTTCGAGAATCAGGTAAGTAATATAAATAAATTATAAAATTAATGTGGGTATATTTTTATAATAACTTAAAAACTAAATAAAATCATCGATTGTTAAATAGATTATCGATAAAAACGTAGTTGATAATTATGTGGGAGGAGTAATACGAAGCACCTCCCCTTACGTAGTTAAGGCACACCCTTTTCTCCCCAGCCCACCGATGACGCCCCTTTTTTAAAGAAACACATTCGGCGAAACGGGGTAGAACCATCCCAGGGGCGTCCGAAATAAACATCCTAGGGACGTTCTGAGGAAGTTTTGTGCTATCTGCGAATTAGTATATATAGTGATGTTTGATAATTTTATACATTTCGTTGGTTTTTTAAAGTACTAAATCATAATGTAAATATTAAAAAAGTATGTTGATTACAAACGGTTTTTTGAATCTAGTTAAAACGTATTCATTTTTTACTGAGGCATTTTTAAAATTTATATTTTTTATAGTTAATAATAAATAAAAATGCATTTCAGGGCTTAAATAAAATATTAAATGTGTTGCAATTATAAAAATAGCAATCAAAAAATTCGCAAAGTTAATTTAATTACGTTAAAAGCTATATTCCACTGAAAAAAATGGTAGCCTATAGCTGTGACATCACTAACAGGCTGCCTCCTGGAGTTTCTCGAAGGCCATGTACGAGTTCTGTTTTAAAGAGCATGATGAATATAAACTCGATTATAACGAGCATGATGGAGAGGGCGATCATTCTCGTTATAACCGAGTTCATTCCTATCATGCTCGTTATAATCGAGTTCATATCCATCATGTTCTTTATAGCCCAGTTCATGTGCATTATGCTCGTTATAAACGAACTCCGGACAGGTATAACCGGGCAGGTGATTTGTCAGGAAAAAGGTGTATGACAAACGTTAATCGGGCAAACGACCCGCTCCTCTGTAAACAAGAATATATACAAGATGTACCATAGAAATATAGCTCGAATACATTTTTAACATAAATTATTTAATAATTGAATTTTTTACTTAAAATATTGAGTAATTTTAATTGTCATGTACAATTTCATACAGAACAAAATTTTAAATAAAATCCTACAACAATTTATTTTGGAAAAACAAATAATAAAACCAAAAAATATTTTTAAGGGGAAGGCCGAGCCCCCTTGGCCCCAGGCTTCTTACGGATCTGGACTTAAGTGAATTAAAAATTTAAATAATACTAACATATAAAATAGGCAACAGAAAACACTGGCTAATATTAAATTAAATGAAATTGAAAAACGAAGAAAAGCAAATGGGAACGGACGTTGAGAGGCAAAGCAGAAATAATAAGAAATCGCACCAATAACGTCAGAACCCTTCTCTCCTATAAGTAAAGTAAACTCGGCCACTCGGATTGCCCCAAGTGTATATTCTAGCAATCTTGGTGTTCGTGGGGCAATGCTGCGTCCATGAAAGTTCCTCTCTCCACGAGGGTTCTACCCGTTTCGCCGAATGTGTTTCTTAAAAAAAGGGGCGTCGTCGGTGGGCGGGAAGAAAAGGGTGTGCCTTAACTACGTCAGGGGAGGTGCTGCGTATTACTCCTCCCACATAATTATCAACTACGTTTTTATCGATAATCTATTTAACAATCGATGATTTTATTTACTTTTCAAGTTATTATAAAAATATACCCATATTAATTTTATAATTTATTTATATTACTTACCTGATTCTCGAAAACTATAAATACTATGATTACCAATTTGAACCAAAACTTTGGAATGAACTACCAGAGGAATTCAAAAAATTGAAAAGTAAAGAAACATTTAAAAAAGTCTAAGAAAATATTGGATATAAGGTAATAGAAGCTAAAAAAAATGGAAAAAAAACGTAATGAAAGAATGAATGATTCACAATTAGTTGTGTGTCATCTTTGGAATCAGATTGTAATCTTAAGGTCCCATGCATGTTATATCCTTGCTGATATTTTCTTGAGACCTGTCATTGTAGAGTCTAATATGATGTACTTTTAGTATATATTGTCTGTATTATCGCTGTAGTTACACAGTATATTGTTATTATGACTTTACAAATGAAGAATAAATAAAGCAAGTTTTCCTCACGACTCGATTTCACGAAGTTCACACCAGCCATGTTTGTCTATGATATTGAAAATGGATGGGCTTGGCTGGGCTGGGCCCACCTTCAATTATAACCACGCCTTCAAAGTGCTCTTATAACCCCGCCTTCTTTTTCGGCGAAATTTCTTTCGGCGAAATGTCCATGACACCCTCCAGGAGTTGGGGTATGTTGGATGGGTGGTGAGACTTGGGGATTGAACAAAACTCCCACAACGTTCTTAGACGAACCTATTCAAAGTTCTAAAACAATATTTCAAGAGCGTTTCAGTCTCCACGTGGAACTCTGACCTCTTACTTTTAACTTCTGGACTTTGTCCTATCCCTTTCTGGAAATACAACGCTGCTATTGCGGCCAACCTTTCCAATTAAACTTTCAATTGCAAACAAAACAACACAACGAAGAACAGCAACAGGTAGATAGATACCGATAGATGTCGCGATTGCTGTTAGCGTTACTCACGATACAATAGAGTTAGAGTAGGTCAATCAATTCGTCGTCAAGTGCCTTTTGTTTATCTGTATTAAAATTTTATAGCCAAAATGTTTGGAAACGTATCTTCGTTGCTTTCTCACTCTCCATCGGTGACGTACCTGCATCGCCAAGGCACCCGAGTTTGGAGCTATCTACGCCATTGACAAACCAAGGTAAGTTAGGCTTAATAAGGGCGAAGGGTTCTTAAAGTTACATGCGGGGTGTCCAAAGTCGTAATGGTTTGATGTATTTTATAAATATATTTAATAATAATAAATACGCGTATCTAAGCAAACGAACATATTTAATATTAATGAATAAATTTCTTAACATAAACTTTTCATTGAAAACTTACAAAGGCAAACTAAAAATTCACGATTTCCCGTATCTTTACTATAGAGTAGGCGAAGACTCAAACTATTGTAAAAAAAACATGAGTACATAACACCTACCGTGAAAATGTAGGCCACACTTTAGAATTATCCCAGTCACCAAAGACGCTAACTTCCTTCTCCGGTAATCGTTCTCGGACGACGTCGTCATGGATTGACGTTTTGCGAGTCATGATTTTTTCTAAATGTTTTGAAAAAAAAACCTCACCAATGTTGTGGCATGAAGTTTGCTGAAGTCGGAATATGGCTGTTAGGGTTTCGTTTTCTTGCATAAATATGTCCTGCTTCTCTTTCATCAACGTTAATGACCGCTTTATGTACAGAGACGATTTTTTTTTTATTACTAATGCAAGCTTTCGAATTGCCGGAGAGTACTACACCATGCTTTACTGATATATTTTGGCGGTGGGGAGGTGACAAGTCACCTGTCTGAAGCTTGGTTATAACGAGCATGATGAATATCAATTTATTTATAACGAGCATGATGGATATGATCTCAGTTTTAATGAGCATGCTCGTTTATAGAAAGAATGATGTATATGAGCTGGGTTATAAGGAGCATGATATATATGAGCTTGGTTATAACGAACATGATGGATATCAGTTTGGTTATAACGAGAATGCTTGCTCTCTCCTTCATGCTCGTTATAATCGAGTTCATATTCATCATACTCTTTAAAACCGAACTCGTATCCATGATTCTCATTATAACAGAGCTCATATACATCACTCTCATTATAACCGAGTTCATATCCATCATGCTCATTTTAACTGAACTGATATCCGTCATGCTCGTTAAAACCGAGTTCATATCCATCATGATGGTAATAGCCAAGTTCATATCCATTATGCTCATTGAAACCGAGTTTATATACACCATTCTCGTTAAAATCAAGTTTATATCCATCATGCTCGTTATAACTGAGTTCATATGCATCATGCTCGTTATAACCAATCTCCAGACAGGTATAACTGGGCAGGTGCCTGTCGGGCAAACGTATGATACCCACCCCACCACCACTAGGACTTTCCAAGATACAAGCCAAGCTTTATGTATACTGGGATTCACACGCAGGCGTGGTGCTTACAGCTCTAGGATTCAATTTTAAGAGTATAGCTGTAGTTTTGGTGATGAAAAGAGATTGGCGGCCAGGATAATTCTAAAGTTTTACCAAAATCTGTTTTGAATACATTTTTAATAAAGAGTGATTTGCATTGTCATGTATAATTTTATGCAGAACAAAAATTTAAAACAGAATTCTGTAATAATTTATTTTAAGAAAGGATATTTTCTAAGGGGCTGATCCCCTTTTGCCTTAGCTTGGTTATAGCCCTGAGTATAAGGTGTGCAGTAAATCCCTAATTATACATTACAGTAGAATCTCGCTAAACCGAACCATGAGTATCTGGTTAATTTGAACTTCATTTCAGTCGACTGAATATTTTTTTTTTTTAACGCAAGCCATCTGACAAGATATAAGCAAACAACACAGTGTGTATTGCCAAGCTAATTGAAATTTCCCATAATAAATAAGGGGGAAATTTTCATTGTCTGTTATGTGTGCCCACTAGAACACACATGCATCAAACAATTACAGCTTACAGTAAATATATTCTATAGTAAAGATTTCAGTTAATCCAAACAGGTCTTGTTCAGTAGCATAACTAAGGAGGGTGGTTGGCCTGGGCACCACAATTCAGGATACGGCAATTAACCTCTTACAACAAAATTTATCTGTTTTATTAGCCCATTGGGTCAGCGTCAATGACAGTCATTCACCCCGGGCTGTAAAATATAGCTACGCCACTGGTCTTGGTACAAATTAGTTCAGATTAAGGAGACTCCTGTATATACCCAAACTTTGCTTAACCAAAATAGCCTACTGCATGTAATTTTATTATAATTATTGTATAGGCTATGTATTCTTGTGTTTGGTGTATAAGCTTAAGTTGGACAGTGACAAGTACTCAAGACTTTTTTCTGTTAGTTATCCACAGACCTATACACAGGGTTTCAAGAAGGACTCTTTTTTTTTTCTTTTTTTTTTGCTGAAAATGAAGGTAGATGGAAAAATATTTTATCTTATAAGAAAATTGCAATAATATACAAAAGGAGGGCAGCTACAACGCTCTCCCATTTGAGCATGGCCTTGTGTCACAGATATGGCTATCAATATTCGGTATTCATGGGCTGTCAGCGACTTGCTAGCGCCATCATACTATAACTGGCAATTGTATCGTGGGAGAAAAACCATAACTTGGAAACATTGTTTTGGATCTTATCGTAAAAATGATTTTAAAATCGTTAAGGTGCTTTGATTTTGTTTGTTGTGAAATGAACGTCTGAGAAAGAATTGCAAGAAGGAAAAAGATTTAATAATAAAAAAAAGTATTACAGTTGCACTGCTAGACTGTTGCATTGGATTGGGGGTAGAAAATTTCTAGCAATTACAGAAATGATTTCAGTAAATACAGAGGTGCATTTATAAAATTGCCGCCCTTAGGCACAGCCTGTACTGCCGCCCCCTCCCTCCTTTACAAAGAAAGGAATATTTGTTTAAAAAAACAACATATCATATTCTTACTGTTTTATGTGTGAAGATGATTTTTCATATAGTTATTCAAACTAATAAGATA
>QLNU02015270.1:106707975-106718666 GCA_006491805.2 Dysdera silvatica | reverse complement strand
GAAGCATTCAACTTGGCTAGTTGCTGCTTTCATTTCAATGAATGCAAATGTATAACAGGAGAGAGGTAATGCATACAGGGAACGTATTAATTTCATTAGATTTGAAGGCATTTTATTAAAATGTTTTTAAGCAATGGTTATGAACAGGGAACAGCAGCATTAAGGAAATTATATTCCTGATACTTACCCAATGTGTGCACTTTGGGAAACTTAGTCGATGCAAAAAAATGCAAGATTTTTATATTATCATTTCATTTACATTTCTAAAAACTGACTAGAAAGTTAAACAAACCATTAATATTTTTCAAATTTTATTATCACCTTTAATAACATGGAGATGCTTTTATTTTTAAGCATCAAAAAGATAACCTCAAAATAATGAGTAATTGTTTGTTTGTTACAAAAAAATTACTTCTGTATATCGGCGCACAACCATAGTTAATATTACTTTTTATATACATCAAGATAAATGAAATAGAAGTTTAAGATATTAAAATGTATTAAATTAGGGCTCTGCCTGCCCTCCTCTCTTTAACGAAAGCAGGTAACATGTATAGCTTTTATCATCAATTTTATAACTAACATAAAATCCATTTTTATATATTATACAGAAATTTTAAAATCTAGTTAACTTCAAAGTAGTCTTCGGAAAATGGAGCATTAAGTTTACATTTAATTCAAAAATATTTTAAGAAAGTTTAATTTCTCACTCAGTTTTACAACTTTTTATTTGGACGTTTGCATAGTAATGTACATATTTTTTTTAATGTGGCAATGCTACAAGGTTATTTGCTGAAGGAATGCCTTTCCAGATGACACGTTTTAAGGTAACTGGCCCTTATTTTCCTTACAAAATTGAAAAACTGAACCCCAGTCAGTTGTAAGATTAGAGTGGCTCAGACAGAAGTCAATCTTACAACTCTTATTTTAGTAGTAAATAATATCATGAATCTAAGTGTTATGGCTATTCAAAATACATATAATCCAAATCACAAATTTTACTTCATAGAAAATGTACATTGCATATCAGAGAAAATGAAGGGGAAGTTGGAAAATTTTCTTTATTAAACTTTTACTTCATTATATACTATGTACCATTACATATTATCAGGATGATTTTAAGTAATTCAAGTGAAACCATGCTGTTTTAACTAAATTTAAAAATTATATTTATGATCAAAAGTAAAGTGTAAAAGTCAGTTTAGGGGAGGAAAAGTGATGGTTCACCCAGTAACTTTATACAGTAAAACCTGTGGAAGTTGGGTACTCACGGTTTCCCCTAAACGTGTCCAATTTACGGAGGTGTCCAACATGGACAATATGAATGAAATGGAAAAGTTTACTGTGGTTCCACCAAACTGTGTCCAACTTTACAGGTTTTACTGTAGCTTACATTTTCCAATTGTGAAAAAGAAAAAAAAAAAGAAAAAAAAAGGATAAAACAAATACAATTTTAAATACAAAATGTTTATTATCATTTTTAATTATACAATGGTATTTTTCAAATATCAAGATCATAAATACAGAACGAAAATTTTGCTTTCATGTTTATCATATATACAACGTGCTTTCTACTAGGGAAAGAGTGCCTTTCTGGAGGACTTTTTAAAGGGAAACTAGCCCGCATTCGCGCTATATATATACATACATATATATAAGTTGAGGAAACCAGAAAAACTCAACTTAGCTAGCTGGTCAGCTTTATGAATGAAACTGACAGATTGACTACATATTTTCAACGCTTCTTGCCGTCATTATGTCATAGGTACAGTTAAACATCATATAACAAGCACATACATAATTATTGCAGATAATTTATAAATTACACATGCACATGAATTGGTAACAAAAAATGATTTGTGATATACATACAATGAGTAATAACTTTATTAGGTACACAAATATAAGTGAGTTGCTTAGATTATTAAGATTATTTTACCTGATTTTTTTTTAAGATATGGATTTAATAAGGAGCTGGAAACATTCCTGGGGAATATCATACAAGTAATTCAGAATAACTATACAGATTTTATGATGCTATCAACATCAAACACTGATGAACAAAATAAAAGGAGAATTAATTCAAGAAACTTGTCTTGTTATGATTTAAGACAAGCTAGTGATACACACACATCTTTACGATCTCATAATTTGTCCAAAAAATTTTAAAACTTAGGAAAATGATACAGAATCAATAGATAGTACTGAAAGGTACAAAAATAGTACTGAAAGGGTAAAGTGTGAAACTGAGGCTGTGTACCTATAAATAGAAGTTCTGTTGTTTCTTAAATCATCTTTTAACATTGCAAGTTTTTCATTTATTATCCTATACTTAGCTTTTTTGCCTTGGTGGTTTTTCCCTCCCACATGCTAGCATCAACATTGAGGCTTCATTTTCAGCTTGCTCTTGCTTGATCAATTCGATGAAGCTAAAGATATTCAAGTGTGTGGTAGTAGCCTTTCCATTTATTCGGGAATGCCACCCTTCAACATGGTTGTTGGTCCTCTCTGCATCAGTATTAAAATGATTCCAAATATCACTAAAATAAAGCAAAAGGTATGCTTGCACAGTGTATTATGATAGTCTTGCAATAATTGTTTACAAAATCTGAAGGAAATTTAATAAAAATAGTTTTAATTTGAATTACATGCAATTGTGCTACATATTACATACAAAAGCATTATAAATAAGATTCCTTTTAATTAAGTAAAAAAAGCCAATGAAGGGCTGTTGGAAAATTTATAAACCTACGATGTAAATATAGCATTTTCATGAAGCCATGTTTCATCCAAATAATCTTTCATTACTGCACACTCTGGTAAGTTGGTGCATCGGTTTCAATCCACTGGACTACATTTGGGATTAGATCTTCTGGTACGAGGGGTAACGCAGCTATTCTTTTCACCCACCGTTGAACTTCCTCATTGGTCCTGTATAGCCCTAATAATCCCAGTTGCTGTACCTAAATGTTTTTTAATACTAATTAGGAAAATGAAAAGAGTGTTTTAAAACAGAAAATAAGCACCCTAGTTGAAATTAGCACGTCAAACTGTTTTTAGATAGATTTGATTGAAGCTTTAAATCATAAAAATGAGTAGCACAACAATTCTTCTTAAGCTGGGTGTACAAACATGGAAATGAAAGTGAGTGCACATGCTTAGCAAATATGCACATATTTTGTTTACTCTTTTTATTGTGCATACACATGGGCATATCCACAATAAAGAAAGTAAACAAAATATGTGCATCATATGCCCATGTGATGCATAATAAAGAAAGTAACAAAATATGTGCATACACACGGGTGTAGCCAAAGGGGGGCAGCTCCCCCCAGAAATGAAATTAGTAGCATATTTTGGTATTTTTAGTAATATGTTATTTCGGGCTGACAATGCCTTTACCCCCCCCCTCTCGGAAAAAAATTTGCTCTCCTTTAGAAGGAAAGCTGGCTACGCCTATGTGCACATGAATTAGCAAAAACACTGGATGGAACCAATAGTTGAAGTCAGTGGTTCGCAAACTTCGTTTTTCGGCACATTTTTAAACATATAAAATAATTTGGACAAATACCACATACAAAAAATTTAAAAAAAAAAAAAAATGTTAATATATTTGGAACTATGAATGAAATATTTTAAAAATAAACCTTTAAAACATATCCATGGCACAACTTTAAAGCAGTAGCATCCCCAGGATTGATATATTGGGGGGGAGGGGGGAGGTTCTTCGCATATTAGGAGGACCGTAGTCTCCCACCCCAAATTTAGGCCTAACGACACTCTTGCTTTAAAGCTAATGCAGTTGCACAGTTTGAGAAACACTGATGCAAGTTGATAACTTCTTTCTATTTCATATTAAAGTGAATGTATAACATTTAACGTTTTTGCATTAAATGTATGAAGCAAAATATTTAAAAAAGATATTTTACCTTTCGCCATACACACTGGCTATAGTGAAAAAAACAACCCTTAACAGAGATGTTAGGAAATACTTCTGTAAGAGCATTGTGGATGCTTTTTTCAAAATCCACCATGGCCACTTGTGGCTGAAGTATAAGGTTGTGTTCAACGGCTTTATTTTTAAGTATGTTCAACATTTTTACATATGTGGCCTCCAATTTATTCTGCAGCAAGCAAAAAACATAGGGGAATATTTTCCCCATATAATAACCATGAATGGTGTATAATTGGGTGAACATGTGCGGTACTATTTTGAATGTGCCATCTAAAAAAACTTTGTTGCACATACAAATCTTCTGCAGATTTTCAACTGTGCAAAATATCTAAAAAAAAGGGAAAGAACAGTATTAATGAATTAATAATAAAAAAAATTTTTTTTTTTAAATATTTAAAACTTTTAAATAAAATATACCAGCATCCGGTTATCTCCTACACCATCATCAGCTATCAAAAATCGCTTGGTGTCGTTTATGTCATTGGGCCTATAAACGCAGAGCCGCAAATAAAGTGTAGTAGGCTGGGCACGTGCCCTGAACGCCGTGAAATGATAGGAGTGAAGGGGTGCTACTTGGAAGGTGGTATGACTCAATAAAAAATTGACTTAAAATTATATGATAGGCTAGCTTTAGTTTCAACTCATCATTTTTGAGGGTGTTACCCCATTTTGGTAGGTTGTAAAAAAATATCTGGCTGGAGGCACCACAAGCCCGTAGCCAGCGCAAAAGTGTAAGGGGTCCACACTAACCTTCAATGGGGTCACAATTTAAAAAAAAAAGTTGTTTTTATAGCCCTTGTGTCAACATTTTAGGGGGCGACAGTGAATATGAACTATGCCCATTCTACCCCCATACTTATTATGGTCTAGGGGCATCGGAATCTTACTTCGTCTCGGGAGTCAAAGGTCTTTGTAAGGGGACTGTTGTCAACCAGAGGGTTCTCGCAAACCCCTTATTACAAAAATGAATTCTCAGAGAACAAGGGGTTCACTGAAAATTTATTTAAATTACAAATTCTTAAAAACCTACTGTTTTGAGTTCGTTTTCCAATACGTGTGTGTGTGTATTTTAAGGGGTACTCTTTCTTTTCCATTCTTTAATTTAAATAAAAAACGTGAGGGAAATTTAAAACACACCCATCCTCGCTCCACTTTATACCCCTTCTTTCTGACTAAAAATTGTTTTAACATAGCGAACCCCTTGTTAAAAAATTCGGGTGACAACACTACTTATGCGCCCAAAAATTGCATTTAGGTTATTCTATGTGGGTCCTTTTTGTTATAATCATATCGTGTAAAAAATAAAAATTTAGAAATCTTAAATAGGTCCAGAATCTGATCTCATGGGGCTAATCAAGGCTTTGATTCACCCCAGAATCGATTTTTTTTAAATAGAATAAGTAACTTTAATTCCAGCCCCCTAAGAAAAGTTAGTGATTCTAAAAAAAGCTTTAAGGACAACCAAAAATAACAATTTCTTATTAGAAATAGGTAAAATACATAGTATAATAGATATCCAATTGTTTCAAGAAATCAATTTGCCGAATTATAATTATTTTGAAAATAATTACTTGATGCATTAATCAAATTGCTATTCGACAAATTTATCTGTCACAGAATGCCAGAAAAATTGTGGAATATGAATTCAAAAGTTATTCATTTATACTGTTCTTGAAGATTCCCGTAAATCAGTGTTGCGTTCTAATCTCATTATATGTTTAATGTCTTTACAAAGAGGGGCAATTGGAGTTGCTGTTTTTTCTCTCGATTATTTTAATTATATCAATCTATCAGATGGACGTTGAAGAATAAAACCACTTCAAGTAGGGTAACTTAAAACTGGTCCCCTGTTGTGTTTCATTGATAAATGAATAATAATAATAGAAAATTATAATTTTTATAATTTAATTAATATAATTTTTAAATATAATAATAGAAAATTATAATTTTTTTTCAAACGTGCTATGGCATAATATATTAATAACAGTCAAAACAAATAACCTCAATTTAACACTTTTAACAAGAACGTAACACAAACTGCCGTAGGACAAAAGAAGGTTTTCAGCACCTTTGTGCTATTAAAATCCACAGAGTGATCTTAGGTTGATCCTTACAGCCCAAATTCTAAATTATGGAGGACAAAATGAACTTATTCTCATTTCAGCAATGCTATTACATTAATTACACGAGAGACTATCAACTCAATTACAGGATATAGCCAGAGCTTAATTTGAGCCGGAGTGTAGCTCAGCGTTGGTACTTTTTGATACTTAGCACAATATTTTGCTATTTTCCGCAAATTATAATAGGAAAATGATATAAAAAGCTTCGAAAACCAATGAGGGCTCCGGTACTTTTTGCCATAGAAATTAAGCACCGAATATAACTATTTTAAGAAAAAGGCATTCCTAAATTTTGCTAATCAATTCTGTCACTGATATTTTGAAAAAGAAAAGTTTTAATTCAAATATTAAACCAGAAATTAAAACAACGTGTTCGTGAAGCCTAAAATCAAGGAGTAGAATCGACTCGCATAGAGCTAAAACAAATGAATGCACAACGCCAAAGTAAGATTTATGAAATTTTATTTTAATTTGTTATTCCCTTTAATTTTTATATGTTTATTTTAATGTTCGTAAAATTTAGTAAGATTAATTTATTTAGTATCAGCAATTAAAAATATTACTTTTGAAGCATCGATTGTTTTATCAACTATCGATAAAAGCCACTTGCTTGGCAAGTAGGAGGGATTACCAGTGATTGACAGATGGGTGGGCGGTCTTACGGCAGCCCACCCATCTGTCAATCTTAAGACGTCGGCCATACTCGGCCAAATGTCCGTATAACCGCGAAAAGGGATAGCTGTCCACCGTAAGTGTCACAGAAGAGGGGGAGCGTCATTTTCGTACATCAGCTTTAACGAATATAAATCAAATCCTCCATTAACGGACACCTCTGAAGAACGAAAACCTCCGAATAAAAAAATTTGGTTTTTGCCCTTTGAAGCCAGGCTCCGATTACGCATCGGACATAGGCATCCAGTTGATTTTTAGTCTCGGGCCCTAGGGGTCAACGTTCAGAAATGTTAAAAAAATGTTTTTTCCCTTGGATTAAAATTTTTTCAACATTTCCTAAATTAAAATTGAGGATTTTTGTGTATCACGACGGAGTAAACCTTTTACACATTACATATTCTGACCCCTATATATTATAAATACACATTTATCCAGTAAAAAATTGCGCCTAAAAACAGCTCTGTTGCAATTATATATGTAAAAAAAACAATAACCGCCTATTTACATGTTGATAAATGTTCAAACTTCTTACCTTTCACAAAAAATAACCAAAATATTTGGGTTGGCCTCGGCTCACCCGCTAAAACCGCCACTGTTCCTTTAAGAAATTCTTGTCGGGGAAGGGGGGAAATAGGCAAGAAACATTCTCTTTCATTATAACCTTAATACAAGGACGAACCCAGTAACTCATTTCAGGAGCACAGGGTGCAAAGTCTTGATCCAAAGTATAATGAAATTTTAATCTCAAAAATACTTCATTACACAATGTTAAAAATTTTATTTTGGGAGTGGGGGTTAGTCCGGACACCTCCATAAATATGTCTTTGTTGGAATTTATTAACATTTGTCTCATAACACGTCCCCAGGGAAAGGAAAGAGGATCCCCCACCCTCCGAAATGCCCTATAAAGCAGTTTCTGAAACTTTTTCGCTTGCAATTCCTCTCATTTAATTATAAAAGCAATATGGATTAAGACTATATATATATATATATATATACAGGGCCAAACAGGGGAAAGGGCAGGAGAGGCTGCTGCCCTTGGCCTCAATTTTGTAATAATATATGCTAATGTATTTGTTGCCCCAGGCCTTATATATATATATATATGTGTGTGTGTGTAAGCCTTCAAACGAAGACGGCCATCTGTAAAGTGCGTTTTTTGTTGTTGTTTTTACCAAAAAACAATAGATTTTTGTGGGGCTGATAGAAAATTTGTTCGTGGGGACCTTGAATGAGGTTTTCCTTAGTTTTCTTGGTGTCGACCGTACAAACTACGAAAAATTCGTACAAGTTGGCATCTATGGACGCGGACACGCAGAAATGCGACAGGAAAAGCTATTTTCTCCTGTCTCCTAAGGCTAGTGTTTTCTAGTCAAGTAAATATTATGGAATGGAAACAGTGGTAGGAATTTTTCGCAGTCCATGCACATGGGCAGAAGGCGGAACTGGTCCTATCTCTAGACGCTAATAGCAAATGACCAGTTCATAAATCGTCGTGTGACGTGGGTGCTATTGGCGATATTTAGCGCCAACGACTTGGAGAAGAGAAAAATACTACACAGTATAAAAAATAATGATGTAAGCTAGAAAAACGCCTACTTGGTGAAATGAATAAGTGATTTTGGCACAAAAACGGAAAAATTTGCGCTTTTGTTATCAGTTTGTAGTAACATTTTCGTTTTGGCGCAAAAACGGACAAATTCATGCTTTTGTAGCAGCATTTGCGATTTGGCGCAGGCGTGTGATCCCTGTAATAGTAAGTATGTGATACGCTTCCATGTGAATTACACCTCAAACACAAATGCATATATTTGGCATGCCTCCCAAGACTTTGCACAGAAGTGCAGTGGAGATTTTCCCCCAACTCTTCTTTTAAGGCAGGTTAGTTCTCTTGACTGGGCAAACACTATAATCTTTAACACTCTCTCCTCTTACTAAACTATAGAGAAATGAAAGATAAACATACCCCTTCAGTATTATACTTTTTTTTCTCCCATAATTGATATTTCTGCGAAAAAATTAGTCGGCAGCAGACTGGAACAAAGATTAGACTAGCATTTGCAGGAATATTGGCCCATTTTGTATTACATTCGCGGATAATTTAAAAAGAATCGACCTACAAAACAAACTCATCAGCAGAGGAGATCCATGGACTTGTAATTTCTGCTTTTCAGCAGTAACATGTTTCCAATATTAACAATAGAAAAAGCTTGTAATACATGCCCCACAATAATGAGAACATGATAATATCTTGAAGTGTATAACAGGACCGTTTTATTTCACATAGGTTGTTTTCTGTGTGTGTATTTATGACCAATATAATTTGGTGAACTTGCTTGGAAATGTTGCGACTTTGTATTTCATAAACTGTTTTTGAACTCCAAAAATTACACCTTGGGTTATTTCAGGTGGGTATTTTATAAATAATTATAAAAAAAAGTGTCATTTGCGGTATATTATGTTTATAAAATTATTAATTTATTTTACATGAGTGATTTTGCTTCATTATACACATATATTTATATGTATGTTGGCCACTCATGTTCTAATATGTGCATACATAACTGTTGATCCCATATATTAAGGAACCGAATGACGATACTTTTGCTTTAAACAAAATATCAACAATCAAAGCTTTTAGTCATCTCATAATTGCAAATGGTATTAAATATAGGGTTTTCAGGTTCCCACATTTTTTCATCCAAAAAATTCAAGTACTGTTCAAAAACGATTCCAGGGCCTGCAATTTTTTAACCATTGTTTTCACAACGAAAATTTTAATTTCAGATATTTAAAGATACAATATTGGAAAGGCACATGAGTTGAAGTATTGCAAATGTGAAATACTTCAAAAAATTATGCTGTTTGTTGCATTTTGCCAATGTTTTTATACGATAAATTTACCTCATTGTAATATATGTGATAGTATATAACTCTAAAGAACAAAATTAAGAAAAAGTGCATACTATGCCAATCACTTATTACACCCTCTTGACATTAGACCTATTAACAGAATATAGATAAATTTATAAAACTCATCGAGATTACACAGAAAGCTAAGTTTCAAATAGTTAAAAAAATATTATTGGAAATAAATGGCGGGGGACCCATTTCAGTCTAATAAAATTGGTTGGTTTTGACCTTCAAAGATGGCCAACGGAAGGTTTCACTGTATTTTCATTTAAATAAACAGTTTCATTAGTAACACGATTCTAACCTAAACTCAACAAAGAAAATTTAATCATTATTAATACTTTTTAATGAATCTTTGTATCAATTTCGCCAATTTTTCTTTTGCAATTTGTCTAAAACTACTTGATTGCATGATATATTTTACAAATGGGCAGTGTTCTTTTTCAGAAACAAGCTGACCCGCACCGTTTAATAATGATAAAATTACTATTTTGAATTTTGCATCAAATCCACATGGCTTGTACGATTTTTGAGCAAAACTGATGGCTAGAGAATATCAGTGCTGAAACAAAATTCAAGGACTTACTGGAACTTGAAAACCAAAATAAAAATCAAGCATTTTTCATGTATTTTCAAGGGCAGTGGGAACACTGTGCATAGTATTTGCTTATCCACAACATAAAAAAACCCACACAGTTGACAGGGAAGGTGTTGCTATGGAAACGGAAATCAAAAATTCATGCAAAATCTATAAAGATGATATGATGCATTGTGTGCAAGAATTTTAGCATGCAAATTGGAAACTAAAAAAAGAAGCTACAGAGACGCTTAGTTATATCACGGCCAACTAGATTACTACAGGCCCGCTCACGTGAATTTTAAGGGTGTCCCCACTTTCTGTTGGAGTAATTACTAGGGTTGTTCATAGGGGACGCCAAATGACATGTACAAACATGCCATATGCTTTCATGTGTTTGCAGCAGTTAACCGAAGATTAAAAAGGGTTTCTGGGTTTTCTATAATTTTTA
>QLNU02015270.1:106659787-106685313 GCA_006491805.2 Dysdera silvatica | reverse complement strand
GGTTATGGTGTAAAAAATGTCCGTTTCAACGGCATTATAAATGTCATCTTTTGTGTATCCTTCTCTGATGACTCGCCACTTTTCACTCATCCATGTCGGGATATCCGCCATGTTTGCAGACTTTGTTTCACCACACATTTTTTCAAAGGTTATCCCATGTTTATTCTTAAATCTATCATGCCATCCATTCAAACATTCAAATACAGAATAGCCAAATTTTTTAGCAAATTTTTCTGCTTGAACTTTTAAAAGTGGACCACTTACAGAAAAATCTGCACTACGTTGCATTTTCACCCACTTTAAAACAGCTTCATCCAAATCCTCTTTAGCACATTTCTTCAAACGCTTACAGTCATTCTTATTTTGATCGAACGCAGTCATTAATTTTTCCTTGTTCTTTAACAGTGTTGAAACAGTAGAAGAAGATAAATCATACTTTTTGCAGATTTCGGAATTCTTTACGCGATCCTGTAACTCCGCTAAAATCTTTACTTTTTCGTCCACTGTTTAAATTTTACGTTTCCACATCGCAAGATAAAATTTGACGAGCGTGCTCTATGAATGCAGATCAAAGATTTACCTCCACCCAAGTCCACTACCCTGCCACTCCTACGCAGAGTAAACTTCCGTCCAATCAGCAACCTTTGTCGTCTCCGTCCGTCTGCTCAAGGTCATCGTGGGATGTCCTCGCACGTGCACTCCACAAGATGAAAAAGGCCGCCATCACGTGTTCTCAAGATTTATGGCTCATCACTAACTTTCGTTTGACTTCGGAATGTTAAAGGAATTTTTCCAAGAACGGATTAGCTGAGCTGGAGATGTGGAAGTCAATAGAAATTTTATGAATCACAAAAATATTGCTCGCTATAACCGGGATTTGCTCGTTAAAAGCGAGTTATGCTCCCATAGACCATTGCACCAACCAATTATTTCCGATTTCCTCGTTAAATCCGGGTTCCCGTTAAATCAGGGCTCGTTATAAGCGAGTTGTACTGTACTTTGATTAAACGGAGATATAAAACCTTAAGCACTTATTTAATTTTTAGTCATTCTTATTGTCAACATTTTTAATGTGTATTGGATGTTGCATAAATTGATATTCAAATATGACAAATCATAATGAATGCTAATGCACTAATTATTTATTTTCTATATAATACAAGTTAATGATTTTAGTAATTTATATCAGGTTGGTGTTTATACGAGGAACTCCAATTTAAATGAAAAAAAAATCTGATAATATAGCAAATCTTATTTATGTATAAAGAATTTTGATATAGAAATACAAAGAATCTCATTAAAATTAAAGTATCCAATTTAGAATTAACGAGTTCGATTTAAATTTTAAGAAATCCAATCAAAATAAAAAAAATCTTTTTTTTTAAATAAAAAAAGTCACTGTTTGAGAAATATTTTTTATTTTTTTAATGTGTGCGATATCATTCTGCGTTATTTTTTATGAATGGCTAGGAGTTCGCGGACCCTTAAATACAGTGGCTAAAAGGGATAGTGTGTCGTTCAGCATAGAAAGCGAATAAATATTTTGTTCCAAAATTTCATGACACCGCATGAGGGCGCTACCTCTGCGGAGCACGTTTATTTACCATCACTTTGCATTTCGTAGTGGTACGTTTTATTTGTTTTCTGATTTAAATGAAAAAAAAATCTGATAATATAGCAAATCTTATTTATGTATAAAGAATTTTGATATAAATACAAAGAATCTCATTGAAATTAAGTATCTAATTTAAAATTAACAAGTTCTGTTTAAATTTTAGGAAATCCAAATAAAATAAAAATATTTAAAAAAAAAAAATCACTGTTCGAGAAATAGTTCTTATTTTTTTAATGTGTGCGATATCATTCTGCGTTATTTTTTATGAATGGCTAGGAGTTCGCGGACCCTTAAATACAGTGGCTAAAAGGGATAGTGTGTCGTTCAGCATAGAAAGCGAATAAATATTTTGTTCCAAAATTTCATGACACCGCACGAGGGCGCTACCTCTGCTTAGCACGTTTATTTAATCACTTTGCATTTCGTAGTGGTACGTTTTATTTGTTTTCCGATTTTATTCCATTCTTCGTCGTATTTTTTTGTACTAAATTTAATTAAAAAGTCTTTTTCAAGACCATTAAATCATTAAGATTTAATTTTCTTTAACTATTCAGAATGAATAGTGAAGGAAAACGCCGAAAACAGAGTCACTGTTTTGTGCCTGGATGCACACTTGGTTATAAATCAAATAAAAACAAATTATCTTTGCTTTTGGTTCCTAAGGATCAAGAAATGCTCACAAAGTGGGGAAAGGCCATATCTAAAGCAGATAAACTATTGGACAATTATGTATTTATTAAATAGGTTCTATCTATTTTGTTGTTAATTTATACATGTTCAATTTGATACGTTACACAATTATTTACCGAGAAATGCATAAAATTAAGATTTTGTAAATAAATACGAATCTAACCAAACTTAGATACGTAATGTTCTTAAATCTATGAATTACAGGTATCTTTTAGTTTTTTTTTGAAAATTTTTGGGATTTATGTAATTTAGTTTAGCTGCTACTCATTTTATAACTTTCATAATGTGCATTACGTTATGCACCATAAAAATGAAATTTTTTTATGACTTATAAATTATAATTCATGACCATTATAAATTATAAATCAAGTAATGAATTATAAATCTCTGAAATTACCTATTTGTATTTATTTCTGTGTGTATAAGTTCATAATTTGTATAATTTAACTTGCATCTGTCTTGTAATACTTAATGTTCATCAGGATTACTGACACAATTTTATCTTTTCCATTGATACGCAGTTAGAATCAAAAGTATGTTAACATGGCAAAAATAGAAAATCAATGTTAAATTTGGTCATCATAAAAACAAAAATTAGAAATTGTAAAATCACAGAATAAATGATATTATGTATTAAAAAAAATATTTATAACAGCGAATCATTTTGAGGAATATGAACGAAAAATTAGCTGTTTTATACAAATATCTCGTCGCTTTTATCAAATGTTTTAAAACAATTCCTTAATTATTTATATTGTATTGTGATAATGACAGATACATTTATTGGGCAGGTAATATATTTTAGGAAAACTTTTCCCTTGAATTTGTTCTTAACCCTTTGAAGACCGAATTATCAAAAGCCCCCACAAAAACAATTCCATATTTCGCACTTCCTAGAGAAAAACGTGCTAAAAAGCACAAAAATAATAAAAGTATAAATAATCATAGCCACTATATGTCACGTTGGTCCTGAAAGGGTTTAAATATATATATAAAAGAAATTGAAAGTGGATAATTTTTATTAGTTCTAAATAAACAAACAAACCGAAAAAAATATTTCATTAATAAAAAAACTGTTGAAAACGTAACTACTCTAACCTAACTGAAACGGAGTATGTGTTATTCCGACGTGCTTCCCTACCGAAGCGCCATCTAGTGGTGTCATGAAATTTTGAACCAATTTACGATCGTCGAACGACACACTATCCCTTTTAGCCACTGTACCTTAAAGGTCAGCGGACTACAATTGAAAAGCTTCTATGTCCTGCTATATAATAAGCGTTTCATCTTTTTAAATATTTCATTAACCTGTATAATTACGTTAACGATAAAAAGGGTTGAAAACAAATGCATTTGAAAATATATATAAAGCGTTCTGGAAACCAATTGAAGAATTAAAACCGTTTGGTGTTATATTTGATTAACTCGCTTATATTTAGCATGGTGTTTCCTCGGCATCAAGTTATCCGTATAAAACGAAAAATTCTTGTACAAAATCATAAAACTTGGTGTGTATATTCAGTTTCTGATGCAGTATATTTCGCATAGTAAACTGCAATATAAGCTGCTTCGTGAATGGTCGGGACATGCGACCCTAGCGGAAAAGATTAGAACCAGGTCCGTTTCAGCGGAAATCGGCTTATGTTATGGCAACTAGGAAGCACAGTTTGGCCGTGGTTCTGTCAACAATCAACGTGTTCGGTGTTTCGAAGTGAGTTCAAATTCAAGTTATCTCTAATATTATTTTATTTACACTTTTACATTAAATTTCACCATTTCAAGATGTTTAAGTTATATTGCGTTGTATAACAGTTATGTACAAAATATACTTTCTTCATTATATCCTCATAAAGATAATATTCGGTCGCCCGCATTGTTACAATGGATTAGATGTTTAGATCTTATTAATAATTAAACATATACGTTATATATTCAATTAAAAGATGTCCAAAGACGGGTCATAGCTCTTTGTTCTAGCTTAGATCAGTACGAATATTTTAGTATTTGATTTTCGGTTGTTTAGTTGAAATTTGGGCCATGGTCAACACGTTCAGGCATTGCATCATCTTCTATTCTAACAATTCCGTGAGGGGGAAAAAATATTTTAAAATACATAATTTTTAACAGTTTTCACTTGCCCGATTATGTTTATTTTTTGACGTCTTTTAATTTGTCAGAGTCGGCTTATTTTGTTGGGGGAAAATATTCATAAAACTAAAGATTTTGTTTTTTGCAATAATACACTTTAAGATTTAGTCATCTACTCATCTTTATGGCATTTGTTACTTCCATCGGCGTAATTAGGGGTAGTTATGCGAATGGTTCGTCTCCTCCTTCCCCCAAATTTTTTTTTCAAACTACCATGAGCATAGATTTCTTAAAATTATTGGGGGGCCCCAAGCACATTTTATGTACATTTATACATTACAGTATATGTAAAATCGCAATTTATTTCAGATTATTGGGGGCTCGGGCCCAAATAACTCTGCGCCTATGCAAACTACACATTTTATAAAAAATTTCGTATCAAATGTTTCCAACGCTTTTATATTTCAACATGGCTACAACTGCAATATTCTACTAACGGTTGTTAATTTTATATCTATAATATATATAATGTAATATATATAATTAATATATTTTTATATTTAATGTGTTTTCTTTACTCTGTTAAAAATGCTTTTATTATGCAAATAGTGCAGCGACGGATGGAGGAGGTGTCATGAACCTTTTGGTTACTGTAAAAGAGGGTTGCAGATTACTTGGCTACTGTAAATGTAGGTTGCGGCTTGAAAAAGGTTGGGAACCATTGCCCTAGGCAGTCGCCCGTCTTGCCCTACCCTAAAGTCACCTTTGATTTTCATTCATTATAAGAAACGGTTATTCTTATTCACTACAAAATGATGATTCTTGTTAGCTACAAGGAATGATGATTCTTGTTAGCTACAAGGAATGATGATTCTTGTTAGCTACAAGGAATGATGATTCTTGTTTATTACAAGGAATAATTCTTGTTTGCTACAAGGAATGGTAGTTCTCATTTGCTCCAAGAAATAGACAAGGTTGATTCTATTAGCTTCATAAGAATACCTAGTACTAGTAATTTTTGTCAGGCCCATGTCTCATATATGCAACCTTATTCCAATGAAATTTCTTAAAACGTCCAATATTTCATTAAAATATATTATTATAAATATTTATTAGACGAAATCGATCCTTATCTGGTTAAAGGCTCTGCATTGGCCCAATGAGAATGCATTCTTCTAACATGCCATTAGTCCAAATTAAAAAAAAAAATCATTTACTAATTATTCATTGTGGTCTGAAGTTTGGTTCCTTTGATAGCAAGGATTTTTATCCCTCAGAAATTTGTAAATCCCAAAGCAGCGTGACCTTCATTATCCTTGCACATTCAAAACACTAACAAAACAGTAAGTAGTTGAATTATGGATCAAAAATTTATTCGATTTTTTTTTTTTTTTTACACATATAGACTCTGTTACTATGGATCACAGCTTAACATCTAAACAAATACGAAAACAGTTCTTTGATTTCTTTTGTGAGAAATACGAGCATAGGTATGTGCATTCATCTTCTGTCGTTCCGCACGATGACCCTACCCTGTTGTTCACCAATGCAGGAATGAATCAGGTTTGTATTTCTCAATATCGTATCTGTATCATGTATATTACGAGTGGTGATTTATGCATTGTGATGTGCTTTATTTAAATTTTTTGTTTCCTCAAAATGCCATTTTCATTTTTTAGTTTAAGCCGATATTTCTCGGAACCGTGGATCCGAACAGTGATGCCGCTAAATACAAGAGAGTCGTAGATACCCAGAAATGTATACGGGCTGGCGGAAAACATAACGATTTGGACGATGTTGGAAAAGACGTTTACCATCACACATTCTTCGAGATGTTGGGAAATTGGTCTTTTGGTGATTTCTTTAAGGTGTATATCTGAATGTATATATATATTTTTTTTGCTAAGAATTTCAGTTGTCCAACTTTAATTTTTGATTTTTTTTTTCCCAGTATGAAATCTGTCATTGGTCATGGGAGTTACTAACTAAAGTTTATATGTTGGAACCAGAACGCTTGTATGTGACGTATTTTGGCGGAGATGCAGATGCCGGCTTGGAACCTGATCTGGAATGTAAAGAAATTTGGGCAAAAGTCGGGTGCGTTGCCAGTTTCAAAGATTTAACTTCCGTTAGTTATGAAAACACGTTTATAGAACTGAACATAGATAATAACGTAAAAGTTGTGATAATTTTTTAATTTAATATGCTGTTGCAATACAGGAGCAGATGAAAGAAGTACCTTGTTATTATTTTATTGTACAAATACTATAGGTAACGGGGTGGATAGGTATTGTAGTAACAGGTTCTATGATTCTATCTCCGGTTTCCCAAAATGTGAGATGTCAAAATTAACTTTTTCAGAGAACTCGTGAAAATTTCACTTTTTTTTTCCTTTGATTTCTTGTACTAGACAATATAGAAGTGGCCGAGTAAGAGAAATAAGGGGAAGATAATTTCTAGGATAATGATTTTCATTTCATATTGTAGATTACCGGAGGAACGAATCTTACCTTTTGGTATGAAGGACAATTTCTGGGAGATGGGAGAGACGGGGCCATGCGGACCCTGTTCCGAAATCCATTACGATCGAATCGGCGACCGTGATGCCAAAGAGCTTGTAAATGCCGATGTTCCTGATGTCCTGGAAATATGGAATCTTGTGTTCATTCAATTCAACAGGTTAATAATCTCATTTTTTTGTTTCTTTGATATCAAATGGATTTTTGTAATAAAATTTTGTGTTAATTGGAAATTGATATTAAATTATAATTAAATTAATATTATAATTTATTTTATATAAAAAAAAAATTGGTTGGTTTCTGTAGGGAGTGTGGCGGCAGTTTGAAGCCACTGCCTAAAAAACATGTTGATACGGGAATGGGCTTGGAACGACTTGTATCTGTGATACAGGGGAAAACCTCTAATTACGATACAGATCTGTTTATGCCTTTGTTTGATGCAATTCAAAAGGTATTTGCTTATTTTATTTTTTTAAAAGTCCCTTGGCAATACAAATTACGTAACAAATCCAAACTAAATGCATATTTGTAACTTCTTGGGACTAATATTTAATATGTAGAATAAGGACTTTCTTGTGTACGTGATGAGTGATACTAAGCTAAAATTACTTGCTTTTTTAATAAGAGCACAGGTGCTGCCCCCTATTCTGGAAAAGTTGGAGTTGATGACGTAAATGGATTGGACATGGCCTACAGAGTTCTTGCTGATCATGCTCGAACGTTAACCATTGCATTAGCTGATGGCGGAAGACCTGATAATACTGGTCGTGGGTAAGAAACAGTTACATCTATTGTTATGGTGTGGTGTTTTCAGCTACAGTGTGTATCACTAGTCCACTCACATGGATCTAACGAACACAGCAATACAGAAATTTAAAAAAATCCAAGAGAATATAAAGAGGTACGTGCGCTTAGAATAACTAGGAAGAATCAGAAAAGAAATACTTGAGAAGAGGTTTAATGTAATCACTGCTAAAGTAAAAAAACTGAAATGACAATGAGTTGTTCATATTGCAAGAATAACTGATCAACTGACATCTAGACTCCAAAATGATGTAACCGAAGAAATATCAGACTAGATGGTGGATAAAAGAAAGCAGGTTGGAATGACATGAAAAGTGAATTGCTCAGAATATGGCTTCTAACTGCTCTGTGACGTATGAAGCATCTCGTGAAATACATGTTAACTTTGCAGACTGCCCACATAGGTTTTCATTTGCTCTGGGAAACTTTTTTGTGGTTTCAAAGGCAAATTTAATGAAAGAAACCAACGTATCAGGTTTTAAAGGAGAAGAAAGAATAATTATGTATACATATATATTGATTTTTTTTTTTTAAAGATTATGAAACTTAAAATTACTAAAAATAGAATTGCCAAAAGTAATTGTAAAGCTCATTTAATTGTTGCTTTACTTGATGCCTGTGAGCTGAAAACTTTAAAAAACTCTTTGGTTCCAAAAGAAAATTTGTAAGCATTTTTATGCGTTTACCAAGGTAAGATACACAAGCGTAAATTTTAGTCTTAATCAGAAAACGTTTTAGTAATTTTCCAGTAAACCTCATAAATGTACTATGCTGCAAATATGCTTTTTTGGTGTATTTAAATATATTGGAAAAAGTGTGTAGTTTTTAATGTAGCATGTCAGAAACTGTTTTGATTTCTGCAGAGAGAAATAAAAAGCTATTAAACTAATCAAATTGGAGGTTTTACAATATAATATAAATTAATCAACTGTTATATTAAATGTTGTTAAGTTAATATCATATAACACAACAAAATTACATTTATTTTAAAATTGTTGACAGTATCGTGTTTGGACAGTTCTCCTGAAAGCATTTGCAATTTCTTCTGCAAAGTTTTATTCAATGTTGACAGATCCATGGGCACCCATATAGAGGGGCACGGGGGTCGTCAAGCCCCCCCCCAGCTATTCAAAAATTTGATTTGCCCGATTCTGCTGTGCATTTAATTTTTAAAAAAATTACAGTCACATTTTAAAATAAGGTACTTTTTTAGCTCGTTACTAATTGTCAAGAGTTTTGGTATCTTGTACATTCACTAAAATTCTCGACAGCTTTGAGGAAGGTAATAATTTTTCTCAGCCCCCCACCTAGAAGTACTTGTAACTTGTGTGCTGTAATCCCAGACAGGAGTCTGGCAAGTACGGTTTGCAATGGTTGTTCGAACTCAACCTATAAGTATACAGAGGCGTAGCCAAGGGGGAGGTTTTGGGGGTTGTAACTCCTATCGCAAGGAAATTTTGTATATTTAACATAGGACAGGAATATATATGAGTGGTAGCTTTGTAACCCCTCTCATTAAGTCCTATAACCCTCCCCTTATGAACTTTCTGCGTATGCCACTGTAAGTATGTGCTTATATTTCCCTTAAAGGTATGTGCTTATATTTCCCTTAAAGGTATGTGCTTAGGCGTATACTGAGACGTGCTGTGCGATACTCGACAGAAAAACTCGGTGGCAAGCAGGGCATGTTTGCAAATTTGATTCCAGTTGTCGTTGATATTTTGGTATGTATTGTAACTTCTTTTTCAGTTTCATAAGTAAAACAAATGTTTTTATAATATTGTCACGATGCAAATCATATCAGCATCTTTACTATGAATGAAATGAATACTCAAAGCTTTTTTGCAAAAATGAAAGAAATGAAGTAAAAGTTTTGACAATAATTAAAAATACATCAAATTTTTACAAATTTAGATAAGGATAAGGATTTTAAATTTATCCACATACATTTATATCTTGTTTCAATAGATCAATCAGTCAATATTTCGCCAAGGTGCACAATTATACACAATCGAATACAGTGTAGTAGACCAACACAATGAATTGTGGCTTGGCAAGAGACCCGAGCAAAAAACCGATATACAAGCAGCTTGACGAGTGTCGCGGTGCCCTTCTGTCTTCCTTCATGAGTTTTGGCTTTTACGCTGTGCCTCATGTACCGATTTTCACCAAACACTGATGTTCTTATTCTAAGTTAAGTCAAATCCCGATAGTTAACCCTTTTGAGCACATGATTGACTGATTGATTTCAATAAATTAAATTGATACATGCAGTGAATTAGCACATTGAGCAAGACAACTATAGTATATAACCACTGAAAATATTTATCCATTTTAAAACTCACCCATTAAAGCTTACATGTGAAGTGAAACCTAGATTATTTCGAGCAAATTGGAAAAAAATATTCTGGCAGCCAAAAGGGATTTCTGATGCAGGTTCTGTAAAAAAAATCAAAGTTGGATGAAGTTAAAAGTCAAGATACTTTGAGGACAATAGAGATGAGTAAAACCACAGGGAAAGCAAAAATTGAAGTGGAGCTACTTGGGTAGTATGGACATGTGAAGAAAATGAGCAATGACATGTGGCTGCAGATGTTTGATTTTGTGCCGGAGGGAAATAGATGATGCAGACTTTATAAAACATGGTTGACAGATATCCATGATTTCATGGAGAAGCGCAACATTGATGTGATTGCTTGCCTGTGCTGGGACCAGTGGAAGAAATACATTGCATGACTGAGGGTATCCCCAGAGGAGAAAGGATGCATGGGTTAAAAAATCATCAAAACATGGGTATTTGGGGAGTAAGGAAGAATTGAGTTTAACACCAACATATTGTTGCTTGTACTGTAGCTCTATTAACTCAAGAGTTGGAAAGAAAAGCCAGTGGAGCTCTATTAACCCACAAGAGTTAGAAAGAAAAATCCAATAGTACCCTGTTGACTCATAAGAGTTTGAAAGGAAAGTCTATACATAACTAGAGAAAAAAAAATTCATCTCTGGTCCAATGTATAAGAAAAGGTTTTGCAATGTTTTGAGAACCACTGTTTCCTTTATCAAGTGAAGTTTGATAGAGGGGATAGCAGTTCTCAAAATACTGCAGAATCTTCCATTATATGTTGGACCAGTGATAAAATTTTAGTAGTCATGGTAAGCCCTGGTAGTAAGCATTGTATTGTTTTCTTAAAGTCAATAAAGCTCTTTATTTACTCACAAGAGTTGGAAAGAAAAACCAGTGGAGCTCCTTGTCTAAGCTATATAGTGCATAAACCTTCAACTTAATTCTCTCAGTTGGAAAGAAATGTCAGAAGAATTCTATTGACTCACAAGAGTTGGAAATAAAAGTCAGCGGAGGTCTGATGACTCAAAGAGTTGGAAAGAAAAGCCAGTGGAGCTCCTTGTCGAAGATATATAATGCATAAACCTTCAACTTAATTCTCCCAATTAGGGAAATAATTCTTACATGGTTTCGTTCAGTGTTTGTGCTTTGATTTTGATATGTTTGTATCAAGAATTTGTTTATTTATTTTTCTTTGATCAGAAATTCTTTTCAGGGTGAAATCTTTCCTGAATTAACGAAAGATCCTCAGAGTGTAAGTATCCCCCTTTTTTTTCCCCCGCACCTTACATATGCAGTAGCCATTTATCTATATTATCTAATTAATCAGATGTCGTCATATCTAGTACAGCGGTTCTCAACTTTTTTTTTCTTCTATGCACCATTTTCACCATATCGCAAAACCCTACAATAACTTAATAATAATGCATTTTCATACATGCATCTAATCTTATTACTTTGTTTTAGTGTATTTAATATACTTTTTACCCTTGTATAAAGTCTTCGTCTTTCGTAAAAAAAGTGTTTATTCAACTTCTTACCTTATTTGGCACAGAACGACCTTTGCGTCATAAAAATTGAACCGACCAACCATATCGCAAGGTATCTCCCCCCCCGCCTCTGTCCATTTAAACAGTAAAATTCCTTTGGTTGAGAATTCTTGCTCCGGTAGGTCATGTGATGCACGTGATTGCTTATAAAGATAATTGATAAGGGATCACTCGTGTGGAAGTTATCATTATAATTTAGTGAATGATTGGTTGCTTGATCGATGATATCCCTGCATCGCAGACTCTAAACAGGATTGCAAGGATGATGATATTGATAGCTGTACGCAAAACAGTAGAGCGTTGCAAAAAACAGCTTTTTTTAATTTCTCTAAGTCCCTTCGTCCTATGTTGTTAAGCATGGTAAATCATTGTTACACCTGAAATTTCAGCTGATTTGAATAATTTTGGACCCCCATGCACCGCATTTAAAGTTTTTACCATTAACGGTATAGGACCTCATCACTGTGTTAAATGTGCAGTATGCGCAACTTACCTTACTGCTTCAATTTTTAATTGTAACGAAGCATCTTGGCAAATTTATGTGGAATGACAAAGAGCGCAGGCACACTTAATATTTATCAAAATTTACCAATCACGGAATTGAGATACACTAAGCTGTAATAAATCACATGCTTTAGTTGAACATTAACGGAAATTATTCTGGCTAAGTGTTGTTTGTAGGGTTTCTTTTTTTAAGGCTTCGAATATGTTTTCTTTGATTTTCAATTACATGTAGCAGATGTTGCGTCTGTTCTTCATTTATGATCTTTACAAAGTTTTGGATCCTTTCCGCAGCTCGTTCTGAAAGATCATTCACAACCTTAACATTCCGTGTGAACAATTCCACTTCTTGGTAACTAGCATCATGTCTAAAATTATTCAAATAAGTTCAGATTTCAGGTGTAACGACGATTTGCCGTGGTTAACAACATAGGACTAAGGGACCGTGAAAAATTAAAAAAAAAATATTTTTTTGCAATGCCCTAGCAAAACAGCATTGAAGAATAAATGACTATGCTAAGAAACAATTTATTTTATGATAAACATAATCGATGGGTATGATTGGTACTTTTTAAGATAGATTACATTGTTGCGATAAATACAAGGTAGTTGGCGGATTAATCAATGCTGGCTGGCCATCAGGGCTAACATACGAAAACAAATCATTTCAGGAAGTGTGCAAGTCATTAATAAATTTGACATCCACGTATTATTAGCTCAATCTAGAGCTATTTTTGTTTAGGAGGAAAAAAAGAGATTTATCCTGGATTCGAACCAGGGTCCCCACGTTGAGCCTGCGGTGTCTTGACCTACTAGACGAATGAGGACAAGAACAAACGCTCTTTCCTCCGTATATTAAATTGTAAGATATTATTACCCTTCACAGGGATAACGCAGGGATCACACGCCTGCGCCAAATCGCAAATGCTGCTACAAAAGCAAGAATTTGTACGTTTTTGCACCAAAACGAAAATGTTACTACAAACTGATAACAAAAGTGCAAATTTTTCCATTTTTGCGCCAAAATCACTTATTTATTTCACAAAGTGGGCCATTTTTCTAGCTTACATCATTATTGGTTATACTGTGTAGTATTTTTTCTCTTCTCCAAGTCGTTGGCGCTAAATCTCGCCAATAGCATCCACGTCACACGACGATTTATGAACTAGTTATTTGCTACTAGCATCTAGAGACAGGACCAGTTCCGCCTTCTGCACATGTCCATGGACTGCGAAAAATTCCAACCACTGTTTCCATTCCATAATATTTACTTGACTAGAAAACACTAGCCTCAGACGACAAGAGAAAATAGCTTTTCCTGTCGCATTACTGCGTTGCCACACCCAGAGACGCCAACTTGTACGGATTTTAACTCTATCTTATGGTTGTACGGTCGACACTAAGAAAACTAAGGAAAACCTCATTCAAGGCCCTCACGTACAATTTTCTATTAGCCTCACAAAAATCCACATTTTTTATGGTTTTTTGGTAAAAACAACAACGCACTTTCTAGATGGCTCGCGCCTTTACGTTTGGACGCGACGTTTCCGGCTCGTATACTTGTTTCTCTTATTTTTTACGTCCAGCTTTGTATGTGAAACTTGCTTCAAATTTGGATTAAAACAACGAAATGAAACGCAGCCATGATTGTGGAACAGCTGTGGGAAAAAAAGGGGGCAGACAATTTACCTGCAAGTGTATCGCGATATTTGTAGTAAGGAATGGCCGTTTTGCGAAGCATCAAAAGTTTTTAAATTTTTACGTGAACCTGTAATTTTACCATGTTTTGAATCACTTTTTACTCGCAGCATTTTATTAAAAGTTCAGAAAAATTTTATCATGATACTTTAAAAAATAACGTGTGAATTGCGCCGAGATTTTGCGGCATATATTTCGGGATATTTCCCCCGTCTGCTTTCGTTATCTACACATGCAGAGGCTTGTAGATTAATTTAAAAGTAAATTTACCTATTAAATAAATTTAATTAATTTACGTAATTTATAATTCTATTCCGTTAAAAAAAAGTGAAATTAACGATTTCACTTAAAAGACGATTTTGATTAACTAACGAGTGATTTTTTTCTGATGTGCGATTTGTCTTTGATTCGCTACCTACCGGCAAAATTGTAAACTTTTGTAAATGTGCTGTAATTAATGACTGTTGGTCATTTTTTAGTATTTTTCCATCAAAATAGAGGAATTTTGCCCTGATACACCACCTACCTTGGAGCACGAAATTACCAGTCGTTAGTCATATTTTTTAACATATAAATTTACATACAAAGAAAAAATACATCTGTAGTCGAAAGTGGACAAATTTCGTTGACCAAAGCTAATTTGCGTATTTCAACAATTTTAGCTTCTCAAGAGGAAATCAGGGAAGAGGTTTCAAAATTATAAAAAACGAAACAAAGAACTTGATGTGCATGAAGTTCTATTTTTTCAATGAAACATTTTACTTTTCATTTTTATCATGCACATTCATTTGATTAAAGTATTTTTTGCTTGCTACGAAACTGATGTGCGAACCAATTTTTTTGTACAAAATAATAAACTTCTGGTGTTCACCTGCTACAAAACTGGTGCAAAGGCTTTTTTCTGCTGCAAAACTGATGCAAAAGCTTTTTTTTTTGTGCTATGAAATAGATACCGAATGCCATTTTTCCTTCTACAAAGGACCATTTTTCCTGCTACGAAGCTGATACGAATGGCATTGGTGCGAGTGTGATCTCTGTAAATGTAAGCACCCGGCTTCGATAGTAATAATGCCGAAACGCTATAAATTAACTAGATCTGGCTCTTTAGTTTTAACAGTAAAAAGGGAAAGGTATTTTTTTTTCAAATACAGTGATATGCAGAGCCGTAACCTGGAGGTCCTGAGCCCCCCACCCCCAGGGTGTCCACAGACTGGAAAATATCCAGGAATTTTATGTTTAGGGAAATATCAGGGAATTCCTCAAAAAGTTAAAATTAATCAGAGAATTTTGCATAAATATATTTAAAAAATAAAACAAAATGTCAAAATTCATAAAAGAAATTTTTTTTTTTCTCCATTCTCTTGTTTCTTCTCTGCGAAAAGTCAAGGCAAAAGCGTGCCTAGGAAGGTGGTTACCATGGCTTCAAATAGAGCTGATAAGTGAAGTTAGTTGGCTTCATGCCAATTTCTAACCCCTTTTTTTGTAGAAGGTTCAACAGATGTGAACCCGGTGATCTGATCTAAACCACGCGATCCCATCCAATCGGTCAATGATCCATTCATGAAAATTTATAATAAATTTTAATTTTAAATTAATGAATTGAATAAATTTCAATTTAAACAAATTAATAAATTTTAATTTAAATACATTTATAAATTTTATTTAAATGTATTAATAAATTACATTTTTTATAATTTAAATAAATTCTTCCAGCTTTATTATACCTGGGCAGTTGTGAACTGCATACATTGCATGGTGCTTTTAAAACTGCAATTAAAGCTACAAACTGGTCTTTAATCCACTTTCTGCGGCGTCTGTATAATTTATTTAAAAATGTTTCTCATCCTGTGCTATCCATTCATCATTCAGATTTTAAGAATTTTCCCCAAAAGTTTTGTTCAATCTGTTGGCTGCAAAATGGAGAAGTTGCGCGAGGTATTTTTGACATCATACCTAATATCAAAAGTTTATAGATGGTGCAAAGAATGACAAAGCAAGTTTATGTTACATGAATTTTTAATAAAATTTGTTCATTTGTGGGAGATCCCCTTCTAGAAGCAGAATTAAAATTTTTTTAATCTTTAATAGCAGTAGTCGAACCTATCTCAAAAGAATATCAAAGTGATATTCCATCAATTCCATTTCCTCATGGATCCTTGTAACTCATTGTTTTTAATGTGATGGGTAAATTTGTTAGTGGTTTAAAAGCCCATACTACAAGTTAAAAAATGAATCTTACAGAGAATGAAAATCTTTTGCTTTCTAATGATGTTAATCAAAGTTATGCTACACATGATGTTCTAAATCAAAAGGAAGACAAAGTTTCATACAAAGATATTTTGTAATTTCGTAAACCATCTGCTATATATCTAAAGACTTTTGTCTTAAAATTGTTAGAACATTCTCCATCACTGTACTCTTTGACGAAAACTGTATCGTGTTTTGATCCAGCTGTTGCAGTAAATAGTGATACAGTTGAGTCTAGAAAATTCGAGGCTATGAAATTTTTGGATTTTCCTTTTCAAAACTCTTTTCCGGCAATTTTTTAAAGAGGAAAACGCGAGGAATTTCAATTTGAAAGTCTTCTGTTCATCGTTCTTGAAGAAATAAAGGTGTGCAAGTATTTTGCGAAATATTTTCAAGTACAGAGCCGTTTCTAATAGGGGTGTCCTTACACCTGGGTACACCAATAAACCCTTGTACACCGCTGTAATAGTAGATTGGTCAAATTTGGATAAGGAAAGTTTCTTTTTAGTTGCCAGGTCATTTTATATCACTTGTGCTGAGTATCTCCTTAGAACTTTGCCTTTAAAAAATAAATTTTTGCAATGGGTCAAATGTCTGCACCCTTTATTTCATTATGAAGATTCTTTTCTCAGTTGTATTGGACATCTAGCAACATCTGTTCCAGCAGTTATAGCATCCTGCAATGTATCTTGCGTAGCTGATGATTGGAGTCTTTATCAGTCTGTTTCAAATAATCCATGTTAAAAAGTGTTACCTAACAAAATTGATCGTTCTTTCTGGAGAGTGGATCACTCTTAAGATAAATTTTGGTTTGCTATATATTTCGTAAATTTATATAATAACCCTTTGACTGCTTATCCCGCGATTTTCGCTTGTATGCAATTTTTCCATCTTTCATCTTTCATCTTTGGTTACAAAAATGTGCTACATATTTTAACTCTCAAATACATGTAGATTTGAAATATGTAATAAAAAAATATGCAATTTTTGAAGCGACTTTGATTTAAAAAAAAAAAAGAGCAGTCAAAGTGTTAAGACTTTGTTGCTCTTAGTATTTAAAAAAACTACTGATCCAATTTTCTATTTTTCTGTTCCAAAATTGCAGTTTTGCTGCTCCAAATTTGGGTTGACCTATTCCTATCCCTGGAACGGCCCCTGCTCTGTTTTATAGGCATGTGGTGGCAATCTGTCTATAATGTTTATAACTTGCTTATTCCCTTTGGGAAGGCAGAGATTTGAAGGGCTGAGCTTTTATTTACAGGATGGCCAGCGACCCACACCCCAGAGAACCGGGAATTGCAAGGTGTAAGGAAGGAGCGTTAACCGATAGATGGCAGCACATAGACTGTGTACTCTAGGGTCATGTGACTTTATCTACGCGCCAGAGAACATCTAGCGCCGGCATTTAACTTTAGCAGCGATCTAACTTTTGTGGCCATTGCGCATGTGCAAAGAACGTCACATAATCGTGTTTCCAAATTGGCCTTTTTTTGTGCAAAATTCTTCTAAAATCGTATACAGTGAAAACTGTCTAAGGCGGAAACTTGCTCAACACGGAATTTTTTTACGGTCCCTTCAGAAGTCAATGGTAGTTAACATTATCTAACACAGAAACTGTCTAACGCGGAAGCGGAAAGCACTATTTAATCCCGTCAAAGAGAAAAACCTGCATAAAGCGGAAAATCGCTGGCAGGAAGAAAATTTTCTCAGCAGAAAAAGGAAAGAGGGTTGTAATACAATGCAAATAGCAAAGTGGGGGATGACGAATAAAAGACATTTTACAGATATAGAATGCCCTTGTCCACATAGGCGTAGCCAGGGGGCGGTTTTGGGGGTTGTAACCCCCCATTGCAATGAAATTTTGTATATTTAACATAGGAATATATGAGTTATAGCTCTGTAACCCCTTCCATTAAGCCTACAACCCCCCCTTATGAACTTTCTGCCTACGCCTATGATTGTCCGACCACCATTTTGCACACCACCCACCCACCATAGGCATACCCAGAAAGTTCATAAGGGGAGGGTTACAGGCTTACAATGGGGGGTTACAGAGCTACAACTCCATTGTATTTACATGTATACTATATACAATTTCATCGCAATGGGGGTTACAATCATAATCGACCCCTCTTGCGTATGCCAGTGCCACCCACTTCTTAAATAAAAACGTTCATTATTAACCAGAACGAAAAGTCACTCATATCCACTTTATCAATTCATGGATAAACCCACCGCAGAGGAATGTATTTTTATACAAGGGAATCATTATCTTTACAAGGGAGGTACTTTATCGTTACAATTTAAGCTTACGTAATAGACTTTTTGTATGAAATTGGCATGTATAGTTAGCATGAAATTTTGCACCATATTGATCGTAACTACTAAAACCACAAAATAGTGCAAAAATTAAAATTAATAAAAATAAAATGCAGTGATAAAATAAATATTTTTATCAAAAGGAAAATAAATATAATCTTAAAGTTCGCAAGATAAGACAAAGAAAAAAATAGCACATGCAATCATCTCTTACCACTGAATTTAACTATGTATGTATTTGTTTTGCATGTAACCTACATAAGACGGAAACCTGCATACTACGGAATTTTTTTCCGGTCCCGTGAGTTTCCGCCTTAGATAGATTTCATTGTATATCTAACTATATGAGATAGCAAAAGTCAAGGCCGCCCGCCCCGAGGGCCGCCGCAAAATATTGGGTTTCACAATCGGGTAACATTAATTTACCGGGAGAAAATTATTTTAAAAAAAGTGGCTAACTGTTATACCAATTCTTTTCGTAACTCCAATACCGTGGAATTAACAATCGAATAGAACACTTGAACATGAAGGGTCTGTTTACAGTACATCGCAAGTAGCTTATTGTTTAGAGAATCGCGCCCTTGGAAACAGTACTCCCCACTCTGCTCTCCGCTTCCATCCCTCCAGTAGCGAAGCGTGGGTCGCTGTCATTGCCAACGAGCTGATGATTTATTGAAAGTCGGTTGTCGCGCCCTCTCCTCTTCCCTACCCGTCGCCCGTTCTGGCGCGAGCCTTGACCAATGACGTAGGAAAACACTCGTCCGAGATGAAATTAGTTTCTGCAAAATTCTACTGATTTCAAGAAAGCAGTAGGGTTCATTATTTCCAGATTGTTCTCTATAAGCTATTTAAAGCTTCCCCGTATGGATTGGAAGAGAGAGAGCCAGAGATTAAGATACTTTCCTATCACAGTACTGCAGAAAATAAAATCCAACGACCAAAAGGATCTGTTTACAAACTTGTGGATAGCATCACGCACACTATTAACTGTGCCTGTCATAGTCGCAAGTATCAAGCGAAGTTTTAGCAAACTCTAAAGCTTATATAAACTTACCTCAGATCAACCATGACCGAGAAGGGACTTAGTGCTCTGGCAGTTTTAGCAATTGCAAACGAGGAAGCCAAAAAGTTGGACTTTAAACAAATTTTAAAATCTTTTGCAAGTGCCAAAGCCAGAAAGATTCCTTTAGATGTTTAACATATTGCATTTGGCTGTGAAGTCAAATAACATTGCATATTATTAGTTTCTTTCCATGCTTTAATTCTTCGTTCAGCACTATATTAATATACCATATTTTTTGAAATGCATTGATTTTCTTTAAAACTACAAATCATATTGAGATTTTTTTTTTTTTTACTTCTACCCCAACTCTTTAACTCCCTAATTTTACTTAGGGCTATTTTCTGTTCAATGGCTATATGCCTACTAAAAGTAAGCATTTAAAAGTGCCTATTGAAAAGTGAAAAATTTTCAATGTTGAGTCGATAATTAAAAGCTTAGTTGGAAGATTTGGGAGAGGGTGAGAGTGACATACATGTGAAGGGGCGCCGTAAATAATCTCGCCCCGGGCGCCTACAACCCTCGGGGCGGTCCTGGCCAAAGCCATGACATTCTCAATACCACGAAACCTCTTCCGTACGTTTTGAAAATGGTTAACATTTGGAAAAAGTGCTACTTTATAATATTTCTTTTATTCTTTACATCGATAACGGCCTTTTTGTACGAACAATTTATCTGACGTATCAGCTAAGTAAAATCAAACAAATTTCAAAAACGTAAATTAAAACGAGAATTTCTTGAGCCGTTAACTGGAAGGTAAGCACCTTTGGATAAACAAATAATGTATAAGCAAATAATGTAGCCTGCCTTTTTCTATTGGTTATTTTTTTAAAATTATTGTTCTTTTAACATCATATGTAGACAGCAGTGACTTAGCCAGGTTTTATGGACGGGGGAGGGGAGCGAGCATATAAAATAGGTTATACTTTTCCTTTTCGCAGAAAGGCTTTTTTAAAATAATTTTGTGAGCAAAAGTGCCTGTTTAAAGCGCTATGAGAACAAAAGAGTATTTTTTCTTTAAAAATGTTTCTCTTTGTTTTCACTTGTGGGTAAGGATCTTTTCAAATCAGCTCTTCTCTTCGTTTAATTTTTAGAATGTCAAATAGGTCCCAGTTTTCGAAGAAGAATCGGGGGGTGGGACGGTCGCCACCCTGCATCCTACTGGCCCAAACTGTTCATTAGAATGAACTTTTTTTACATGTTGGCTCAAAGTGAATAATATTTATGCCCTTTTTTGCACGTTGCACAAGTAAATGTCTCTGCAAAACCCTCCAAGTAATCGGAATCATGGCCATACACCATAGAAATATTTAAAATATATATATAACGTAAAGTAGTACTCAATCTATATTTGTATTTGGTTGAGTGTTGTCTCTTGACGGTAGTCTACCCGCTACTAACGAGAAAGTCTACCCTGATGTCATAGTATCACGCATGCGCAATGGCTGCTGCCGCTAAAGTTAGATGCTGGCGCTAGACGCTAGTCAGAGAACAGAGATAGCGAGACTCTCGAATGGAGCGGAAGCTAAGTCCACGTTATGTGCACAAAATGAAAACATTGAACTGCAAAACGATAGGGAATGTAAATAATGTATATATTTGATTGAGTTAACGTGCGAATGTGTATTTGTAAGAATGACTGTACCATGTTATCGTTGTTCATAGTGTTTTGAGATAAAAATGAAGTGTACCTGTGTGTGATGTTATGAAGGGAAATTTTAGTTGCTCAAAACATCGCGACTTTTAGGACACTGATTTTCGGATTTTGGGACACATGCAATAATACACTCACGTAATCTGGTCACGAGACAGTGTTGCCAATTTTCCCCGTGATATTTAACGGATTTAGCAAGGAAAAACTTTCGCTATTAACTAAAATCTACTAAATTTAGCTATTTTCCACCAGATTTGCCAATTCCCCCACTTTTGAAAAATATTACCGTGACTTGCCATTTTTTTTATTAATCATTTTAGTTAAAAATACAAGAAAGCTGATCTTGTTTATCTGTTTTAGTAAATATAATAATAATGTTTTTTGTCAGTTGGAATTGTATATTGTTGGAATTGTATATATATTTTTAACGATTTTTTTAGCAACTTCAATTGTGTTTTTCAAACATTTTGCCCGTACCTCCAATAAATTTAATATGCAGAACTTGATGCTGGTTGGGAACCCCGAACATGAGAAGAAATTTTTAGGAATGAGCCTAGAAATATTCTTCATTTTTTGGCAGCAATTCTGTTGGACACCCTGTTTCAGTTTCCATTGCATACTATTGATATGTGTTCAAAGCGTGATTCGCCTAACTAAGCCACACAGCGCCAGTCATTCATAATCCAATAACAATGTTCTCATGCTTTAGTGAATCATATTACCCGATATCGTGTTTTTGTGAACAGTGGTATATTAGTAAGCCAACAACTATCAAACCCCATAGAATACAACTCAAGATGTATAGCACATTGACCGATAGTCCCTATAGTGATGCGATGACAATACATTCATTTAGCATGCGTTTACCCCAAGTTCAACTCCCAGCTGTGCCAACAAAAAAATAACACTTACCGACTAACTGCTCACCATAGTCCCGTGGTTGGTTCCCTAGGCCTTAAAAGGTTCTGAACCCTTGGAAAACTGTAGGTTCTGATGCCGCATGACCCTTCCCATCCTTGTACCTTAAAAATTCAACAAGCAAGCATTAGGCACCAGCATTGATTTTGTGATTCAAGTGTTTCTCCTCCTTTGTCTGATTACCATTCTGTCCCAAATGCCCAGCAGTCTTATATTTACATCACCTGTGAATACTCCTGTTTTCGTGTACCATTGATATTTATCTGAAATTATAATTTCAGTATGCTGTTGTTCGTGAAAATCTAAGAACAATGATAAATCTTTCACACCACTCATGTCTATCAAATATACACTGTATACACTGAAGAATGATTAACAAGATTCGTTACTATTACATAATACATACATCATTCGACTGCAAACACTTCTGTAGAGGGAGGGGGGTGAACAAGCAGAGAGAGAAATTTAAATCTATTGTGCTTATGTTTTGGCACTTTAAACAGTCAACCTAGTGGGGGGCACTACTGAACAATTAACAGTAGTATGGAATGACAATATTTTAAGTACGCTTCAAATGACTTCTTCAGTGACCTCTCACTGAAATGTGTCGGTATGCTTTACCAACGTCAAAGACTACGGTCCGCGATGCTACGTTACGTAGATCTTCGTTAGAACGAACACGGAGGGAACGGAAATCTGTTCATATTATCCTTAAAGAATAGGAGTTCGTGTTACTAAGTTATTTATCCCATCTCTGGTTACCATATACACACATTTTTCTATTATATCTATGTTATTAATTAATTGTTGTAGTTTATATTTGATCAGTATTGTTATTTTATTATTGCATAGACATTAAGTAACAAAAACAAAAGTATATACGCACCTTTAACACATATTATATGCTTGAGTAGATGGATTCGAAAAATCCTTGTTTTACTATATGTACATATTATGGTTTAGTAAATATTTATTTGTTCCGGATTACATACTGTGCCAAGAAAAAATTTTAAATAGTAGTAATACACATAAAATGTTCAGTAATTGCAGATTCTTTTTGCTTTCTGTTGGCACAATGTTGCCAAAAATCAAGTTTGTCTACAGTTTATAGAGAATCCCCAGAATCTGCCTCTTGCATCATAAAACGACTCACAATTTGCAACGCAGTGAAAGCTTCCCTCACGCAAACAGGATTTTCATTTGAAGTGGCAGAATTGTCAATGTCTTTGTAAGTATTCGAAAAATAGTGATTACTTTCCGGCAAGGGTTTTATCGTGCCGTTAACAGCCTCAATTATTTCCGCCTCCGTTAAAACACCGCATGTCACATTGTTGCAGTCCATTGAGATGTATTTATCCGATACAACGGAATCAAGAACACCACAAGCTTGTACGTTGATTGTGCGGAATGAATGGACTTGTGGAATATCCAGTATATAATAATGCTGGTTTTTTAATAAATAAATTACTACTTTATTATATTTGTTAGTGTATTATTTTAATAAATTATTCTTTAAAAAAAATGAAATAATATTGTGATATATTAACGTTTCGTTCTTTACCAAATTTCAACCAGGTACAAGGGAAAGAAAGATACCTGTTCCAACATCCAACCCATTTACATGGTTGTTTCGTTTTGTGTCTTGTCCCAATTACACTTACGAGTTTTTGGCGTGGGCTTCGTTTACTGTTATGACCCAATGCTTGCCAGGTAACTGTATATTTGGTGTTTTAAAATAACTGTGCATTTTGTCACATTCATAACATGTACAATGTAAACAAGGTTACTTTTTGGGGACTTTGATCCTTTCTTCTTTTTTTTTTAATAACCCTTCAGTGGCATTGTTCTTCTAGCATGCCATTAATCAATGTTCAAGGTTAGCGGTACTGTAACACACATGCCCTTTTTCTAACTACTAAAGTCCAAGGTTTGGTTTCCAAAGCCACAGTAGTTCAGATTTCTTGGAAAACTGTGGTTCCTGTCACAGCATCACATTGCACGTAAAATGCTTTTTCTTTTTTTTTTTGAGGGTGGGGTAGGAGAAGTTGGTAATTTTGAGTTATTACTAGTGTGTGAGGAATTAATGAAGAGAATTAGTTTCAATGTCTGCATTTTCTGTAGCTCATTAAACCTGCTAGCCAGTTGTAAAAATTTGAATCAGTGTTGTTCATAAGCTTTTAACTGAGACAAGGAAAATTTTTTTTTTTAACCATTTTTAATTTTTTATATATAATTTTTTTTCAGTCTTATATGATTTGATGGCATGGTTTATATTTAGCGTTTTAATATGCTGTTTGTTCAGTACTTTTTTTGTCTATTTTAATTTAAATGGGGCATACAGCTTGTTTGTCAGAGAATTGTCTCTCCGCCATAAAAATTCAACCAACCATTTAACCTGTGAGAGAAAGAAAAGAAATAAAATAAAAATGTGCCATAACATGGCCTCGATCTATCAACCTTTGGGCCTTGCGGTGGCACAGCAGGTAGTACATTCACCTAACACATACCGTTATCCCAAGTTCGACTCGCAGCGGTGCTGACTAACTGCACACTGTAGTCCAGTGGTTGATTCCCAGTCTTTTTCAAACTGCGACCCACTTTTGCAGTAGTCAAGTAATCCACAACCCTCTTTTATGGTGACCAAAAGATCTGCGACCCCCCCATCCCTATCCACCACTGCCACATTTTCATAATAAAAACATTTTTAACTGAGTAAAGAAAACACATTAAATATAGTTATATTATATTAATTATATATATTACATTATATATATGTTATAGAGTGGCGTCTTGCTAGTCCAGACATTCGTTTAATCCGAACGGACCTAAAGAAATCAAAATGTGTGCATCGATTTCAAAACCTACTATATGTTTTCTTGTGTACCGTATAATCAATAAACGTTGAATTTCAATCAATAAGATGTTTTGTTTTTTTATCCTAAATCAATTCGTGGGTTAAAGTAGGCCTATGTTGTAGAATCGAGACTGAAAAAGGTGATTTTTATCTTAAAAAATCGATTTTGATAGTTTTATCCGTCTAAAATTTGCTTTACTGACATTTTAAAGTTTAATCCAGATGGGGTCCGGTCCCATTAAGTCTAGATTAGCAATACTCTACTGTATAGAATTACAACCATTAATAGAATGTTGCAATGTTTGCATCCAATATGAGAAATAAAAACGTTTTAAACATTCGGTACGAAACTCCTTATAAAAATAATTGCAACTAAAAATAGTTGTGGCAACCCTCCAGAAACCTGTTCGCTACCCCCCTTCCCCCCCAAGTTGGAAACCACTGCTCCATGCCATAAGAAGTTTGAATTCCTCGGAAAAGCAAAGGCCGTGATGTAGCATGGCAAAAAATGTTTCTAAAACCTTTAAGTCATGTTCCCCAACGTCTTAATTTAAAAAAATGGTCTTGGCTGATGTCTAAATTACAATCACAGTACAGCCCATTTGCGTGGTATAACCGTTTCGTGGTGAGAAGCTTAAACACACTCACAGGAAGCAGGGCCTGATTACCGA
>QLNU02015270.1:106635075-106658787 GCA_006491805.2 Dysdera silvatica | reverse complement strand
AATTCTATCTCAAAAAGGTGAAAATGCAGTCTGCCATTCATAAAAATAAAGGGCAGTAGACGAAAGGGGATAGGAAATTTTTGGGTCAGTCCATTTGGCAACTGAGCTGTTTGTTGACAGAGAGCATTGCATTTTTCCCTTTCTGAGACTTAAAGAGTTAATGGAAGGAGACATTACCCAGGTTTATATCTCCTGTGGTTTTAGAGCAAATGGTAGTTAACTATTTCAGGATGCCCTAATTTTTAATAAAAATTTAAATAATTAATAATAACTTTCAAATGGAACACAACACAAAAAAGTTATTTTTTTTATGATTTTCGTTCATAACTATGTCAAGACACTTGATAAACTAAGTTTCATCAAAATCCAAGAGGTCAAGGGAGTTTTTAATTCCAAAATTTGTCATGGAATGACCCCACATGAATTTAGCTATTTAATAATTTGATAGTTTGTGAGTAGCAGAATAGCACCACTTAATCCCCTTTGGTAACATTATTATCCAAAATTATATGGATTTCAGATTATCCGGATAATTAAAATTCCACTCTACCTTATTATACATTGTTCAAACATAAAAAGTAGTGTGATGAAAGTTACAGTGATGGCAGTAATTTTTTTTTTTTATTCTTCACCTCTTTTGGCCCATTATGACCTATGTTGTTCTTGCCCCATTAAAATTCAATCAACCAATCTTTTCCTGAAATCGATGGATCTGTTGTTTTTCGTTTACAGTCTGATGGTTATGATGTAAATATTGTTCTGAAGTATATTTTTTTTTTATGGAACTATCTCACTGCCAACTGGAGTCATTAGCTGTATATAGTGATAAAAAAAAAAGTGTGATAGAAGCTATAGTGATGATAATAAATCTACTGCTGTTCACAATCTGAAGATTGTGATGAAAAGACTATTTTCTGAGGCATTTTTTATATAACTATCACAATCCTAAATTTGTTCAAAGGGCGTGTTTTAAATGTGATGAAAACCACAGTGATGATAATATCTACTGCTGTTCACAATCTGACAGTTGTGATGTGAATATTATCCTGAGTGATTTTCTTTTATATGTATATCTCACCCTGAATATGATCATTAACCATATGTACAATGTTAAAAAAAAGTGTGATAGAGGGTTTCTTAGGCATATTTTTGCATATAACTATCTCATCCCAAAAAGTGATCAGGAGACGTGCACAGTGATAAAAAATAGTGTGATAGAGGCTGTAGTGATGATAATAAATCTGCTGATGTTCACAATATGGAGATTGTGACGAAAAGACTATTCTCTGAGGTATTTTTTATATAACTATCACAGCCCTAAATTTGATACTTAGATATGTATGAAATGTGATAAAAACCACAGTGATGATAATATCTACTGCTGTCACAATCTGACAGTTGTGATGTGAATATTATTCTGAGTGATTTTCTTTTATGTATTTCACCCTAAATGTGATCATTAACCATATGTACAATGTTAAAAAATAGTGTGATAGAGGATTACTTGGGCATTTTTTGCATATAACTATCTCATCCCAGAAAGCGACCAGGAAACGTGTGTAGTGATAAAAAATAGTGTGATAGAGGCTGTAGTGATGATAATAAATCTGCTGCTGTTCACAATATGGAGATTGTGACGAAAAGACTATTCTCTGAGGTATCTACTGCTGTTCACGATCTGACAGTTGTGATGTGAATATTATTCTGAGTGATTTTCTTTTATATATCTCACCCTGAATGTGATCATTAACCATATGTACAATGCTGAAAAATAGTGTGATAGAGGCCATGATGACAATAATAAATCAACTCCTGTTCACAATCTGAAGAGTATGATGACAAGTTTATTTTTCTGAGGTGTTTTTTACATATAACTATCTCATCCTACAAAGTGATCAGGAGACGTGTGCAGTGATGAAAAATAGTGTGATAAAAAACATAGTGAGAATAATATTAACTGCTGTTCACAATCTGACAATTGTGATGTGAATATTATTCTGAGTGATTTTTTTTCATTTGGTGCAGCATGACCCTCGTTGTCCGTGCACAATTGAAATTAAACTAACTAAATGATTTTCTTTTACGTTTTTTATTCCTCTTACCGATTAACTGCTGGCTTAAAGTTCAGGTGTTGGTTTCCGAGGCCTTAAAAGGTAGAAATACAGTGTATCTTACACTCAAAAGAAATCGTTAAATATGTGTGTGTGTTTTTTTCGTGGAAAAAAACTCACAAAAATCTCGCCCCGGAGGCTTTCTTGTGTTGACCATATTTGGCAATTGTGTTATCCCTGCGGAGGGTAATAATACCTTAACACCTTTACATACGGAGAAAGAGAGCGTTGTTTCCTGTCCTCATTCGTCTAGCGGTCCAAGACACTCCGGGCTAAACGGAGGGACCCTGGTTCGAATCCAGGATGGGGAAAGCGTCTCTTTTTCTCCAAAACAAATAAGCTCTAGTTTGAGCTATAATTAAAACGTGGGTGGCAGAAATTATTGTAAAATATAGTGGCTCGTAGCCAGAGAAGGTATTAGAACAGTGGTTCCCAACCATTTCCAAGCCACAACCCAGTTTTATGATAACCAAAAAATCTGCGCCCTCCCCCCAATTATTTATCACCCCAAAACACATTAAATACAAAATTATATATATATATAATTTTGTATACTATATATAATATATATTACATTAATTAGATGTGTTAATTATATACATATGTATTGCATTAATTATATACAGTGGTCCCATTTTTATTACGTTATGTACAGTGGAGTCTATTTTCGAATTGCCCCCCTCCCCTTAACAGTCAAATTGCCCTCCTGTGGGGCATGAGCCCCACGTTGGGAAACACTGCATTAGAATCTGTTAAATTGTGACCATTATGTTCTTATCGTCCTGTGAAAAAAGCCTTTTTGTGATATGAAATTTTAATAATTTCCTTATCTCTACACATGCCTTCGATGCTCAAATTTCAGTTATTGAATGGTTTCTACCGGGTTCAGGGGCCGACTGTCTTATTTTGGCCTACCCTGCTATACTTTACCAATTGGCCCACTTTTTTTGCAGTTTTTGAACCACTAAGTTTATTTTTGATATGGCTTACTAGGTAATTCATTTTCAATCTATCCCACTCCACGTTCTTTGAGTAGCAGGATGCCCCAATCTGCCCCGTTTGGGTGGTACATAATTTTTTTTTATCACTAGAGTATTATACATCACCCCTATCAAATAGGTCACAAGACGTGTACAAGGGTGAAAGATAGTTTGATAAAAGCCACAGTGATGATAATATCTACTGCTGTTCACAATCTGACAGTTGTGATGTGAATATTATTCTGAGACATTCTTTTATGTAACTATCTCACCCCAAAATGAGATCACTGGTTATGTGTGTTTGCAATGATAGAACGTAGTGCGATGAAGGCCATAGTGATGACAATAAATCTACTGCTGTTCACAATCTGAAAGTTGTGATGATAACTCTATTCTCTGAGGCATTGTGCACTATTTTTTTAAGCATTAGAATTATCCTTAAAATGTTCGCTGATGCATCCAGTACTTCATGCTTGTTGCTTGAAAAAGGTATGTCATCATCACTAGTGTATGCAGAGGAATTGATGAGGGTCATATCGTCCCCTTCCCATTGTGATTCACTTTTGTTTTTGTACATATGAATATATGGAGTTGTAGCTCTGTACCCTTCCCGCTTTATAAATTTTATTCGTACGTTAATGGTAATTTCTGTTGAGTTTAACTGAACTGTAGTTTGATTTAACTTGAAATTTGTTAACTAGTTGCGCCAGGTTTTAGATTTATTTTAACTTTATAATGGACTCAAATTGCACACACATATATGTATAGTACGTTCACGAAAAATTGCCCAATGGTACCGTTAGATTTCACGGGAGCTGCTGTAACAAGCGGGCTAATTCATTACAGCAGTGGGGAGGACGTCATTTCAGAACTGATTCTTACCGAACGTTTGTCTGCGCCAAAAACCAGTTCTGAAATGACGTCCTCCCCTCTGCTGTAATAAACTAGCCCGTTTGTGACTTCAGCTCCCGGGAATTCTAACAGTACCATCGGTCAACTTTCCGCGAACGAACTATATACATGTTGTGTTTTTATGCAGTAATCTTTTCTGTTAACGACTTTCAAAGGACATAGAAAAAACTATGCTAAACAGGAAAGGATAGTCGTTAATTAGAACAACGTTATTGAGTGAATTACTCTATATATTTATACATGTATGTATAGTGTATTAACCCTTTAAAGCATTTAAGTGTCCGGTGCACCCAAGATTTTATCTTGCAGTTAAGGATTTTAAGCGCCTGGTCGGACGGGGTGGGAAGTTGTTTTTTGCAACTGGAAATATAACCAGTAATGGTGATCAATTTCTTTATTGTAAGCTGGTGTTCTAGAGCAACAGGAGGTATGGCGGGGGATACAGATATATTGTGCGCTATGCTGGTTTGCTAACTGACTCACGAAAGGAGATGAGAACGGAGTCTTGTCTTTTGTATGTTATTTTGAAATTGGACCCAAACTTGTCATTGTCAGTTTGCGGTTTCGAAATGCTACATGGTGTCCAGCCTGAGATGGCCATTGTAAACAAATAACTTGAAATCAGTAAGGGTGAGCAGGATCTGGATGACTCCATTATATTTGCACCCAACATCAAGCCTCAAATATACCCGGTTTTTCGATGATCCAGAATCCTTAAAGAGTTAATGGAGTTCACAAGGTTTTCTTCTCCAGTGTCCTGCAAATAGGAAAAGTGGATTTTGGCAACTGCCAAAGCATTTCATTCGAAATGTTTCATACACAATGCTATTAATGCATGAATGATTAGGGTTATAGCATAGGGGTCTTACGGTGGCACAAGTGTAATGCGGTTGTTCATCATACTTTTAACTGGGGTTTGATTCTGATGACACCGTAGTGTATGCCGTTTTGTTTGCCCACCATGGTTCAGTGTTTGGTTGCTCAGACAACAGAGTAAAGGTTAAAATTCACGGTTCCAGGATGACTAAATATCGGGAAATGGCGATAGAAAATACGACTTAAGTCGTCGTCACAATCGCCACTTAGTTTCCCAATGCAATCTTGTCCATTTTGACTCTGCAGGGAGGTCTCATTCTGAATCCACAAACTACTTAATATTCTTAATGAAAAATGTTGATCAAACAAACCCTCCTAAGGCTTCAGTATTTAAAGGTTTTGTGGCCATGGAAAGTGGCTACTAATTTAAATGAAGTGGCCTCTAAAAAAACGTCCCTTCTGGCCAGTGGCGACTAATCAAATACCAGAGTTTTAAGCTTCACAACAGAGTTTCAAATTTTTTGGAAAAGTGCATGTCTAAACGCAGCATGTCCTTCGTTATCCTTGCACTCTAAAACATATAGTGCAGAATAGAGTATTATAGCAAGAGGACGTAAAGTAAAAACATAAAATGCCGATAGCAAACATGATCTTTATTTTCCAACAATAAGTTATGATATAATTAATACAATACGTTGAACCATACATGCATAAAGTTCCAAACTGTCTGGCAGTGGTACCAAAATTTGTCTGGTGAGTTTTATGTCACAATAATAGGCAGCGATGTCCTAACGTGTTTGTAGTCCTTGGACCTAATCACTTTTGGAGGCCCTTTTATCCAGGCCCGTAGGAAGAGGGGATAGGACAGGCCTGGCCTCCCCCTAAATATTTTGTGGCCCCAAAAAATGTTAATAAAATGGCAACTTTTTTTAATTCTGGCTCCCCCTGAGGTTCTGATATCCCCCCTAAACTTTTGCGTTGGTGGTCAATCTGAAAAGTTTTTTTTTCTTTTGTCCTCTGTTTTTTTTCCCCCCAGCCTGGGAAATTGTCTGCTGGTGGCCCATTTTGTCTGGTAGTCAGAATGCCAGAATATGGCACATTCTGCATCCATGCATTTAAACATCTCTGGCTACATGAGATAACCTTGGAGTTAGGCTGGACCTGTTAAGTGAGAAGGTGGCTCCTAGTCTAAAGATTTGCCACATCCAAATGACAGAGAGACAACCTTCGCAGAGCCATATGCCGAGAAATCACATTCACAGCGATACATTAGTCGAAAATGGCAAAATCTAATTTTTGCTTTTTTTTAGGAAGTATCAGAATGTTTAAATATATTTTATTTATATATTATTTATATACCGTGGTACTATCACAAAAGGCTTGGGTGCCTCCAGAACATTGCAGAGTGCAATTTGAGAGTCACTATGTATTAAATTTCTGTGTATAAAGTTATCTGTGGTTCCCAGAGAAGGATTGAAGAAGATGGTACACAGCAGTGGGTCTAAAGGGGATTACAAAACTGCGAGAACAGTCAGAATTTAAATTCTTGTCAGGGGCGGAGTGATATATTGGTTTGCCCCTTGAAACAATCTCTTCATTGTAATTACGTATATATATGATTAGTTATGTTCATTATATATATATAGTTTATATCTTTGTAGCTTTTTTGTGTACAATGTACATAAATCAATTTTCCATAGTCCAGGGCAGTCACATTTCTGTTTTCCCCCTCTCGTTTTCTTTTTATAATATGTATAATAATAAATATATATAAAATAAATTTCCAGATCATGGATATCATAAACGAAGAGGAAACGCAATTTCTGAAAACATTATCCCGTGGACGACAGCTCTTAGAAAGAGCCATTCAGAAGTTAGATTCCCAAACCTTACCCGGTACTAATTTTGCTTCATTAAGCATGAGAGATACTTAATAAAAAATATTAATATATCGTAATCTTTTTTTACGTAAATGGCAGTTGTATATGTTATATGTGAAAAGTCTGTTGTAGTAGTCATTTTTATCTCTCATTTTTTCGAAGGTGACATTGCATGGCGGTTGTACGACACCTATGGGTTCCCGGTAGACCTTACACAGCTAATGGCTGAAGAAAAGGGTCTGCTAGTGGATATGGTCGGTTACGAAGAATCCAAAAGACAGGCTCAGGTTAGTGTCCTTTCGCCCTGGTAACTTTACCTGCTATAAACTTACTATCTGTATGATATTTCCCCTAGACATGTGTATGAAAAATAGCGTGATGAATGCCATAGTGATGATAATAAGTCTACTGCTGTTCACAATCTGAAAATTGTGATGTGAATATTATACTGAGGCATTTTTATATAGCTATCTATATTTCACTCCTAAAAGCAATCACTAGACATATGTACGGTGATAAAGAGTAATTAAAAAAAAGTGTACAGTGATGATAATGAATCTACTGCTGTTCACAATCTGACGGTTATGATGTGAATATTATTCTGAGGCATTTTTTTTTTATATGAGTATCATACCTCCAAAAGTAATTATTGGACATGTGTACAGTTGAAAAAAAAAAAAAAGTAATGCGATAAAAGCCGAAATGATGATAATAAGTCTACTGCTGTTCACAATCTGACAGTTTTGATGTGAATATTATTCTGAGGCATTTTCTTTTATATAAGTATCATACCTCTGGAAGCAATTATTGGACATGTGTACAGTTGAAAAAAAAAAAAAAAGTAATGCGATAAAAGCCGAAATGATAATAAGTCTACTGCTGTTCACAATCTGACGGTTATGATGTGCATATTATTCTGAGGCATTTTTTTTTATATGAGTATCATACCTCCAAAAGTAATTATTGGGCATGTGTACAGTTGATAAAAAAAAAGTAATTCAATAAAAGCCAAAATGATGATAATAAGTCTACTGCTGTTCACAATCTGACAGTTTTGATGTGAATATTATTCTGAGGCATTTTCTTTTATATAAGTATCATACCTCTGGAAGCAATTATTGGACATGTGTACAGTTGAAAAAAAAAAAGTAATGCGATAAAAGCCAAAATGATGATAATAAGTCTACTGCTGTTCACAATCTGACAGTTATGATGTGAATATTATTCTGAGGCATTTTTTTTTATATAAGTATCATACCTCCGAAAGCAATTATTGGACATGTGTACAGTTGATAAAAAAAAAGTAATGTGATAAAAGCCATAACGATGATGATAATTAGTATACTGCTGTTTACAATCTGACGTTTGTGATATGAATGTTATTTTGAGGCATTTTTTATATAAGTATCACACCTCCAAAAGCAATTACTGGACATGTGTACAGTTGGAAAAAAAAAAAAATAGTAGCATAATAAAAGCCAAAATGATAATATGTCTACTTCTGTTCAAAATCTGACAGTTTTGATGTGAATATTATTCTAAAGTATTTTTTTTTAAATTACCCAACCTCTAAAAGACATCATTAGACATATGTATAGTGATAAAAAAACAGCGTAGTAAAAGCGACAACGATAATAATAAATCTACTGCTGTTTACAATTTGACAGTTGTGATGTGAATACATGGTTCCCAGGGTCCTTGAAAAGTTCTTGATTTGTTTTGTTTTTTTTGCCAAGTAGGTGCCCTTGAAAACTGCCAAAAATGTGGTTGGTCCTTGAAAAGTCCTTGAATTTTTTCCAAAACCATTTTTCAACTTTTGGCTAAAGAAAGAAGAAAAAAAAAGATATTTATGCTTATTCCCAGAACAAAGCCAACAGTGCTTCGGACATGCGCTCTTCCTCCTTCGCCCGCTGAGCGTGGTAGTGCAAGGGATTCAAAAAGGGTAACTTTTGCTGGCAGTGTGCCGAGTTGAAAAGGAGCAACATAATTAAACACTCTAATTTCATTATTAATCTTATAATGCCTTGCATTTTTAATTATGTATATAAGGATTGACAACGTGAGGTCCTTGAAAAAAAATCATTTGTCCTTTATTATTTATTCTGGAAAAGCCCTTGAATTTCATCAAGATAAAAGAGTGGGAACCATGGAATATTATTCTAAGGCAATCTTTATATAGCTGTCCCACCTCTAAAAGCGATCACTAGATATTATATATGTAGTAATATAAAGTAGTGTAATAAAATCCACAATGATGGCAATAAGTCTACTGCTGTTCACAGTCAGATGGTTGTGATGATATGTCTATTCTCTGAGGCTTTTCTTTTCTTTTTTTAGCATTGGAATATATATGTATGGTAGAGTTAATAGTTGTGTAAGACTTTCTTTTGTGTGTATGTGTGTGTATATTCAAACTAATTTGTGATGAGGTTTTAACATTCATTCTTAGACATAGTTTTGTTGTTAATGTACCTGCTTGCAATAAGGGTTGGCTTTCTGTTGATAAACTACTTTTTGCCATGCCAATGGCAGGAACAGGTTTTAACCGGCAGAAAGTGGGAGAAACTGGCATAAACTAATAAAAGTACTGAAAACAGTATTGTATCATTTAGTAAATGTACCAAATGTTATTATCATCATTTAGTACAAATAAATATATGTTTTTATTGCAATAATTTAATATATTACAGCTTTGTGTTAATTATTTTGATAATTAAAGCATTCTAAAATGATTAAAAATATGAAGTTGAACGATTCGTTACAAAAGCCCTCTTATTAAGGTCGTATTATTTAACTTACTAGAAATATTTAGTCTTATCTATCTTTTCTACCTTATTAGACTTTTGGCTATGAAATAAAAAATAATGTCGTTGTCAGACTGTGTAAAAAAAAAAAAAAAAAAATCGCTGGTTTATAATCGACCAGATAAGCTGCATTACAGTCAGTGAACCACACTTCTTTTTAAAGTCTGCTGTAAATCATGTGACAACCAGTGAACCACACTTCTTTTTAAAGTCTGCTGTAAATCATGTGACAACCAGTGGCAGTCGTAGTCTATGGCTGGGGGCCCATGGCCCCCCCCAAATATAACTACATTTAATTACATTGCATATGAGCATGGGCACCACACATAGGTGGGCATTTGTCCTCTAATTTTTGTTTTGTTTAGAACTACTACTGGTCACATCTATTCGGAAATCATTATAGGCAAGATGTTTGGCTGAAGGAATACCTAAACACTGAAGCTGCAAAATACCCGGCAAAATAAGGTAGGACAGTCAAGTAATTGCTTGGAATCGTTTATAAAGGATCACCCATATTACTTGCAGATCATGAAAGCAATATGGATGCTAAAGGAGCTCTTCAATCATAAATAATCGGATGATTAATAAAGACGTAAAAAGACTTGTTGCAGCTTTTAAAATCTATTGCTATTGCCCTGTATAAGATTCAAAAATATAATTTTTCTATTGTAGATGCTTGTAAAATTCGGTTGGCCATGGTAGATTATAATCCCATAGAAAACAATCAAAGAAAGTAAAAAGTAGACGTATTCGGGCAATAACTCAACATTATGTGCTTCATCCAAAGTACATGGGATCTAAATTGTCACATGAGCAGGGAGAAAATGCTAGGAAATTCCTTAATGTCTTTAACACAAATTTTGGACTGTACATTGTAGCAGTTCGAACAAAATCAGCTCCTTTTTTTGAAACACACTACTCCAATGAAATCTTAGAAAGAAAATGTCCCAGCTTCTACTTTGTAGTCTAGTTTCAAGGAAACAACCATAAGCAAAGATTGCTCAATGCTTGTTTGTGATGATATTGCCTGCAAGTTCTGTTCAGCTTGGAAAGATATTTCTCCCAAGTTTTTCATTTATTCATAATAAATTAAGAAATTGTTTGAGTTAGAAAACAGCAGCAAAATGGATCTTTCGCTGTAGATTACATCGTGGAAAAAATGAGCCTAAACTTCAATGCTGCTGAATTTGCTATGATGTAACCTTTGAATAAATACTATAAATATTGTAACTAAATCTATTTTATTTTAAAATGCAGCCCTTTTTTGTAATTTAGGGTATTTTTATATGCTTTTAATGCACAAAATAATTATTTTCTGGGTTTCTGCTGGTTATTGCCACTTTTATGGCAGAAAGTAGTTTCCACCATGCCAGATTTAACCTTCTTGGCAGAAACTTACCAACCCTGCTTGCAATGCTAACTAGATGAAAGATGATAAACCAATGATTATGTATCTCGCTATTCGCCTTCTGAAGCATATGATGATGCATTAATGATGAGGTTTAGACTTTCATTATTAGACATAGCTCTGTCATCAAAGCTACTATATTATGAGTAAGCTATATGCTTCACGCAGGAATTGGTCTATGATTATGTAATACGCTGTTTACATTCTGACAATATTTGATGCTACAATTTATACGTCTGAGGCCTGTTCTTTAAATCTAGATTATTCTTGAAAGTAAGATTTCTGTAAAATTGTACCCACTTTATTTATTTTTGATCAGAATGTTACAATTTCTCTTGGAAGTTATGAACTATATAGGCCCCTACGTTGCATAGGTGCAGGAATGTAGCTAGATGATTCTACTGCCCTTGTAGAACCATCCAGGCTGTGCTCTTAGTCCCAGACATATTTTTCCTTGTGAATTATTTCATCTGATTTTACGCCTCCCTTCACATGTGCCTCTGGTGTAGGCCTTCCTCACTACCCCACAATTGTGCCCCTGCATAGGTGCCAAATTCTTATTCATATGTACTGTAGACTTGCGTTATAGTGACCTTAAAGGAACCTCCGCTGCAGGTACATTATATCGAATTTTTACCAAAATGACATTACACCCATAGAACTGCTGCAGGTCTTCCCAATCGATTGCTATAAGGCAAGTCTACTATTTTCTGTTTACCTGCAAAATGAAATAGGGCAGTCTGGGTGTGAAGTTGTTTTAAAATCTTACGTAATTTTTTCCCGTTAATTGTGTTTTAGCTGATATCCCAAGCAAAAGGAGATGGCCAAGAGGAAGACATTAAACTTGATGTACATGCTATTGCAGACCTTCAAAGCAGATGCATTCCTCCAACGAACGATCTTCCAAAATATTCCTATCGACCTTCAAGCACAGACCCTAATGCTAAATATGGTGAGAAATAAAAAAAAATACCAAATCATTATCGTAAGATTTAAGTAGAATAGAAACCCATTTCGCAAAAAGCAACTTAACGAACTAAATGGGAAACGGTGAGTTTCTTAATCCAATAAGTTGCTGACATTTATTTTGGCAGAAGCACATCTGCCTCATTGAGGACAAATATGCATCTCATATTAATTAATAAATTATGTAACTGCATCTGTTTCATTTAATTATTGTTGTGTATGTGTTGCATATATTATGTTTTGTATAATTTATATACGTTTTGTATATTCGCTGTTTAAATGTATGTGCGTATTAGCCCTGTCGTAGTAGGGGTGCTTCTAAACTTACGATAGGGTTATTTTCCGATAAAATTATTATAAGTTGAAAAGATGCATTTAACACGCTTTACATACCCAACGTGATGACTAGGATTTTGGTGATTCTGCTTTTTTTTTTGTATTACCAAAACGTTGCTTAAGTATGTATAAATGTGTTTTATGAAAAACTAAGCAGATGGAAATACCTTCGTTAGGGCATTTTTTCATGTTTTGAGTCGTTTTAAGTGCATTTTTTTGCATACATTTGGATCATCAATTTGCATGTTTTGATATTTTCAGTAAAAAAGGCATTTTTTTCCATGAAATCCTTTTTTTTTTTTGCAAGAATGTAGATTTGGCCTTTTTTTTTTAAGCATTCAAAATTCTGCTAAAACCGCATTTCCACAATTTATTATGCATTTATTTATTTTTATTGTAGTTTAGAAATTCATGTAGGAAATACACCCCCACCCTGCTTAAGTAATTTCAGAAATGGTGCACTTTATTGAAAGCTTGAAGCAAAAACAGGGAAAATGGAGCAAGTTAAAAAAAACAAACCAGGTGGTTATAAAAACTTGTGCATGAATGCGATGTATTGTCAGGTGAAAATTTTTTTCTTTGGGTGAAATTTCTCACAACTGAAGTGATGTAGTTTATTTTAAGTACGTTCGAGTGGTGTTGGTAGAAGTTGAAAGGAGTTACTCTATGTTTAAGTCGTTATTAGCTGATAACTGCAAATTGTTTTGTTGTAAAAATCTGCACATATTTAAGATCGATTCATTGCAATACTGAAATAGAATTTTTCTGTTTTACTATGGCTAATTAGAAATATCGAATAATTTTTTCTTGTAAGTTTTTAGTTTTTTTAGCATTTTAGGGCATTTTCTGACTTGTTTTAGGTCATCAAAATCCTAGCCCTAATCATGACATATTTGCACTTAATATATTGCAACCACTAGTCCAGTAGAGGAGCGGCTCATATTGCTAGCATCTGATAAAAAATCAGAATTCAAAGTATTACTTGTACTGAATGCATGTTGACATAGGTGTAGCCAGGGGATGGTTTTGGGGGCTGTAACCCCCCCCATTGCAATGAAATCTTGTATATTTAACATGGCAATATCTGAGTTGTAGCTCTGTAACTCCCCTTATGAACTCTCTGCCTACGCCTATGCATGTTGATATCACTTACTTGTATTACGTGTGTATATACAGAACTTGATAAATCCGGTTACCAATGACGATTAGATTTTTGCAGTTGGTGAGTGGGGAAATTGTCTTTTTCTAATAGGTTCCTGGGTTTTCGTATTAAGGTGAGTAAGTACAGTTCGTTGCAATGTGTCAAGTCCTGTATATATATATACGCTCATTCAGTGTATTAACAAAATTATTTGGGTGAGGGGATAGTTCATTTTAGTAGACTTTTGAAGCCCTATGCATTATGAGTTCGTAGAGATGTTGTATATAATTATGAACATGTGCATAAAGAGAAAAATAGTCGCATAAGAAGGCAAATGACATATATTATTTTAAACATAAAAATGTTGAAATGCAAGGATCTAGGGAATATTGCAAGAGCTGGTCAAAGGACAACCATACTTCTTAATTGAAATCTGAAAGCTTATTAAGTGTCTTGGTAACGCTCTTGGTCGAGATGAGAGAACGGAAGAAATAAGAAAATAAGTGTGAGGCGATGTGGAGACTAATTACCCAGGATATGCATCTAGGAGTGCAATGTGCACATATGCTTTAAGTATTTGTGCATATGTCATGCATATATTCCTATGTGTAAATTCACAAGCAGTGCTTCTTTTTCTTTTTTAGAATTTGATTCCTGTACTGGGAAAGTGTTGGCTATCCGCTCCAACAAAGAGTTTGTAGATTCAGTTGAGAACAGTCAGTGTGGTGTCATTCTTGATAGGACCTGCTTTTATGCCGAGAGTGGTGGTCAAATTTACGACACTGGTTTCATGGTAAAAGATGACGTAAGTGAAATTTTGAAAAGAAATTCAAAACATTACATCTTATTGCGAGTGTCATAATGGTGTTTTCTGCACTAAAAGCCATTTCTAACATTCCATATGTTAAGGTTTATGTTAGACCATGCAGTGACACAGAGGGAACACATTCATCCATCTTGAATTTATCCTAGCTTCGACTCCCAGCGATGAACTCTTTCTGATTCGTTGCTTACCGTAGTCTGTCTGGTTGGTTTTCAAAGCTTTAAGAATTGTAGGTTCCTCAGAAAAATATGCCCCAACTTGGCATGACCCTTGCTGTCTTTGTGTCATAAAACTCCCGCAAATGAACAAAAGGTTCAAGTTAGAAGATGGTGTTTGGCTCATACTAGCAAGCAAAAAAAAAAACCCAACCCACCCAGTCTGGAGTCGAACCAATGATCCTTGGATTAGAATGGCAATCCAAAGACCATTGATTATTTTTTTTTATGTCAGCCGAAGCAGCTGGAAAATTTTCATTTCTCTAGCTATTTGTAAAAAAAAAAAAAAAGTTCTAACATAAACCTGAAAACATGAGATATTGGACTTAATCGTAATTACTAATTCCTCCATAACAACCATAAATGACTTACGGAGCCTTTGGTAAAGTAATTATTCCTGCACTAAAATTATGTGAAACCCTGTAAAATTAACAGAATATCAACAATCACATTTATAGTTCTTGATTTGACTTTTCATTCAACTCTGACACTTAGGGCCATTTAAAAGTTTGATGCGGCTGTACTCCCAGCTGTCCATATACCGTGAACCAAGAACCATGTATAGGCATTGGGGTTCAAAAGTCACTTTTAGCCTGCAGTCTTTCCTTACCCGATTATTTACTGAGCTGTGAATCACAGACGAAATCCAGCAGTGGTGTCACATTCGCCTGACATGCCTTTAATCCCGGTTCAGTTCCCAATGGTGTCGAAAAAAGAATGCTTACGGACTAACTACTTCAGGAGTTGATTTCCCAGACTCTAGAGGTTTGAAATCTTCAGGGGGGAATGCAAGTCCATGCCCTACAGTGGCGTAATGGTCAAACATTCATTCATCATGTCATTTAACCCAGGTTTGACTTGCAGTGGTATTGGGAAAGGTGTGCCATTTTTATATCTGCCATAATCCAGAGTTTTGAGTTCCTCATGAAACTGTGTGTCGCGGTGCAGCAGAACTCTCTGTGTGGTAAAAAGGACCAACAAATCCAACTGTATCATGGTTCCCACGTTCCTTGAAAAGTCCTTGAATTTTTTTTGCCAAGTCAGGGCCCTTGAAAAGTAATTGAAAACTGCCAAAAATGTGGTTGGTCTTTGAAAAGTCCTTGAATTTTTCTTATAAAAAAATTTTTAATTAATAAAAAAAAAGGGGGAGGCATTTCTCCTTATTTCGGGAACAAAGTTAGTAGTGCTGCTTCCCTCCCTTCCCTGCCTACTGAGCATGGCTAATACAAGGAATCACTGAAAAATGGGCCAACGAAAGGTTGGATGCATGTGAACTCACAGTGTGAGCGTTAGGCCTAACAAGAAGCAATATGCAAGTTAGTAATACGGGGCATTCAAGTATTACGTAAGCAATATTTTGGCCATTTTAAAAACCCCATCCTAGTAAACAAAAATTAACATTGGCTAACATAGGAAAATAAGACAAACGGCGAATCCTGCCCCCCAAGGTGCTTAGATAGATAATACTTAAGGTAATACTTAAACTCCCCCTTAGGCCTTACACAAAGCAGAATAATGCGAACGTTAGACCCAAAAAGATATACGTCGTTTTGCTTATGCCCCGATTTATTCCCATTTATTTTAATATCAAAATATTTCATTTATATTGCGCAATTCCATAGTCCGTTATGCACAGGCGTGCGAAGAACATGGCTAATGGTGGGATGACAATTGAAAGACGAACAGGCCAGAAACAATGTCTGCCCCCCCCCAATATGGGAGTCTATCCATTGTTTTTACATTTATAATAAGTTACTATGAGTTGAAAACAAAAAAGAATGCAACCAACCAACACTAAATTTTTATATTAAATAACAATTTTAATCAACGTTTTTTGGTGTAGTGATACCAGCACACATGTTATAGCGTGGTTAGATGGTGAAACGTTCGAAAGAAAAGAAATGTTTTTTGCGTTCCGTGGGGCCTGAACCTACAACGATATGTTACATACATATGTATGCTTGCTTGCATAATTAAGCACTATAATTCCAATATTATGTTTATAATGCTTTGCATTTTTCATTTTTATGTATATTGTGATTGGCAATGTAAGGTCCTTGAAGAACATTATTTGGTCCTTGAAAAGTCCTTGAATTTCATCAGGACAAAAGAGTGGGAACCATATATATGTATATATATAGCGGTGGGTGTAATGCTTTTTCCTAATGTGTGGAAAATCCTGGTTTGCGATCCACTGCTGCTGAGCATTTATCATTTTCCTTTTTTGCTGATCTGTGTATTTCAGAGCTTGATTGTCAAGGGAACAAAAGGTTGGATCTTTCGGGTGGTTGAGGGGACAGGATCATAGATTCTGGCACACCATCATCTAAATCAACGATAGCCCATTTTATTTATTTTGTACTTCAATGCCATCCAAGCCATTTTTTCAACCAAGTAATTGGGTATCATACGATAAACGTCTTTTCCAAAATAATTATTAAGTTTACTCCTACCACACATAAGCTGTAAGTTGGCCATCATTGGTCTAAGATATTCTTGTTCTGTAGAATGCAACGTAAGCCCCTTTAATTATGATGAAACGATTGTTAAAGGCAGCTCTGTATGTCGTTAATTCATTAATTTTGAAAAGTTAAAAACATTTATGGCTATTTTGTGTGCACGTTTTGCTCATGTAACAAATAGTTTATGTGAAAGATGATCCTCCACTGAAATGTTTTTCTTACCAGGACACAGAGTTTGTTGTTAATGATGTCCAGCTCCAAGGAGGCTACGTCGTTCACATTGGCAATGTGTGTGGCACATTGAGAGTGGGTGACACATTGACATTATCAATCGATGAGGTACGGCCAACAGTGATATTTTTCTTTTGTTTCTAATATGAATATGCTGGAGGCATCGGTGCTTTTTTTTCAACAATAACACCTCTAAAATTTAAGTTATACATTCATCATCACCACAATAATAATGATAATAACAAAGATAATAATGATAACTGAGTTTTCAGTTTGTAATAAGCATCTAGCTCTTTATGCACCTGTATTTCAGAATAATCGTAAAAAGTCATATGTACATCATAGATGTAGTGTAGATGCTAGACTAGAAGATAAAGAAGTATCAGTTGCAAAGTGTTTGTTGTATTATATTAAAAAATAATTATAAGCTTTTCATGACAAGAAACGTTTTAGTTTGATTTTTAAACAATAAAAATAAATATAAGAAATTAAGTGAAATAAAGAATCCAACAGTTAACATTTTGAAATGGACATGTGCATGTTAAAAAGCAGGTAAGATTCTACTGAAATTTATTGGCCATTTGCAATAATGTATTTTCAAAGTTTTTGTCACAACAAAGGAAATTGCGAATTTATCTGCAGTTGACCTGTTGGCAACACCTGACAATTAAAAATCCCATGTGCCAATGTACTGCTTTCGTGGTTTAGTGTTACGAACGCTCTGTTGTCTAAATATGATTGTATTTTTGACAGGAAAGGCGAAAGTTGGTTATGAATAACCACACAGGAACTCACATTTTGAACTTCGCTCTCCGGAAAGTTCTTACCACAGAAGCGGACCAAAAGGGATCGCTCGTTGCACCCGACCGGTTGAGGTTCGATTTCTCCAACAAGGTAATTTTGTATTCTGGAATTTTTCTGTCTCTGTTTTAGAATTATTTAAAAAGTTGGTCAGCCTCTACATACTAGTTTGAATGCTATGAAATATCCCTTTCGTGCATATGTTATTTTTTTTTAAAAGGGTGCCATGTCTGTGAGCCAAGTGAAGGAAACTGAGATAGCTGCTAATGATGTTATTAGGAAAAATGAAGAAGTTTTTGCAAAGGAATCTCCGTTGGCTCTCGCTAAAGCCATCAAAGGCCTTCGTGCTGTGTTTGGTGAAGTAAGTTATTAACTTCGATATGAAACCTAATGCTATTAACTTTGATATAGAACCTGATATTAATTTACACATAAACTTAGTACATAATACTAATTACATATAAACTTCTATGGCAATTTTCCCCTCAAGAAATATTCAGTTAACGCTTAGAGAGTATCCGTTTCTAATCTCTGCTGCAATTTTAATGTGATTGGCTGCCCTGTACAAATAATTTAAGTTCCAGGATTCTATCAAGTATCCAACTTTCCCCTCTACTAGTCCAGTCTTTGATTTCGTAGGTGAAAAAGGTTCCGATTCTTTTGAAAACTGTAGGTCCCGGCGCATCATAACCTTAACAGTCCATGAACAGTAGTTGAACACCAGCAATCCATTTTCATGTGTGTTTTTAATGCATGCAAAAGTACATCTTAACAGTCGTTGAACACAAGCAGTCCAGTTTTATGTGTTTTTAATGCATGCAAAAGTATCGTGTTGTGAGTAGCTTTGAAGACCCAGGCATTTTTGAGTATTAACTTAAATTTATTCTTAAATCAGTTTCTATACGAGTAATTTAACACTTTTTGATCATGCTTTTTATTTTTAATAAAAGTGTGTTAAACATGGTTTTAGGTGTATCCTGATCCTGTTCGTGTTTTATCTGTTGGGGTTCCTGTCGAAGAGCTAGTCTCGAATCCGTCAGGCCCAGGTGGCACGGAAACTTCAGTAGAATTCTGTGGGGGAACGTATGTAGTACCATGGCTAATTTCATGTTGTTAATTAATAAATTAAGAGAGTACTTGATCTCAACATTGGTCTCGTAACAAGTTAAATTTATAATGTACTAACGACCTGGTGGATTGTGGTGAACTATTACCAAATAGATTGATTTTTGTATTTAACTTGATGCTATTTACATGATTGTCTTTGATTAATCAGCTCGAGGTCCTAGGTTTATTACATCCAAGAAGATATTTTCCTCGGAACTTTCCTTGTATGGTCAAATGGTTTGCATGTATTTAAAGTAGAAATAACGTAATGTATAATATTTGTACTGTACAAGTGAAAAATAAAACTTATTATTATTATATTTCAATTAAATTCTTCAATAGCTGCCATTACTGGAACTCTTTTCAATCACTAAAGTTCTTTGATGCTTGTGTGTGTACAAAAAGCTTTTCATGAGCACTTACACATCTTGATTTTTAGACATTTAAAGAGAAGTGGACATATCGGTGACTTCGTTATTTCTTCTGAGGAAGCCATTGCCAAGGGAATCCGAAGAATTGTAGCCTTGACTGGTCCACAAGCCACAAAAGTAAGAATGCAGCTGCGTTTCTCAGCAAATGCAAAACAAAAGGAGCTTAAACTTAAAAATAATCCAATTTTGAGGTCTCGATTCATTTTTACTTTATTCTTAAGTTGTTCAGTAGATTTGCTTGTTAACTGATTTTATCCTTGGTAACATCCATATTATTCTTTTAATCATGAAATTATTTTTAATTTTTTATCTGATTTTTTTTTTTTCAACCATCTGATTTTAACACTTTGGTTTATTTTATAAATTTTTTACCTTTCCGTCAGATCTGTTTTATTTTTCATTTTAAAAACCGTACGTATGACCTCACCTTGGTGCAGAATGAGCATTGCTTTCCTTACACTATAAAAAATCAAGCAATCAATGTTCGTTGAGTGAATGTGTTTGATTACTGTCGAGTAATCTTTTATTTATTTGTTTTGCACAGGCCATCAAAAAGGCCGAATTCTACGAGAAGGAAGTTAAAGACATTCAAAACCTAATCAACGATAAGCAGAGAATGCTCACTGATAAGGACATAGTCAAGAAAATAGTAGAATTGACCGAAGTATGATTGGTTTTAATGCTGCAATAACTATAGCACAAAACCTCTAAAACTAACGCCGAAATCCCTAACATATAATTTTTTTAAGGATGTGTCGCAATCCAGCGTATCTTATTGGAAAAAAGACGAAGTGCGAACGAACTTGAAGAACCTCAAGAAGCAGTTAGATGATTTGGAACGTGCTAATAAAGCTGCTATCGTTCAAAAGGTAATTCGAAATAATTGGAATAAACATCCGAGTGCCCTGCACCATAAAATAAACCAGTCAGCCATTACTGTGTGTGCAATTATCTATTGTTTTGTAGTAAATAGATTGTTCCTTATCTACGATATAGGTTGCCGAAGAAGCAAAAGAAATGTTTGGAGGCGATTCGAAAGAAAGAGATGTTGTCGTTCATGAATTCCATGCAGGTGCTAATGCAAAAGTAAGTTTAGTGATCTGCAAAATTTGCAGCACCGTGTCACAGAGCTAATACGCCTGTTTACCTTACACGTGGGTACCAATCCTTCCGATATACCCAGTAGGCTTCCAATCATCTGGTCGGAAAATGATTTCTTCCGATTTTCGGAGATTTTGTCTAAAATCCCCAGTGTTTTTTAAAATACTGATTTTTTTTAAAAAAATTAAATACCTATTTTTCTTGATGCATGTTTATTTAAATTTTTGCGCATATGTGCATATTTAATAATAAATACGTATAAATAAATGCAAATATCGGTAAAAAAGTCGAAAAAATTCGTCTTCTGTTGACGGCGCATGCATGACGTGACGGGGAATTTTAGCTCCAGCTATGACGTAGAGTGATGCCCCTGCACAACGAAATCGTGCATCTGTATTTGTAGTTGTTGGGGAAGGCAAGAAAGAATGCGCTACACCGTTAAGGTTTTGGTCAAGCACGTGACTTTGTGTAGGGAAGCCATGTGTTAGACATATCTGGTATTTCTTTGCTCTGGAAAGAAAGTTTTGTTTTTAGGTGTTTTTGAAAACAACGTTAACGATGTCGACCGTTAATAAAAGGTACTACCAAACGTTTAAAGCCGAATATATGAAGATGTTTAATTTTATTCAAAAATCAAGACTGGGGCCAAAATATGCTTTCTGCACGTGTTGCGGTAAAGACATAAGCATTACTCACGGTGGTAAACGCGATATTACTTTGCATTCTGAGACCGTTGAACATAAGGAGACGTTCAAGGCTGTAGAGTCTAATCATAGTATCAAGCCTTCATTTTTTGCATTTAACGATACCTCCATGATTAACGCTGAATGTTTATTTACATCGTTTTTGATCGAACATAATTTGCCAATGAATTGCAGCGATCATGCGTGGATGCTCTTTCGGAAAACGTTTCCTGACAGCAGTATTGCAAAACAATATGGATCTGCAAAGACCAAAACTTCTGCAATTATGAAAGAAATGTCTGCAAAGGAATCCTCATCACTTGTTGAAAATTTAAGGTGCTATCCATTTTTAATTGCAACCGATGGAAGCAACGATGTTGATTCAAAGCTGTATCCAATAGTGGTAACTTTCTTCGATCCTTTATGTGAAAAAATTGTGAATTGTCTTTTATCTATGCCATCTTTGAAAGAAGATGACATTCCAATTTCTAATGACACATTAGAAAATTTACTAATAGTTAAATGCAGACATGTGAAATGTTACGAGAATGTATTTGACAAAAAATTTCTCGAAAATCCAAAATCTTGCACTACAGCATTTGTAAATTCTAAGAATTAATATTGCGTTTAATACAGTTTAATCCTCTATTATTATTAATTTAATAAATACTTAATTTCCTCATTGTGCCTGTTTTTCATAAATTATGTATGATTTTGTTTAATTAAAAAATGGTGGCCTGCCCACGCGTGCGTGATTGACTACAGATTTTTCACTTCTAGAAGTTGGCACCTATGCATACAGAACACGCGGCAATGGGGATTCAGATACTTTGGAAATTTCTGATTGAAATTCTTCTGCATGGTCTATTTATCTTTGTATTAAAAAAAAAAAAATACGATGTTACTTCTCAATAAGGGACACCTATTGGAGTGGACATTCTGTCCCATAAATAGAGGTGACCCTTCTTTGGAGGTACATGTATTCAAAGGGACTGGGAACCAAACGAATCATCCGTTACAAATGGTAACATTGTATATGCAAATTAAGGCACAAGTAATAATTTCAGTAATTCTTCATAAAATCATTTGAAAACATTTTAAGAACTTGCATGTACGTGTCTATAATTCGGAACAGACGTTCCGAATCTTTTTCGACTCACAGTGCCTTTGGTGTGTTGGGATTTTTCCACTGTGCCCAAACTCAAAATGTAAGTCTGAACAGATTGCATTCTGCAGTTGTCCCTTAGATACTTTTTCTATTACTGCATAGATGTTCCGATTCTAAAACCACATTGGTTAAGCATCGTTTCAGTGAATATATTTTTGTGGCTTAACACAAGCTTGGCAACCATTGATTTACAATATTAGTTAAGTGCTTTAATAAAACTAATTACATTTTACACTGAATTATCATTCGAGTCTATCGAGTATTGTTCTTATTACTGCAGTATTGTGCATTTCACAAAATGTTTGGTGTAACAGTGCATTTTGATTAGACATTTTGTGTGTGTATATAAGTATATATATTATAGAGTTTATTTTTTGGTTCATGTATAAAGGCTTTAGATGCTGCATTGAAGCAAGTAAAAGCTTTGTCTCCAAATACCGCTGCCATGTTCTTCACTAAAGACGTGGATCTTGGTCGAGTGATTTGCATGTGTTCTGTTCCTGGGGTGAGAACATTTTTATTGGATGAAAATATAGTAGAATTCTGATTATCCAAATTCTCTGTCCTTTATGCCAAGTGAACATGCCTAGACACGTCCAAGTCGTTTAGTGGACAAGTCTGCCTGTTTCTAACTGACAGCCAAAACTGTTCATCCATTCGTCCAATGAACGATTTAGACATCTGTAATCTAGACCACCCGTTTACCAAGCACTATATGAAAAGCCCCATTCTGCCATTTCATTTATCGGTTTGGACAAATAAAGGCAGTTGTTTTTCGGTCGTTCGGCATAGGGGTGCCGTGATAGGCAACTGACATCACACCATGATACGTTCACATCCAACCAAGCTTATTTGCTTTCGAGCCCAAACCTAGTTGGGCAGAAGGTCATAGCCACGGGTCCCAGGTTCACGAAGGGAAAATGGTTGCCAATTTGAGGTAATAAAAATATACAATTCTGAGAGGATCTCGATAGCTTTAATAAAAATATTAAAGCCTTCATTTCACTAACTGGTTTCTGAAGGATGGCTTTGTGTATTAAACCAAGTAATGGATATGAATAATTTAGTTTTCTTACTTTTAACGCAATGTTGGAAGTTATATATAAAATTGTGTAATTAAAGCAGCACTTATTGAGTCCTGCAGTGGTGACACGTTCACTCAATGTGGTGTGAGTTCAAGTTTGATTCCCAATTCTACCACACCCCTCCCAAGAAACCCCCCTTTTTTTTTGTTCTCCTACTTTGTCCCCCCCGTCTCATCAGAGTAGAATTTCATTAGTTCTAGTAAGCCCTGGCCAACTGCTGTATTTTTTTTGTTTTGTTCATTTACTGGAAT
>QLNU02015270.1:106622751-106634975 GCA_006491805.2 Dysdera silvatica | reverse complement strand
AACTTCAAGCTGGTATTCATAAACTGTTTTTCAGTCATCCCTCAGGTACATCCTACCAGTTTATTCTAATTTTGATATACCTGAATAATAAATCATATTGAGTGGTCATGTGCCTGGTTCTCCTCACCTCAACAGGTTCAGATTTCCCATTCAAATGCATGAACATTACACGACAGAGCTGTACGGTATTAACACATGCATTTATTGTACTGTTAATTTGAATTCGACTCCTGATGGTACGTAATGTAGCACACGTGATATCTTTCATTCCACTGTTTATATTCCCCGGAAAACTGTAGATTAGAGATGTGTGAAATCGGCCACTTAGTGAATCTGTGTGATGCTTTTGCTTGTCTCTTAGAGATGGGCGTAACAGTTTATTGATTCGGTCAGTAGGCAATTCTGCCCATCTCCACTTTAGGGCCCTGCGGTGGCGCAGTGTGGTAACGCGTTCGCCTAGTGCGCCGTTAATCCGGGTTCGACTCCTAACAGTGCAAAGAACGCTTACTCAGAGATCTCATAAAAGATCGCACTGCTCACTGTAGTCCGGGGTTTGGTTCCCTAGGCCTTAAGAGGTTCGGATTCCTCGGAAAACAGTAGGTCCCGGCGCAGCATGACCATCGTAGTCTTTGAGCCGTAAAACCACAACCAACCTCCACTGTAGATTCCAGTATAAAAACAGTTATTGCGGCATAATGGTATGAACAAATCTTGATAACATGCATAATTTTCTTTAGAGCTTTTCTGATTATGTCACTTCTTTCTTAGAACATTACGACCAAAGGACTGAAAGCCAATGAATGGGTCCAACAAGTGTCTTCGGTCATCAGTGGTAAATATGGTGGAAAAGCCGAGGCTGCCCAAGCCACGGGAACCAATGTCAATGGACTGAAAGAAGCCATGGATGTGGCAGAAAAATTTGCTGACCTGAAACTGAATTCATGAAATCAGCATTCCTTGTGATCAGGAAAAGATAAAACTATTAAAAAATATATATGTATTACAAAAAGATGCATTTCAATAGTTTTCAGAGTGATATTTATGGCATAGTTTGATGAAGTGAGGGGTTCAATCAAAGATGGTCCTAAAGTTTTAATTTATTTATGAGAGAAATATATTTGGGGGTAACTAATGACCACACACTAAATCTGTTAATTAAAATTTTATTTAAAGAATTGGGTTCAGTTTAGATCAATTTCAATTTATTTTCATTATATGGTAATAGCCCTTATTCAGCCTTTTCTTACATTTTTGAAATGTAAGCACAATGGAATAGCACTACATAGTGATAAATAAACGTTGTCTCCTATATTGCAATTTCATAATTTTGTAAAATGTGTTGTAATTGAAAATCGTTAATAAAAAATTTTTTGCAGCTGATATGGTTTTCTTGAATATTGCGTTTTCTGGAAACTTCGGTATTCAGTACCTACAAGGGTGGTTCAAAAAGCTAGAAGCTTCTATGTACTTTTCGATCTGCATAAACCAATTTTTAAAAGCTCTGCATCGCTCTCATTTTTCTAAGCTTTTAAGTTGGCAAATAACAGCCTACATTGCTTCATCTGGATTTGGAAAATGAGTCACACATAATTTATTTTTTATGTTTAGAAATAGGCAAAAAAGTCACAAGGAGCCAAATCAAGCAAACAGGGTGGGTGGGGTAAAACTTTTTTTTTTTAAGTTTTACTTTAAAGTACTTTTTAAAGTTTTTCTTGTGCTAAGAAATGCTCTTCGTATAGCGTGATCATGCATTGCCATGATTATGGTATCTGTCTAAATTATGTTTCAAAACTTCAGACTTTTCCAGATCAAATCCTAGTCGATTTCCACTCGCTGATTATAGTAGACAACGCATTAAAGTTTACACGATGGACACAAGTTTCAAGACCATAAAATCCAAGACCAAAATTTGCATTAAAAAGTGAATTTCTTTACACTGCAAATGTGCATTAATTAAATATTTACAACATTTTCATTCAGCCTTTTTGTGAATTCATTATATGAAGGACCGAGAGAACGTTAAAGTTGATGTTTCCATCTATTCTCGTTTATGTATGATCATAGAAGGATACGACGTATATCAAGTGGAGGAGTCCTGAAATATAGAGGTTAAAAAATACAATTCTCCGCCTCCCCATTTCAAATTAGAATTCTATATATTTTTTTTTTACATCAAGAAAAGTGATGTTTAATACCAAAATGAAATTTTCTGTGGTGGAAGAATTGTAGAAATTGTTTGATAAGTTTTGAATATACGAAGTTAATGAGGACTATTAATACTATGACATAATGCAAGGGCATAACGCCAAACAGATGTAAACAAAGGCAAAAATGGAAAACTCAAAATTGTATAGGGAAAAGTACAATTTTTAAAAAAAACTGGGGTGTGGGGGGGACAAATGTCAAATTACACCTATGTTATTACTTGTTTTGGGCCGTTGCCACTAAAAATTTGTATTGACTTTCAAAAGAAACACGACAGAAAAAGTGTCACATTTGCATACTCTGCCAGTGGCACTACACTATGACTTATAGCTCTAACATGACCGAAATGGGTTTTCCATAGAGAACTGAACCAATATTAAACTTTGGTACTTATAGAATTAATGTTGACCTGAATGGGAGTAGCATTTCCTACATATTTAAAGCTAAAATAACTACATTCTATCATTGCAAAATGTTAAGTAGTGCCCTTGTCTCAGCATGTTGCCACTGACAGAATGTGAAATTATGCCTTTTCTTTCTTAAATTATTGACTTCTGAGGGAAACAATTTTTAGTGGCAACAGCCACAACACATAATACTGTAATTGTTAATAATCCGCAAGTGCATTTGTTAAATTTCACCTCGTAATATCTATAGTTATCTTCACTACATAAAATCCATTTTGGACTTGTCAGAACGATTAAGTATGCTTTCTTTTGATGCAAGAAAAATATATGGGTGCAAGGATCAGAGAAAAGGTATATTTATTTTAATGCGCTCTCCACATTTCTGCAGGATTCTTTGTGGCATAAAAAGATCTCAGTTTATAGGGTTTTGAACGCACTATCAACAAACTTTTTCTGTTGTTGAATACGGTTTCAAACTTCCCCGACTAGTTTTAATCGATTTCCAGTCACTAATTACAGTAAACAACACACAACGCATTAAAATTTGCGTAATAAAAACAAGTTTCAAGACCATAAAATCCACTAACACAAACTCCAAAGCCATTTATAACTCAATTAAAGTAAATTTACAAATACAAAAACTGTATTAAAAATGTGTCCCCCCACTGAAAACTTGCATTAGATATTTGCAACAACACTTTCGTTCGTGCCATTTTGAGTTCATTATAAAAGAGTTTAACTATATAATCGCAAAGCTGATGCTTCATCTATTCCATTTAAAATGTGTATAAGGGAAAGGAGATTGGTATGATCAAAATCGTTTACAAATTCGGTAATTTAGCTAAAAACATTTCTTTTATTCCAAGTTATATGTTTAGCAAACATTTTCTCCTGAAAAATATATGGGCTTAATAATTTTATATAAATTATATTAGTTTTGGTGCAAAATGGTAATTTTTGGAAGAAGTTTAGTCAAAAGTATAAGTTTTTCATTAAGCTATGTGGTATGAAAAATAGTTCACAAAACGCAGTATAGCCCAGATGCTCTTGCGCCATAAAAAAGCCAAGTTCACAAAAATTGTTTTAATACGTTATTATAACAATGAATTTCAAATTTCCCTGACTTTGGCCTTTGTATTTCAAATTTCCCTGACTTTTCTAGTCAGAAAAAACTTCAGGGTTTTCGAAATCTGTAGACACCCTGTAACTTGCTCCTAAAATCAAGATCTTAAATCCTGGGTTTTTCGGTTTCAAAATATCGTTCGGGACTGGAAGCCCTAGCCGCGACCTCATAAAGGTTAAAAAACACTACATGATTAAGTTATATGGTATTTTCTACAGGGGTTATTCATAGTTGAATGGTATTTTTTGCAAGTTTAATTCTCAGCTTTCATAGTTAAAATCTTTAGACTATGAATGAAAATGTTGGAAAGTAGTCTGGCAAAATTGTATTAAAAATAATGTGCCACTGAATATTATGAATTTAGGAAATGTAGTCGGCAGAGGAGGCTTAACATCTAATGATATTGAGGAATTGATGCTGTGCTTGAAGATGATAATTAAAATAGCCTTAGCTGCTTTTGGTTGTAGAGAAAAAATGAAACATTGTTCTTTAAGTTTAAAGGAAAGGGAACTACATGGTAAGTTTGAACATCATTGTGTTGTAAATAATTCCAATGTTGAATGAACTGCAACGTTCTAAAAGGATTTGAGAACTCGTATGGTTAGAGACTTATTAAAAAAAGAGACTTGGTGAATACATGTAAGATAGAATACGTTTTTAGCAATGAAACCGATTTTGTCTCAGTAGCGTGGAAACGAATTTGGTACATTCAAATAGAAAGCAACAACGAATACAATGTCGATTTTTTCCTTAAAAAAATCATCTTCTGTTACATGTTTATTAAACGAAACCTTTTTGGTGACTGTTTCTATATTTTAAATTGCTTTTCACATGGTAGGCAGCGATCATGTAAAAAGTAAAGCTTGTTTGTGGTTTTATGGCTCAAGGACTGTAATAGTCATGCTGCGCCAAGATATACTATTTTCCAAGGAATCTGAACCTCTGGACCTACAATTTTTCTAAGGAACCAAACCCCGGACTACAGTGAGCAGTGCGATCTTTATGAGATCTCTGAGTAAGCATGTAAAAAGAGACCAAAGTGTATATGGTATTTGAGTGTACACACAAAACAGCATAGACAGTGACCATTTCTAAAACATTTAATGGTAATTACATGAAGAAAGCAAAACAAAAATGAGCTAATTGAAAGAAAACATAAAAGTAATTCCAGGATTCGTCAGAATTTTTGAAATCTATGAAATTGCAGAGATACACGTAACAAAAACAAACCAAAAGCTTAGAGGACAATAAGCTTTGTGCATTACATACTGACCAAAGTAATAATATATAAATTGCAATATATTTTTTATAATAATTTAATCTCTGCGACAAAAATAAGTTTTTAGAACTCTGATCGACAGAATTTTGGCTAATTCAAAGTGTGGGCTTTATGGTAATATACACTATAGTACACATCCCACTTTTGTTTTTCTGTGGGAAAAAAACTTTGGAGCATCTCTGCTACCACAGAAATACTATTTACAAAGGTGAGTGATAGAGACTAGTTAACGTCCACTGGAATTGGTTGATCGGGTATTAGGGATGTGAAGAGTGTCTTAACAAAAACGAAGGCTGTTTCTAGCTTCGAGGGCCTATTCAACCTTTGGGTTGCCAGTGATTCTTCGGCTTGCTCGATGCCATTGGCATTATTCTCACTCTGGTCATCCTGAAAGAAGTATAAGGAATATTATTTATTTTGACGAGAACTACAAATAACATACTTGACGTAAATACAAGGGTTAATTGATAGTAGGGTTTAATTATTTCCAAGAGTATTCTAAAGTAGATCTTACACAATCAACAATAATGCCCTTACCAATAACTTCAAAAGTCTCACTTTATTATTTTACAGATCACTTCATATTTCGAGCGATCTGTACATTTAAAAAAGTAATGAACTTTTGGAACTAATGACACTATCCACCTATTCTCCTTTTTCATTTTCCATGCTTGATTAAACAATCCCTTCATAAAAAAGCATAGTTGCCCCAATTTTAAAGTCCCCTTGCCCCTACATTACACCGATGCAGGCCTTGACGATATTTACAAAACGCTTTTGTCTGTCTGTTGGTAAAAGGATAAGGAAGACGCTAAAAGTAAATTTGTGACTTGTGCTCTTGATGGTACATCAACAAATTTCAGAGAAAAGAATGGAGCTTTCCAAAAATTGAAAAGGTAAAAAAAAGGTCGACCTCATCTTTTAGGCATTCATTGTTATGCTCACAGATTAGAATTGGCTGTTAAAGATGTTATTGATAAAATATCTTATTACTTGAATTACGACTGGTGTTAGAAATAAATACATTAGCACTTTGAGAAGCAGCCATTAAAACTACATAGAACAAGTTGAAGGCAAACGTTTCGAAGCTATCGCAGCTTCATTTTCAGTGTGACAATTGTTGAAATCAAACAACAATATCAATCAATGTTTATTGGCATTTCTGCCTTCGGTGGGACCTGAACCCACGACCTTCCACTTGCCGGGCGGAGGCTCTACCCACTGAGCTACGAAGGACAATATATAATCTTTAATTACAGTTAAAAGGCTGCAAATGCTATTAAAAATATGAAATCATTAGAAATTATGCTGTTTTATTTATTTATTTATTTTGGTATTTCAAAACTTACTCTCTAATTTAAGTGAAATTCTCCAAAGAAATTGTACAAACTTGGCCTATGCAAGATAACAAATACAAGCCATTCTACATACGTTTAAAAAATTGAAAAACGAATACACTCTCGAAAAATGTGCAGATTTAGATAATATTGAGGACTTGAGCATTTCAGATGAAAACATAATGTACAAGCGTATGAATTTGCCAGAAATTAAATTACAGACAAGAAAAGTCCCTTCCTTTCAATACGATGCAACCTTCTCGATCACAAAAGCTGAAGTAATAAAAGAAGCAACACGTATAGTTGAATTATGTGGAAATTTCATTAGAACAAGATTTGAAGAGTTGATTAACGACCAAGTTTTATCAGATTTCAAAGTGTTTGAGCCAAGCAATTGGCCAGTTGAAGGCAAAACTGAGCTGGTGGAGTACGGACAAGAAGAAATCAAGCTCCTCTGGTTCCATTTTAGTAACATACTTAAGGAAAAGGATTTGTCAAAAGCTGAAGCTTTGCTTCAATGAGAAATTCTAAAACTTCATGTTAAAGACACTTTAGAACACAAGATAAAGTGTCAAAAATACAAAGACGTATGGAAAAACTTTATGATGAGTGATGATAGAAATTACAAGGATATCCTAAGTTTAATAGAAATCAGGTTTGTTATATCTATAAATACAGCAGGGTGTGAACAAGGTTTTCCCTTGATCGAAAGGATAAAATCAGACTGGAGATCTAAACTAAAACCAGCAATGCTTTAAACTTAATGTAGTTATTCCTTAGCAAAGAACCCCTGGAGACTTTTAATCCAGAAAATGCTATGCTATTCATCGATGGTGGAAAGCTGGCCAACAAATACGTGTGCATAATGTAAGACCATATGGACCCAGATCTAGACCCGTATATGATAACAACTGAAAATAAGTCAAGTAGTGATTCAGATGACAATGGTTTTTCTTTACAAAGTGGTAATGATCGAAACAGTGGTCGAATTGGAAAGAAATGACTCATGGGGGGAGGATGGGACGAAATTGTTACATAGCGAAATTTTGTACAAATAATAAACTAAAACTGAAAGACATGGTGGAATGGATACTTACATTTATTTTTCAAGAACAGTGTCCTATGGAATAATTTCCTCAATGTATCTGCATCTGCTTTGTATTATTTTTTTTATTACAAATGAACGTTCAATTATTTTGAAAAGTGGTATTTTTTCAGCTTATATGTTTAATAATAATTTCTATACTTACATTTTTCCCATTTTTAATGTTGAGGTTTAATTTTTATTCTGCTAGTTACTTGTACACCCAGGGGGTTGTAACCCCCCATTGCAATGAAATTTTGTATATTTAACATAGGAATATGTGAGTTGTAGCTCTCTTCCCCCACCCACCCCCCTCCATTGAGCCCATAACCTCCCTTATGAACTTGCTACGTATATGCCTATGTGTGCATCTAACTAGTATTTAGTGCACCTAAGCCACAAGACTTTGGTGCACTTGTGCACCTGATTTAAAATGTGAATTTCGAGCCCTGTATTAGATCACCTCTACTCTTAATAGTAACAGTTGCATGTTCAGGCAAGGACTCCCCAAGTTTGAGAAAACATTTGGCAAGTAGTTTGACCAGCCATACATTTTAGCGAAAGCTGTTTAAATAGCCCCTACGAGCTTGCATAACTTCTGCTATCTCCAACTGAATGGCATGTCGGCATGCATAATAATCTCAACCCATAAATAAAATATATCCAACTTACTGGTTGGTCTGTTTGGCGTTCGGCATTTGAATTTGCACTACCATCTTCAGCTCTAGGGTTTCGGTCCCTCTCCTCTACTACTGTTGCAGGGACATTCTGTTCCGCTTGTCTTCGTTGCGCACCAAGGTGATATCTAGAATTGATGAAAATATGAAAAAATTTAATTCGGCGCTCAAAACTAGATCTGTTTGAGTTCTATGGTGCAAGGACAGTAAGGGTCACCTAGTTTCCCCCGAGGAAACTAAACCTCTTAAGGCCTAGAGAACCGACCCCCAAACTACGATGAGCATTTAGTTGGGAAACACTTTTTTTCAGCACAATTTGGAGTCGAACCCGGGATATCCACACGCTTTGTCCAACATATGGCCTGCGAACAGTGTTAATAACGGCCCACCAACAACTGTTTGGAATAAAAAATATTCAAAAACAAAACTTTTGATTTTTTTTAGAAATAAGGAAACACCATAGGGGCAGCATAGGTTACCTCTTTCTATATCACAAGCAAATAAACAAATAACTAGTTAGTTTTATTTTTAACGAAACCGCTGACCCGCAAGATCCGTGAACATTCTTAAAGTGGCCCACTGCCTAAAAACGTTGGACAACCCTGGTCTACAGCTTGCCGCTGAACCACCGTAGTGCCTCAAAACCAGGTTTTCTTGACCCACAGATTACAAAGTTTGATATTACGGCCCTTTCCGGAGACACCACAACTACAGCAAAAGTGTGTGGCAATGGAGTAGGAATAGTACAGCATACAAAGTCTGAATGGACTACAAAGTCTATATAGCAAAGGTAGGGAAGAAGTAAAAACCGAAGCACTGGTGTAAGCTTAATTGTATCTTAATAATTAAGCTTGTAATTTCAGAGCTTGTGTTTTTAAGATAGAGGTCTGGATCAATTCGCCCATGACTCTCCACTTTAAAAGTGCGAAATCTAAAATTACAAAGATAATTTGATTAACAGATCCCATTCTCTGCTACATAGGAGAGTGATATGCAGAAAAGAAATTGAACGGCTTATCCGTGCATACTCACAGGCAGAAAATGACACCCAATCCCAGCACAAGGATGATCCTCCCAGGTGTCGAGTAGAAATAGAGAACGGTGAAAAGCATGAGGGCTCGGGTCATAATATACACAGAATCCAGAAGATCGAAGTGGTCCCCCTCGTCGTTTTCGTTCAACCGACGTGCGTTCGGAGCAGGTTGGGTCAAATTTGGCTGAGTCGGAGGAATGTTCGGCCCTGGAGGTTGGTTGATCACTAGATGTTGATTAGGAACCATGTACGCAGGCTGTCCTCTGTGGAACACAAAACGTTTCCATTTATATGCAACATCTACGAGTTTTAACAAAGTAAAGACACAATAAATACAACACTTACATGACAAAGTTTGTACAATTGATAACATTTTGCCCAATGCAATTGTGACCTCAATAATAGTGAACGTCAAAAAATTAATAATTTAAATGCATTTGTCTTTAAGTTATTAATTACAAATTGACATAAAGGAATCTGTAGGCCTCCATTCAAACCCATTTTAAAGGCGTTTGTTACAAGATCAGCTGATGCTGAAACTCATTGTACTTTTATATTTAAAGACTAAATTGATGGAGTAATAATCCGGTATTGCTAAACAGGCGTACCCATTGATTCAGTACGTCTCAGTAAGACAGACATGTCTCCATTAATCCAGTATGACACGAAGAGCACAGCCATTAAATACGTCTCAGCAAGCATACCCACTGATTCAGTATGACCCAGCAATCGATCTCGTACGAATTTGTGTACCTATCCATCAAGTATGATTGAGAATACTCGATGATACAGTAGGATTAAGCTATAGCTCTGCATGACATAGTAGTCACATGTTTGGCCATGATGCAAATAATCCAGTGGCTAACCTCAACCGATATCCATGGCTTACCACTTGTCTGCTACGGATTCATGTTCCACGGTTTGATTCTCCGAGTGAGAGAAGTTTAAACTCCTCGTAAAACTGTATATCTTGACACACTATGCAAAAGAGATGAACCGCCATTGCATCACAAAGCACAAACAAATGATTGAGCAGCTATACCCACTGATTCAGTAGTAGGCATATGTACGAAGCCAGTACGATCAGTCAAGCAAGTGTACAAACCGTTTCAACGATTACATAGCCCTATGAGTTTCCCCAGCATGCTTGTGTTTTTTTACGACTCGAGGACAGTGGACATCATACCATGTCAGAACCAACGGTTTTCTGCGGAATCGAAACCCTATGCCATGGTGAGCAGAAAAGTGGCACAGGTTCTCCGACACCACTAGGAGTCGAACCCCAGTCAATGAGATGACAGAAGAATGTGTTTAACCACTAAGCAACTATAGGTCAGTGGCTCACTATTTTCCAGTGAAATCCAAACCGAGTAAGATCTGGGGAAGAAACGCCTGGAATACCGTGAGCAGTTGTAAGCATTCCAAACCATTGGGAAGCTAACCCAGAATAATAGCATGCAGAATACTATCCAGATTAATAGTATGCTACCACTGCACTATCACAAAGCCAGGTGTACTAAATGGCTCAGTGACTATAGCCGTGTAAGTCTTCCAGTATGGCTGTGTGTGGACGTATGAGTTCATGGTAATGCTGAATCAACCGATGTAGATACAGGTGGATATTCCATGTGTTCCACCACTACTATAAACAACTGAAAACACTTGAAAAACAACTTGTTAAATGACAAATATCGTTAAGTCTTACTGGGCAAAACACTGGGCCAAAAACTGGGCATAGCTCTGCTGCATAATTGCCAATTGGTAAGCATTATGCATTGAGGTAACAGGCATAACATTGGCTTGTGGTAACTGGGACTGGGAGTAAAAACTGTTGATATTTGATCTAAAGAGAGAAAAAAAAAGAAAAATCATTATTCACCAACAACGATCATGCTAACGACACATTAACAAATGGAAAAGAAAGATCGTTTTGCAATGGAGACTTACACATATTGTTGCGGATCAAACACCCTTTGTCTAAGGCCATCGGACTGAATGGGATCTTCAAAAAAATTTGGAACTGAGGGCTGCGCAGCCACGTTTGCAGTTTCTTCCTACATGGGGAAAACAACATACCAATAATTCAGGATGGTATTCACGCTCTAAAAATGAGTACTTTCAGTCCCGTTTTAGAGAACAGAATCTGTTATTCCAAATTTGATACCATCATATACGAAAGATTTAATTTTGCCAGTACAGGTCTATTTGGCATTTCGTAAGATCGTTGTACAAGTTGGTTGCAACACTACTGATAGTACAACTTTCCGCATCTTAAAAGATTCAGTATAAGATTGTATGACATCCCAGGGCTACACTACTTGTACCTGGGGATGGGACCAGCAACTTAAAATGATGTTTTGTGAACATTATGGCGCAAGGACATGAATTAGAACCAGGATTATGGAGAGCAGAAGAATGTCACACATTCTACGACACCATTGGTTGATAGTATTTTTATGGCGCAAGGACAACAATGGTCATTCTGCACCAAGCAAGGTGAACGACACCATTGGAATCGAAACCAGGTTAACAACATGATAGTTGACGCATTACCATTTATGCCACCATAGGGCCCATGAAATCAAAAGTATGTGGACCTAGCGACAGGACCACTAAAATTATTTAAACAACCAAATAAGAAGTTTTATGTTTTTACAATCTAATCGACAGGGGTGGGCTGGAATTACGACTCACCTATTCCAAAAAAAGTCAATGTATAGCAGGGATTTCTATTATTATTATTTCTGTGAAAAACATTTGTTTTAAACATAAACTCACGAGATCCCATAGAAAAACAGAGCTAAACATATGGGTTAGAAGGTAAGGCAGTAGTTTTCAAACTTTTATGGAATATTACCTCTCTTACTTCATATATAGTAGAACCTGGTGAAATGACCACTCTTTATAAAAGAGATGACTGGTAGAGACATAGTCATGCCTATACCAAAGTCTGCCATGTAGAGGTGACCACTTTAGGCAGACTCTGTTGTACTTCTAAGACTGCCCCTCCCCCATATTCCAAAACTCATCTCTCTACTTTCTCCCCACGTTATCTAATAAGTTATTTAAAACGGTAATT
>QLNU02015270.1:106599802-106621751 GCA_006491805.2 Dysdera silvatica | reverse complement strand
GGGAAATGATCGAATTTACAGAAATAAATGTCAAAATCTATACCACAGTATACACAAAATATAAAATTAAGAAATGCAAATTAATAATTTAAAAAAAGGAATGGACTAATAGTTTAATACAGGAATAGACTAAGTTTGTTCTTATTTTACTACTTTTTCTGTTATTCTTTTTTTTTTTTTTAAATAAAATTGAACTTTGAAGTTCAGAGAATAAATTAAATATCTTAGTCTTTAAAACATATTGCAGTTTCCACTAATTTATTTACTTCCTTTTTATATATTTTGAGATCAGAAGGCAAGTTTTCCTTATGAGAGTTTCAAAGATGGCTCTTAATCGGAATCAAACTCAGCCTGAAAGGCCAAAGGAAAAAGAAAAAAAAAATTAAAACCTAAATTTGACTTATAATAACAACGAAACTTTGAAGATCAATATTAAATGGTTCACATCATTTTAACCGGGGTACAGTGAAATGCTAGTGTGCGGCGAGTCTTTAAAACAGACAGCTGAAATCCACTTTTTTCTGTATTGTCCATAAACTTCTTATATAATAATAAAAACATAATTTTTGTTAAACCACAGCTACATGAAAAATTAAATTGTTTTCTTTATAACTTCACATTTATGAATAAACGTATTTTTTTTATTTTTACATAGGGATTCTGTCAACCAGAAACGTTATTTCAAAGATGCCGCAAAAGGTAAAAAGTTGAGAAACGCTTATTTACATCATTAAAGGTTAGAAGATAAATAGGATGTGTGCGATATTCTATCCACCTCAGTTTTTAGAATGTAGTTTCTTCTAGAGGAAGAATGGTTTGTAGAAACCACCATAAATAAATATATATAGTTTCTAAATGGAAGCAAAGGCATTCTTTTACAATACGGTACAGATGCCAAAATTTCGTTTCGATGAGTGTTTCCCTCCATACATTTTTTCTGAATTAGATTCCGGTTTTTTACTTTTTTTTAATACTATCTTTTTTTTTTCTAGTTTCAAAGCAGACATTTAAATTGAAAAAAATATATAATCATGGTAAATATTTGATTCCTTAGATATCAAATTGGTACTTTTTCAGCACAGATGCATATAATGATGCCATTATTATGTGCACATAATAATGCCATTAATGAAAGTTAGTATACTATGCACTAATATTTTAAAATTGTCACTTAGAGTTCAGGCAAAATCTCTGCAATCTCTTGACTACCACAACCAAGTTCGACTGCAGTAGAAAAGTATCTTATATTTCGCATTGCAAGTCAGAAGGTAATTCTGAATGTCACAAGGTATAATGCACTCCGGTGCATGCTTAGGGATTGCCCATAAATGCTGTCACACCTAAAAGGGAGGGAGGGGGTTTCAAAAAGTTGTGACACTTTGTGACAAGGGGGAGTTGATAAAAGTGTGATATCACAAACACTGCAAATTTTAAAACATATTTTTAGATTTTTTTAATTGACTTGACAAGTGTTGGCTTAAAAGAAAGTAAAACGCACTAACTCATATAACATGGGACTGTGTACGAGTTACACCACTCGTTGGAATCGGCTTGAAGGCAGCAATTCATTCATGCTGCCATTTAGCTATTATACAACAGCTATATTACGAGTAATACAACTCAGTGCATGTTGTTTGTATCTGTGGAAGCCGAAAGTATGTTGTTCGCAAGACTATGATGTCATGCTAACAAGACGAATAACGACTTACATTTTTCCTGGAATAACAGGACTCCTTTTAGGTAATGCATTATGTAGCGTGTGACAGAGGGGATGATTGGTAAAGTGTGACAGGGGAGCAGGAGGTCAAAAATATTAATAAAAAAAAGTGTAATATCATTTATAGGTAATGCCTTATACAGAATATCCCTGGGAATAAATGCATACTTAGCACCACTAAGGATTCCTGATAAGGTTAGAGAAAAAACTCCGATACTTTACCAAATTTCTTTCTAACTATTCTGACTAAATGCCCTTACCAATCGCAAACAAAACTTTGAATTGAACTTAAGTTGCAGGGAGAATGCCTTTACATTCTCATGAAATTTAGCGATTCAGAACAGAAGTTAGAAAGGTCCACTTAACTTTCCCAGATTTGATCAAAAATCTCATTTTCCCCAACTTTTTAGGAAGGATTTCATATTCCCTCACAATATTTTGGGTGCTTCAAATTCCAGTAGTTATGTGTATTCTATACCACATCTAAGGTCATACTGCAGAAGGACGTAAAACTTTCTGAGAAATCTCCTCGAACCTCTCTCGTTTAAGAGATCAAACCTCAAGCAATGGATCTGTAGCACCTGCTCGAATCAAATCCCGATTATTTGTATCATTGCAAAGCACATTATCACCACAGCACCATGTGGCAACCTTTAAATTTGATTCGAAAAGGCTAACAAAATGAAAAAAAGGCCACTAATAAAGGGGAGATTAGACCTTCGTATTAATAGAAACAAAAAACATCAATAAATGACACAATAATGGTTGGTGAATAACTCTTTGCAATGAAGTGCTTGTAAGAAAATGGACAGTTACAGTCGATCCTGATTACGACGAAGCTAAAGGAAACCGTAAAAAAAAAATTCGACATAACATGAAACTTCAATATATGCCGGTTTGATTCTGCACAGAATACATGTATATTAACACCACTTACAGGCTTCGTTGGATAAATACCGCAGAGGTAGTCCTTCAGGTATTCAACCGTCCAGTCCGAATTGCATTCAACTTTGATATCATCCACTTGCTGGCTTGGTGACTTTATCACCAAATGGATTGACATGATTTAGGTTGAGAAGGAAATAAACTGCAAATTAAAAAATGGACAATCAATTTAATTTTGATTTTGAGAAATATCGTCAAACATTTCATAACTGTTTCAATATACCATTCTACAGTTGAGAATGAAGAAAGTAGCATTGCATTTTCACATCTACTGCAGTCACTATAAATTCATTCTTATTCCACAATACCAAAAATGCCAGTTCACGAAATTAAAGAAGTTAGTTAAAAAAAATTAAAGGTGTTAGTTTACAAAATTAAAGACGCTCATTTACAATGCAGAAAATGTTGAAAGCCTAGGTATACTTAACATCAGCGTTTTTTATAAGCTGTATAACATCGCAATTTGTGGTGCAAAAAGCGAAAAATGAGATAAAGTCAAGATTTTAAGCAGCAAACTACAATAAAAAAAATGGTTACGGCAGGAAAAAAAAGCATCTTGGGGAAAATAAAAATTGAATCGAGAAAATTATGAATGAAAAGTCAGAAGATCGGATCCTATGATTCGAAATTACTATAAATAAATGGTGCCCTGTATGGCTCCTAGACAAGCTGCATGGTCTGGATTTTTTTTTTGCTCATTGGTAAACATGTTTTTGTTCGTAAGTATAACATTGAACTGTGTAATTGTATAAAAAGTGAAATTGCTATACATTATACAGAATTTCTATACAAATAATTTGTGGAGCAATTGGCTATACAAATGAAGAAGAGTAGAAAAAACACAGCTTAACACTAAGGTTTCCCCAATATTCTTATTATACTCTATTGCCACCCAGTACTACTTCCAGGACCAGATTTCCAAGTAGGTGCCCAAGGCACCTGCCCATGCCTCTATCTTGTGGGGGGGGGATCTTAGGGACCAGTCCCCATAGGCATAGGCAGAAAGTTCATAAATGGGGGAAGGTTATAGGCTCAATGAGGGGGTTACAGAGATACAACTCGCATATTCCTATGTTAATATACAAAGTTCATTGCAATGGGGACTGCAACCCCAAAACCACCTTACTACGCCTATGGCAGTCCCCCCAAAACTAAATTTTTAATGGGACTTGGCTACGGCCTTTGCATGCTGTGATTGTATCGACATTTGCTATAAAATTTTGAACCCCCCAAATTAAATCCTGGCTACAGCCTTGCACCTGCCTAGGGGATAGTGAAGAGCTCAAAAATCAAATTTGCAGAACTCTGTAAAACAACGTTAAACAGATGTTCTGCGGTACAAATATATATAGGCGTAATGTGACTGGGACACTTGCCTCTCAGTTTCTTTTAGAAAAGAGGAAAAATCATGTGTTTTCCCTTTCCCCACAATTTTTTTTTCGACCCCAGTTTACAATATAGGCCTATTTAACCTCCAAGTTACACCTATATACAATATAGGATGAATATAAGTTTAATGTCTTAATAGGCAGAGATATAGGGGTCCATACAATTCCATGCCTATGCAGTTGTCACAAAAGTACATATTTCAAAATCAAAAAATATCACATTTCAGATGCTTTAAAACTAAAACATCAATAATTTTTGACGCTGGAAATTCTAGCAGATTTTTCGATTACTTAAAAAAAGGAATACAAAAAATTGTGAATTGTTTTATGCAATTACCCTCCTGCCTAAACAATATTGTCGATGTCTATGGGCAATATTTTCTGTCTAAAAAAGGCTTCCTGACAACACGCAAGCCTGTGGCGACGACTGTACCAACATACGAAAACGCCCATTGAATGTCCTTGTACTAATCAGGGTGTTGTCAGTTCACCATTAGTCCAAATACAATCGTAAACATAATAAAAAAAAACCAAGGTGGGTTAAAACATTACAATTGTTGTAACTCCATATAACCAAACAAAATTTAGGAAAATCTAACATGTTACAGCCATAGGCGTAACTGACTGGTATCTATAGCAAAGAGGGGGTGCACATCTCCCATCCCAATGTTAGATACATAGCACTTATTTATGATTTCCTTTTTTTTTTTATAAAGAGGGACTAAATTTTTTAAAGGGAGGGTCATAAGCCCCCTGGTTTCACCAATCGCTACAGCGAGCCAAGATTTTCCAGTCGGCCGCCGAACGCTGACCGATATTTAAAACGTCACTAAATAAGATATTTTTCTTACCTTAAACGTTACAAAAAATATTGAAAGTCCACAACAGTCTGCGAAAAGAAAATTCAATGACTCCGAATGTAAAATACCAGGTCTGTTAAATGCAGTTTCTATTAAACTTTCACTTTTACCAGGACTGTGCAAACCTCTCGTCAGCCATTACATTCGGCAGACGTTGATTGGCTGCTGAGACAACAGTGAAGGTTACTACCTGGATTCTGATTGGCTGACAACAATCACAACATTGCCTTTTAAATTACGTAATGCTTGGCTGGGTCGCTGCCTGCATCCTACCGCAGTTTGGGTCGCTGTTGGGATGTGTTCGATTTTAGTGCTTTGTTGTGTGCACGTGTAATGGAGTCAACACTTACGAGCGTTTAAGGCTTATTATTATTCGGTTACTGACAGACGCGGTAGTTATGGTCCAGTTATGTTCTCACCTACTTTCTCGGAGTGTGTTGGGTGTGTGGTGAAAAAGGGTCGCTGTGTGAAAACCATCTATTTAACAGGTTGGAACAGTAAACGAAAGTTGCGAAATTGAATTTGAATAGAGTCTTCCAAAATAGCTTTTCATCTAAGCTGTCTCCATACAGAAGAAATTCATTTTTAAACAGCTAAATTCGCAAGAAAAATTTAAATACACGTATAAAAAATTATATGAATTCCGGAGTTCGATAACCGGCGATCATCGTATTTGCTGTGTGAAGCGGCTTACGTATGTTTGAGACAGCCCCCTCACCCTGAAAGTTTTAAAAAATCTATAAAAACATTTCAATAATTTATTTTTTCAAAATAAAATAATTTTTCTAAAGTGAAATGCTGATTATAATATAAAAAATATGCCTCGACGGGATGGCACATTAAATATTTGACACCCCTTCATGTCTTTTTTTTTTTTTTTCCAAATTAAAATTTAAAAAAAAATCTATAAAACTAGTCATTACGATCTATACTATTTCTTTTAAATATAATTAATCTATTTTGTTGCTTTGTTTGTTTTTTGGTTTTACGGCTCAAAGACTACAGTGGTCATGCTGCGCCGGGACCTACTGTTTTCCGAGGAATCCGAACCTCTTAAGGCCTAGGGAACCAAACCCCGGACTACAGTGAGCAGTGCGATCTTTATGAGATCTCTGAGTAAGCGTTCTTTGCACTGCTGGGAGTCGAACCCGGATTAGCGGCGCACTAGGAGAACGCGTTACCACACTGCGCCACCGCAGGGCCAAATATGTTATGCCAATTATGTTGCACGTTTTAAGATTGAAAACGTTTTTACTAGACTTGAACCTATAAAATTCGTCATTTTTTAAACGCCGTTTCCGCCACATTGAAGACATTACAAAATGTCGTTACGTTGGTGACGTCACAAGATTATGTCGATTTAATATAACGTTTTCAACGTTCGTTTATTTTCAATTTAATTGCACATTCGCAGCATTGTGCCCCCTATCCTTTCCTCTCTCTCTCTCTCTAAGGGCATTTGCCCCCCTTCCCTGTCACCGGTCCTTCTTGGTTTCGATTTGCTATTATTAGGCAGAAAAATTCCTGTTATTTGTGTAAACGTTATTTTTCAGCAAATCATGGTTTCTTACGTCACCATTATTGCGCCATGATCAATAATGATTTGCCAAAATTTTAACGACCAGTTCGACATTCACAAACAGAATAAAAAGATATAAACCTGTACAAATTCCCTCTACACTGTTTGATGCAATAATAATTTTTAACATGCATAATAATTGCATGCACATAATAAACATAAAAAACATGCACATAATAATAATTTTTAACATGCTTTATCCCATCTTAGTTTAAAGCATCCATTAGGTCTTTCAACATCCGATTGAGAGCGTTTTTATTTGCGGAGTAACAATTATTCCAGGTCCACCATCAATTTTTCTTCACATTCACTGTTTCATGTTTATTCGGTAAGGCAAGTACAAATGTAATATGTGCACATAATACAATTTTGTTTGATACAATTATAACTATGATATATATCCTGATTTACTTTATTTGAACTGACCTTATCTAGGTGACGCGAGAAAAACCGTGAGGTTGACAAAGCTCGCACCACCCATGAGCTAAGGACAGTGATCTTATCATAAAACTATATAAAACACACACGCACAAAACAGAGACAGACAGACAAAAAAAGAAACAGGAAAATTAAGATGAAAGAAGTAAATATGTCTCTTTGGCGTCCTCTACCTGCTTTTCATTTTGCTTCATAATGCATTGTTACTTTACACACCAATGGTGGCTAAAGCCCTCATGTCTTAATCGGGCCCTGGGGAGAGTTCAAATAGCTTCGAAGAAGATCATGTGACGCGACGTTAGAGAAGATAATATGTTTTGATACCCCATGGGGGGCTTGAGCCCCCCTTTTCCATGCCACTATATCCTTCTCATACCTGCAATTAGGTACTGACATTCAAAAAAAACACAGCGGAATGTACACAATGTGGTAACCAGGACGAAATCGACATGTTGGAACGAAACATGCGGTACCAGCCTCCTTCGGTTTATTTCACTTCGACAGAAATCGATCCGTTCCGACGGAAGGAATAGAGACTTTTAAGACCTCGTCAGGACGTTGACCTTTCACTCTAAGGATCACGAACGGGTTATAGCTCAGCTAAACGTGGCAATCAATTTCTGGTTGCATTGCCACGTGACTTTCACTTTCAACCAGAAACAGGTTAACTAACTAGCCTTGAAAAAAAAAACCCAAAAAAACTCGTTAGCGAATTGGAACGAAGATTAATATCACAATTACTTCTTTCAAATATGGCTTTTAAATGCCGCTTTCATGTATGTACGTAATTGTATAAAGCAACTCTTATTTATATATACAACTCTTTATACTAATTATATAATATACAGTTAGTATAAAGAGTTGCATATAATTCGTATAAACGATTTTATACGATTAGTACACTCGTGTTTCTTGCAAGAATATTTTATACATGCAATAGCGTCAAAATATTGAACGATCTTTTTCTGCGTTTTGGCAGTCATGCCCTGTCGAAATCGTGGAATACACCTGCTGAACTAACAATAGCTGCATATGTATGTATTATTTTGCAAATACAGATGAATAAATTGCAAATTTGAATTGAGCACCGGAGGAAGACGGGGGAGGGAAAAACATCTCGGACTGTATGCCAAAGGTCGGACAACAAGCCAAAGGCAGGGGAAGGGGGAATCCTCCTCGTATCGGCAGTAACGAATTTACAGTTATTATAGGCAGGGCCCGATTATTGACTAGACCCGCAAGGCCTGGGTCTAGGGCCTCCAGTTGAAGTGGGGGCCCCAAATTGCAGTTTTTTTGGGTTTTGTTTTTTTTTTTTAGAAGTCAACTTTTGATTATTCACTTCGGATCAGTATCTAAAATTTTTTTAAGTAAAAGCTTACTTTTTGGAGCTATTTTCGAAAGTTTACTCCAAATTTGAGGAATTTAATTTTTACCGCACGTAAAGGGGGCCCCCCATCTGAAAATGTGCTTATAGACGCATTTGTCTTAATGGGGTCCCTGATTATAGGTTTGTAGAAGTAAGTCTATACTGGTTTTAAAGTTTTGCGCCCCCCCCCGAACATGTTTTTCAAATCCGCCCTTGTATTAAGCCAATATGTTCACATATAGGTTTGTGAGACAAAATAAATTTTATTAGAAAAAAAAAAGGAGCTAATGACATTGGGCAAGAAAATACAGATTCGTGCATTTATATCGCGGCTAATTGATCTTAGTAGGAAACGCAGCATTATGCAATGATCCCAGGAAACACTTCGCTGATTGGAGTGAATGTGGAAACATTTTTAGTGTGAATAGGAAATTGTTTTCGTGGCTGAAGAAAAAAGTTTTCAATCTGTGCGCTACACTTAGATTGAAAACATTTATAAACATTTATAAACAAAATTTTCAAGAAAATCTATGAATTTGCAATTTTTTCCCCATAGAAACCTCCTAGAAATGGTTAGCATGAAAATAAAGCTCTCTTCGACACAACCAAACATTGAAGACTTTGTGACAGTAAAGAACAAAGATATTCATTCTGCCTTCACTTGACAAAGGGAGCAGTTGGCTCCCGAAACGTGTTTTTAAAACCAAAGCTCGAAATAACTGTTTGTTAAGATATTCATTTCCATCAATAAATTAATAAAATTATAATTAATTAAAAATATATTAGTAAATTAGTATTTTATTCAATAAATACTTGCACATTTCATCAGAAATTTTCTTGTCCGTACAGCACACGTTTCGTTTCTTAAGTATTACCGACACTTTTTATACTGATTTATTGCTTGTTGTTATATTTATGTCAAAAATAATGATGATGATAATAATAACTCTTTAGGTTTTACTTAAATAATATTTATAGAAGCGTACCCATAGGCGTGCACAGAAAGTTTATAAGGGAGTGTTATAGGCTCAATGTAGGGGGCAAAAATAGCCCCATATATTTATGTGTAAATATAATTTTTTTTTATCACAATGGGGGGGGTTGTACCCCCCCCCCTTCAACACCCCTGTGTACTCCAGTGGTGATACTTCCCCCAGATATGTGGTAAGTAAAGGTTTCTATAGGATGAAAAACTTGCAGCAACGCAGGGTTTGCAAAAGTATTGGGGTGGGGGTGAGGGCAAGCACATATTACATATATTTATACCTAACAACATGTGTAAAATTGAAATTTATTTTAAGTTATTAAGGGGCCAGGGTCCCACGGACCCCTTTAAATAACTCTACGTCCACCGCTACTGGTCTAGGACAAGTATGCATATAGGAAAACCATGGTAAAGGCTAAAGAATGATATCAAATGGATTTTTTATATAAAGAGCTTACATTCCTTCAGTGCCGGATTTCCCAATAGGCTAAGCTGGCTGAAAGAGGGACACGGGGGAGGTCACAGGGGTAATAACCTCCCCCCAAAAAATATATTTTTTCATGTAAAAAATTCCAACTTCCATGATAAATGAAGGATGGTACTCCAAGACCATGGTAAATTCTGTCCTTGACCCCCAAAAATGAATGTCTGTGTCCGCTCCTGGCTGAAAACCTGGAGTCTTTAAATGTAGTGCGGGAAGGGAGCTATAAGCTGTGGTTTTTTTGTCGCTGTCAAAGGTGTTTCTTACACGTGCTGTCATCACTGGCGTACGCAAGGGGGGGTTGATGAGGTTTGCAACCCCCATGGCGATGAAGTTTTGTATATACATATATTATATATGGAGTTGTAACTTCATAACTCCCATTGTAAGCCTGTAATTCCCCACTTGTGAACTTCCTTAGTATGCCTATAGCTCTCATAACACACTGTAGTTTTTAAACACTACTTCAATAACATTTTTACACTTAGTTTCAAGATTATGCTGCCTTAATCCGATAACTCGGCAATGATATTGGTTTTGCCCTGGCCATACTAGAACTTTTCGTACTTCGGACAAGGATGTAAAATGGCGCCTCCCCTCTTGAAACATGAGTTTATAATATTTGCTATTTCGAGTTATTAACTATATGTATTTTTTAATTCTTACGTACAAACGTCCACTCAGAACACTAATACGACCACGTGTTAACTCATATTTGAACCTCCCTTCAACCTTCTACTTGAGATACTTGTTTGACTTGAGGTGATGACTTAAGGATACAATGGGCCCCCCTGAAAAATGTATCCTCCCAATATTCACTCAATAAATCATGAGTTATACTTCAAAGTTTATTTCCTATGATATTCAGGTTTAACAATAATGAACCTGGTTATTTGTAAATTAATAAGATTAAAATAACTCTTAAACTTAAATAATATCAAGGATCCTGGATAGGGGTGAGGAACAAAATCGCAGGCCTTAGGCCTACTTAACATATATATAAATCCAGCATTGCTCACTTGCCTTACACCATCCATATGGCCCTGACACAGGCCTGTAGCAAGGATGAAGAACAACTGGGGCAAAGCAAAGGACATATAGGGACACAGGGTATGCACGATGCACACAGCACGATGTAGACTTGTAGTTCAGAAACAAGTTGTTATCAGATGGAACATTCACAAAAATAATCTTTACATATTTTAAACATTAAAAAAATGGCTCCAAAATCGTTCTAAAAATGTGTAAACACCCTTTGTATATATATATATATATCATCATCATCATATTCAACCATTATCTATCCACTGCCTTCATGTCTTCATGACTCAGATATAATAAAATACTACAATATAGGTATTATTCAGATACGTATTTTATTGTAATATATATAAAATACGTATGGAAGCAAAATACATTTACAATACTTTTAGTTATTAATATGTAAAGCGAAATCAAACCTTTTAGTGAGATTTTTGTCACTGCTTATTTTTAACAGTCCAATCAATATCAGGTCTTATTTTTGATCAGCTTTTTTCTCAGCAAAACATTTGATTATATCATCGTATGGCCGTGCTCAATAGACGGCCCTTGGGCCATATCTCGGTTTATAAATAAAAAGAAAATGAAATTTCTTCTAGAGCTGCTAATTTTCTTTTGTGGGGTACTTTTTCTAGAGGGAGGGCTAAAGCTCTTACCTCAATGTTATTTCATTAAATTAGAAATTTCTAGGGAAGATACTCCTCCCTCCCCAATGTCTGCATATATGGAAGATTATCTCGTTTTCTCATATTCTGACCCGCCGATTGGAAAAAGAATTCAAAGTGGCTCATGATGAAAACTACCTGAGAACCACTGTCCCATAGTATTGCTTTTTGTTATATTAGTCTGAATACACAAAATTTGCCGCCCTAGCTCAGAGTCCAGTATACTATTAGGAAATACAACAGCTATAATCCCCACTGCAATACTTCAGGTATATATATATATATATATATATATATATATATATATATATATATATTACATATAAGAGATAAACATGGAGTTGTAGCTCTGTAAACTCCCCATTTTAAACCTGTAACCCCTCCCCCCCCTCTTATGAACTTTCTAGCAGCCTATGAGCAGATATAAGTCCAGAACAGTGACATTTTCAAAGCGCGCATTCAAATTGTTGGGAAGGTGTTCTCTTATCAATTTAGAATAGAATTCGGCGAGTCCTAAGTTAAAGTTTTTTAAACGACTGGTGCACTGCAAATCAATAAAACTATACCTAATGCTCAGATATACCCTAGAAAACACTAAAAACACGATTGAGGAGGGGGAAAACCGCGCGTTACTTTTGTTCTCTATTGGTTTAAGATATTTATTATTAAATATAAATGTGCGACAGAATAAAATAGATTTCAGACTTGGGGGGTGGGGATCAGGGACGTTATTTTTGCGTGAAACAATTTGTATTTTTTCATGAGCTGGCGGGCCACGGGTTGAAGTCCCCTCTCCTAAGGCATCCCTTCGTCTAAATCCAGCACTGCTTTCCTTTAACGAACACGAGTTCAAAACAGAAGTGGGTTTCAAAAGCCTTTCAGAATGAGGCAATCGCCCGAAACGACTGAGGTGATAACGACCAAAAGAAAATGTCTGATGTCAAGAAAAGGAGCTCTGTCTAGCCTTGAAGTTAAAGTAGCAGTTTCATGGCTGCCGCTATTAAAGATTGAGATCCAACTGTTTTCTTCCTTCACCGGAAAAAAATGAACAATGATTTAAAAAGAAATTGAAACCCACTCTCTCTCTCTCTCTCGACCGTTTGAATGCCTTGAGTAACAAGCAGCGTTTCGGACTCGAGAAAAGACGATTTTGAACGGCTGTGAGTAAAAAGGATCAAAACAAATGGTTTTTCACCATTTGTATTTGGCAACACGGGCACCAATAGATAGACGAAAAGGAAGGAAGGAAGGGGTTCGAACCCCTGTTCTACAATATTTGCATAATTTTAGGTTGATTTTTATTAAAATATAAAATTTTGCAAGCAATTCCCCCTCTTTTTTGAAATACCCATACGGGGTCCTGTTCCTGCATTTATTTAAAAAAATAAATATTTGCCTTTTTCTTCTTAAATAAAATTCAACTTCATCTTAAAAGCGATAAAAGAATTGGTTTTTTTATTCGTTGTGGGGAAGAATCTACTATACGTTACACATATACATATCGGTTAATAACTTGAAAAAATATAGTTAGGTAAAAATAACTAAAAATCCACATATGTGTCTTTGGTGTAAGAGTGACGATAGTGCTCCGCGGGGAATTTCTCTCCCGTAATGTGTTCCGTAACTCAAAATGTTTTGGGATCGATATTTTGGATCAAGAATCCTCAAACCGCACGTTGTAGTTGTTGTTGGGCGACAACAAATATTTTTGCGGAGCAGCCAACATAACACATCGAAAATTCGCACAAATATTTTATGACTTAGAACTGAATTTAAAACAAGGTTTGCAAATTTTAAACGCTTTGAAAGACACGTTTTATCTGTTTCCTTCGATTTTTTCAATAAATATAGAATCAGTATCAAATCAAATGCAAGTAATTGGGATCCGGTACAAATCAGATTTAAATGCAAAATTCAACCAAGTTGCCGTACTTGGATTTTACAATTATTTACCTTCCAAGTTTGAAAATACTCGAAAACTTGCATATGAAATTGTTTCCATGTTTGTAGGTCAATGGCGGATTTCTAAGTAAGCAGGCACACAAGGCACAAGCGGCATCGAAGTGCTTAAACATAAAATTTTCCAAACTCGACAATGTTGATTGTTTTGTGGCTCAAGGACTACAATGGTCATGCTGCGCCGGGACCTACTGTTTTCCGAGGAATCCGAACCTCTTATGGCCTAGGGAACCAAACCCCGGACTACAGTGAGCAGTGCGATCTTTTTATGAGATCTCTGAGTAAGCGTTCTTTGTACACTGTTGGGAGTCGAACCCGGATTAACGGCGTACTAGGCGAACGCGTTACCACACTGCGCCACCGCAGGGACCGACGATGTTGAAATATAATGTTTCTTTTAATTATTGCCCTGTTTCCCCAATAGCGATGACATATAAGCGATTACTTTAACTTGCCTGCAAACTACAGAGTCGAAAGACAAAAGGCCCTGAAAATTTTGCGCCCTGAGTATTTGCCCCAGCGCACAGTGCGATATTTTAGCAAGCTTGGTGGAAAAATTGAATTTGGCAACTAACTCAATGATTAAAATCATTTCTTGGCGCAGTATAGCCCAGATGCTCTTGCGCCATAAAAAAGCCAAACAATCAATCAATCAAAATCATTTCTTATCTGAATAGCAAAACACTCCTTTTTTAATACCCGTGGTCATTTTTCTGAAGAAATGGGCGGGGTTTTCCCAAAATGAGTAGAAAGATGTCTTTTCTTGCACTAGAAGTGCATGGTCGTAACCCACTGAAATCATTTGTCCAAGTTCTCTTATCGAGTGTGTTACCTCAGCAGTCTCCAGAGATATTTATGTCCTTACATTATTAATTTCAGTTTATAAACATAATATTAAATCAAACAACAATGTCAATCAATCAACGTTTATTGGCGTAGTGATACCAACGCCGATGGTATGGCGTGATTAGATGGTGAAACGTTCGAAAGAAAATAAATATTTCTGCCTTCGGTGGGACCTGAACCCACGACCTTCCACTTGCCGGGCGGAGGCTCTACCCACTGAGCTACGAAGGACAATATATAATCTCTTTACGAACGTATATATAACTTTTTCTCTAAAATATTAATTGTTAGAAAGTAGTTGGAAATTTCGCTTTACCTTCGAAGCATTTCTGTCTAAGCACGATATTTGCGGCCCTGCAAATGTTTCATAAAATGTTATGGCTCCCGTATTGTGTTTTTATAAAAAAAAGTGGGGCGTTTAAAAAATTTTATAAAAAAACTGGGATACTTTGTAAAAAAAAAAAGAAAAAGAAAGAAAAAGGGGTCTGTTCATACAGCCGTGGCTAGATGATGTTGCGCCCCTGGCAGAACCTTCCAGATGGCACCACTTAGTTACGGATATAAGTATTTTCCCTGTGAATTATTTCTGCCAATTCTACGCCCTCCCTCGCCTGCGCCCTGGCATGGGCCTTCCGCGCCAGCCCCAAGCTACGGCTCTACCTGCTCAAGCGTGTCTTCTTCTAATATTTGGACATGAAACTCAGAACCACAGAAATCTGTGAAATGGGTCCTTAAAATAATTGAAGTTTTTCACATTGCCTCGAGTTTAAGTCTGTTTTTCCGTCTGCCACACGCACTACGCCACACGCACTACGCTATACGCACAGCCTTTTTCTTATGGCTACAGCACGATCCACAGCTGCATTGGATCCTAGCAACACCAAACAAAGATTAACCAGGCACTTTAGGTTTTCAGCATTTACATCTTGCTTTGCAAAATGGGCGAATGTTTCTCACCATTTTTCACTATTATTCCTTAATTTTGCAATTCATTACAAATTCAAATTTTCTTTCACAATATTTTGTAACACATGCAAACTTCTCAAATTAAGTCTTTTCCATTTGCAGTAGAATTCAATGGCGTTGTATTCATGAAGATTGTAGTTGTATTCGTGAAGATTGTAGTTGTATTCATGAAAGTGTAGTTGTATTCATGAAGATGCAGTCTTTGTACGTTTTTTTTATGGGTATGTGTGTGTTTGTGTGCATATGTGAATGTCGGAAAAGTTGGTCTAGCGAGCAGCACTGTGTTTCCAGATAAGGTTAGATCGATGTCCAATAATCGGGAATAAAGGTAAGATTTTCTAAGAAAGATCCGCTCTCTTACAGAAGTGGTTGTCGAAGCTGGTCTGGGTTCAGTTTTAGAGAACCTTGTTAGAACAGTAAGTTTGTGCAGCGGTTTGACCGTCAATTTGAACAGGTGGTGTATGTTCTTTTGTATCGAACTTCTTTCCTCTTCAAATTGGTCCTCGATTCGTGCGCACAATCAATGCGGAGCCCTTTGTAAATCTTCTACTGGAAATACTTATGGACAGCCTCTTCACAAGTATCAGTAAAATCGCAAAGGAAATCGGTTGAGGATGTTTGATGGATTAGCCACCGGTAAGAAGATTTATATAATTATACCTAAAAATCGGAAAATCGGTTACCCACAATTTTTTTTTTTCTTTCAGGGAAGATACTTTTTAAAAAACGAGACGTTTGGAATAAAAGGGACATTTTATCTGAAAAGGGGATTGTTCCAATAAAAACGGGACGAATAAGAACCTTAATTTACATACATTTCGATTTACGCATTTTTCTGTTTAATGAAGTTTTTTCCTTGTCCCTTGTAAATAGTTAGCGGGAGAATTTACCTTAATACGTAAGACTAAACTAATTTACGATTAAACAATTGTTAACGAGTATTGTTGATGGTGAAAGAAGTTAGAAAGTAAAGAAGAAAAAAGAAAGTAAGTAAGAATTAAAAAATTAGAAACAAATGTAATGGAAAATATTAGTAGTATATGGATTGTTTTAACTACCGGCGTACGGATACGGGGCAAATCTAGGGGTTTTTGGGGCTGTAACCTCCCATTGTGAAATTTTGTATATTTAACGTAGGAATATATGAGTTGTAGCTCTGTAACACCCCCCATGAACTTTCCTGCCTAGTCCTATATGGTTGATGGGGTCGTAACCCCTCATTATGATGCAATTTTTGTATATATATATATATAAATGAATATATGGAGTTTCAGCTCTGTAGCCCCCCCTTATTAACTTTCTGCGTACGCCTATAGTTTTAACTTTGTCAGTGTTAAAACGGATTGAGAATATATTATGGGAGCGGGGGGGGGGTAGTTGTTTAGCTGTTATTCTAGTTGGACGCGGATAGCAGTTTCTGAATGCAGCTTGACTTGACCGATTGGCAGTTGACCAAAAAGATTTGGCAAAAACAATAGATTCAGCGATCGTTGTCTTAATTTCAAAAGATACAGACATGCACGTGACGGCGTAGCTGGCAGAGACTCCAACGGGAAACTCGCTGAACGTTGCTTCTTCTACCTTTTCAAAATTAGTTAGTTATTTGAATTTTAATGGCGTATTGGCAACGAGAATTTTGCTGTGCCAAACGAGTTGTGTATCAAAATGAAATAAATACTCGAAATTGCAATTTTTACAGAAGAATGGAACATCAGAGAAGCATGGAAAAAATGAGAATTCGTTTACGTCGTAATCAGTGTCAGACTTACGTAACAAGACGCTAAAGTTTGGCAGGATTGCCTCACAGGCCCGAAACTGCCCACGATGACCGAAATACTGCGCATGTGCGTGGACTTTAAATGCTACTAGTAATGCCGAAACACGCTATAAAATAGCTAAATGTGCTGTCATCTGGCTAGATATACAAGCGATGGTGTAGCTCCCTATTGATATCCCCGCTAATATAGTATTTTGATTATGAATTAGCATTTGTTTTAAATAAATCAGTACTTACCTGAATCACAGAGACCGAACTGGGGAGGAGACCCCCCAGACTTCCTCCGCTCGTCGCTTCGCGACTCGTGCCGTTTCGATCACATTCGATGTGCGCTGTCTGAATCAGTAACTGTTGAATCAATATATGTTTATAAGTATAAATTATAATTTTCCCCTTGCCCAGGGATTTATACACTCCTTATTGTTATGTAAACACACACAAAATCTAATTCCACACCACATCCTTTTTGTCAACAAACATATGTGAAATAAACACGCATGCACATAATGCGACAGGAGAAACTATTGCGTATAAATGCGGCAGGAGTAGCTATTTTCTCCTGTTTTTCTAGCCAAGTAAATGGAAACACTTATAGGAATTTTCTTAAGTCCACGCACATTCGTAGTATTTCGGTCATCATGGGCAGTTTCGGTCCTGTGAGGCAATCCTGGCAAACTTTATCGTCTTTAGACTTACGTATAGGCCAAGGAGCCCCGGGCCCATGCCCATGCGAATTTTGAGGTTCTGAAGTCTGGCGTTAAGTTTAAGTGTTATTTTAATCTTGCTTACTTACAGGTTATGTCCAAGAAATTTTCATTATGGATAAACCTGAATATTTTGGATAATAAACTTCACAGAAATTTCACGATTTATGGACGGAATATAATGAAGGCACGTTCTTCAGGAGGCCCCATTCTACCCTTCGTGCCCCGAGGCCCGTAACTATCATAATCCAGCACTGGTCGTGATACATGTGTTTGTGGACCTATTTTTTCATTAACGCCCGCCCACCGACATTTTGGTGTCCAACAGTCAAACTCTCAGGTAGGTTATGGCCAAATTGTAAGTCGTTCATTCATTGGGCATCGCAGAGCTCCTAAAATTATAGGCCGACGCATAAGCCACCATTTTCTTGTACACTTCCGGTTTCATTTACCTTGGCGATAAAGGTTTTCCACTTTAGAGCAATGATCGCTATTTTGGCATAAAAATAATCAACAATCCGCGATTATCCGACGAATGTAAACATTGGCGCAACTTTTAAGATGTCGCCAATAAATACAATTTGCAACCGTAGCTTAGTTTTCGATTAATGTAAAATTATAATGCAAATAATCAAAACAAACTTTACGCTGCAAACATTCTATGTTTATTCCTCGAATGATTAGAAAAATTCCCAGTGGAACACTCACCCATTTCACCTTATTTTATTAAAAATAACACACTTGTAAATCACTAAACTTTAACAAAGCAGTGAATAGGATCACGTGATACGATGGCAGGAAAATGGCGAATATATGCCAGCTCTCTTTTCTAGGAGCCTAGGGCATAGTATTAGGTGACTGACGTCAACCCGGCTACACAGCCAGTTTCGAGAGTAGTCACCCTCTCAAAATCTGATTGGGTGCATTGTTGCTTAACTTTAATATTCGGACAGGAATAGATGTTTCCAATAATGAACGGTCGTAAGCAGGGCCGGCTTTAGCAATAGGCGAGCCAAAACGGTGACGTAAGGTCGCCGGCTAAAGCGAGCGAGAGGCCGCGCCACGTTTAAATTAGTTACTATAGGCTTCTTCGAGAGCTCTTTGCAGAGCTCTGGGGTCGTCGATGGTCGAGCCTCAAGAAATAGCCCTCGTCATCAATCCCCGAATGATTTGCCGTGTCTCTTTATACACTATATCCTCCTTTGCGCACCTTTTCCAAATTTTAAATTTCTGGTAGCGATTTTTTTTTTTAAACCTACTTTCACAAGTAGACGTAGCCAGGATTTCGGAAGGACCCATATGACCAAATTGGGGGGGGTAGGGGGAGGCTAGAACTGGGAAGGGTGGCTGCCGAAGGCAGCTCTGTTGTCTCAGTCTAATATGGAAGTTATGGATAACTTATATAATTTTTCCATCCATAGAAAGCACGACTTCTAACATTCCCCACAATCTACGTATTCAGTGACGGCACTACGCATTTTACTATGTATATTATATCTATTACGTATAATTCGTATATATCTATTACGTATTCTACTACGCACTCTACGTATATATTCACATAACAATATAATTGTCATAGAACCTAATTAAGATTTCGTGGGACCCTAGATAAATTTTTTTCCTGATCCTGTAGCAGAAATTAAGACTGACTAATTGTTCCTTTTGATTTGTTTGTTTTTTGGCTCAAAGACTACAGTGGTCATGCTGCGCCGGGACCTACTGTTTTCCGAGGAATCCGAACCTCTTAAGGCCTGGGGAACCAAACCCCGTACTAGAATGCGATCTTTATGAGATCTCTGAGTAAGCGTTCTTTTTGCACTGCTGGGAGTCGAACCCGGATTAGCCGCGCACTAGGAGAACGCGTTACCACACTGCGCCACCGCAGGGCCTGTTCCTTTTGAATAAATAAGGAAACATGAAGGAGAAATATTTTATTATATCAATCTTTATTGAATTATGATTTACTTAAAACAAAAGGCGCACATATATTAATTGCCATAAATTAAAATAAAATTAAACGATAATGTAAAATTTTCATTTAAAATACGCAGATTATAATTCTTTACATTAAAACCCCCATTGTTTTTTACCCATTTTCCAGCAAAATTATTATTCTCTTTATAATTAATTTTATTTCAAGTCTATTTTCCAACACACACAATAGAGCTAGACAACTTAATTTTTAATGACTTGGGGAATTTCGTAAATTAGTTTTCACTCCTTGTAACACTGCTTATGATCTTCCTCCAGCTGTGTTTGGTGTGGTGTTCATTCCTCACTGCGCCTCCCCGCCCCCCAAAACTAGACCCTGGAATCTAGGGTCGATGTCCAGGCCTAGACACTGGGCTCTTTCTTCTATGCTGCAATTCACCTCTGACTGGCAATCTCCGCCTTTTGCAACCAAACGTCACTCTCTAACGTTTTAAACGATCATGCTGACCAAATACAGGTCTTTAACTTTTTACAGAGAACTGGCTTTTACTACAGTCTTTGATTTTACCATGTTTGGCGCAGTATAGCCCAGATGCTCTTGCGCCATAAAGGAGGAGGAATTGTGCAAGGGTTTCATTGGGAAGGGTGGCCGCCGGAGGCGGCGCTGTAATCCCAGACAAGATCTTGCGCCATAAAAATCCAAACAATTAAACTTTTGCAACCAAACGGCTAAAGCCGGCTGTCCGTGGATCACCATTTTGTGGAGTTGGGAAAGCACATTATTTTTTTGGAACCTTCGCTTTCTGTCAGTGGCGCCCATATCAGTATTTTTTAGTAGGGGGAGAGGCCTAAGAAAAATTATTACCTCTTTTAAGACTGTCAAACATTTTAGTAAATATACAAGATACTAAAATACTACAAAAATAATTGATACTGCTTGACAATTAGTAATGAGCTAAAAAGTACCTTATTTTAAAATGTGACTGTAAAACTTTTGAAAGTAACACATAGTAGAATCCGGCAAATCAAATTTTTAAGTAACGGCTTGGGAGAACTCAAGCTCCCCTGCCGCCTCCCCATATGGGCGCCCGTGCTTTCTGCCATTCTTATTCTTTGAAGAGAATACACTCTTTGAGTTCATTCCTATTCCCCCCCCCCCTTTTTTTATGACAGTACGCACAATCGTGCTTTGCCTGGTGCAGAATGACCCTTGTCCTTGCGCCATAGAAATTAAATTAACTAGCCTATTCCCCTGAGGAGAAGTTGATCATTTGATCGGTTCACTGAGCCAGAATGGAATGCACAGTAGGAACGATTCATTCTTTTTAGTCAAAAGTGTCTGACTTCGGATTTTAGAAGTGCAATATATTTGCTGGCGTCACGTCCGGGTATTTTGTTCACTCAATATTTAAGAAACTACGCTGGAATAATAAGCACTTCCAGTTAATTCAAGATATACTCGCGGTAAAACTAACCTGGTACGCTGTCAAGGCACAGAGCAGTATGATTTCGCCAGTGCAATATAGTTCGCCCTTTCTTACGTTAACAGAGTTAATAGAAGATGCATTTCATGCATAAAACATTAAAATGATGCTCAAATACATAAAACATAGGCATGTGTGTGCAATTAAAATCTGGTATTTATTAAGAAAAAGACACATTGTAGCGAGCGATGACGTCATTTAAGTAACTGACCACTCAGAGGACTTCGTTTGCTTGGCGAGAAATTTGTCGCGTGGAAGTTTGGCAACCGCGTTTTTCTGCATTCCAAATTAGGCGATAAATAGCCTAATAATGTTGAGGGTTATCTCATTTTTCGCCAATTTGCGAACGAATACTTGTTGAAGTGGCCTCCGCAGCCTTAAAAGTGTATCAGGTTAGCTTTATAGTGAGTATAGTAATATTTCTTTTGAATTATCATAAATTATTTTGTGCAGACCCATGTATTTCACCCAGCTGTCAATAAGCTCTTGTTCTCTGCACACATGTGGTAAAAAAAAACCCAGACATTCTTATCTTTGTTGTTTTATCACTCTATTTTTATCACCAATCCCAGGCAACCACCTTTGAAGTACGTGACGAATGGAATGGGAAAACACTTGAATGAAGTTTATTGTTGGGAAAGGTGAGAGACTGTGCATGTGTCAGCATGGGGCCGCGCGTGCAGGTTGTGCCACGCACAAAGGTGCCCGATCAGGATGGGCGCCATTTCAAGACGACAAATAGTAATTTTTTTATACAATGCACTAAGTAGATAACTTATCAATTGCATAAATAATTAAATCCATTAAGGCGAC
>QLNU02015270.1:106583172-106593692 GCA_006491805.2 Dysdera silvatica | reverse complement strand
GTAAGAGTTGTTTATAAGTTTCTGGAAGTGGTTGTGATGTATTAATGGCTTTCCCGTGTAGTTTGTAAGTTTCCCAAGATTCTAAGAAGAGTCTACTATTCTTGTTTGTGATGTGACGGTGTAGTATTTTTGTTGAGTCCCAGTCGGGTTCGTGTCCGTGTTGTAAAGCGTGTTCTGCCAGACGTGAGGCTATGTCTCCTTTCGCGAGTGCTTGTTTGTGTTCTTTTTTTCTTGTTTTGATCATTCTTTTTGTTTGTCTAGCTTCACCTCAGTTTACCGTAAACCCACACATACAGACAGATATCTCGATTTTAAATCGCATCATCCAACATGCCACAAAGCTTCCGTTGTTAAAACATTAAGTCTTAGAGCGAATTCTCACTGCAGTAATGAAACACTTTCAAACACAGAAACAAAACACATACACACGGCACTTAAAAATAATGGATACCCTAAACGATTCATTCTCAGAAACTGTAGACCCAATAGTACATCTTTAAACAATACATCTCACACCCGCATATCTATTCCATATATTCACGGCATTTCCGAAACAATCTCTCGCATCCTTAAAGAGGCAAATATCAAAACATTCTATTCCCCTGTCACAACACTTCGCAAACAACTTACAAAAGTTAAAGACCCAGTTCCACCAGAAGATCTCACAGGCGCCATATACCAAATACCATGCAAAGACTGCAACAAACATTACATAGGACAAACAAAAAGAATGATCAAAACAAGAAGAAAAGAACACAAACAAGCACTCGCGAAAGGAGACATAGCCTCACGTCTGGCAGAACACGCTTTACAACACGGACACGAACCCGACTGGAGGTGTCCCGAAGCACAGGTTTCTCATTGGTCCCTATTGGGGTTCTTCCATGATTCTATTGGAGGCCTCCCATTGGTTCTCATTGGGTTTTCCCATTCTGCGGGACTACTCTGATGAAGGGTTTTCCAGAAATTTCAAGTATAAAAAAGAGACAGAAACATAACATCGTCATTACTCCTGATGAAGGACTGCTGCTGATGCGTCCGAAAGCTTGAGTGATCTTTTTCATTGCTATTTTACCAGTGTTTAACCTTTTTATGTAAATTTCCTCCCTGGTACCCTGTATTTTCTAATGTCCTTATGATTTAATAAAAAATCCTCCTAAACAATTTGTATTATATTTTTTCAAGTTGTAAATTAAATAGCCAATTTTAGACAGTTCATAGATTAGAAATTATTTTTCCTCCATGATACGTTAGAAGAAAAGAAAAAAGAGGAAGTAAACATGTTACAAAAGCATGAAGAGGAAGTACATGTTATAAATGAATTTTAATGATATGTAATCTAATCACTTTCAAGAGCATAAAAATTGCACTGAATAATTATGCATTTTTTTCATATTGTCAAAAGTCTATTTTATTTTCAGAAAGCAAATTCTTATGCCTTGAAAAGCTCTTCTCAACACTTACATATGTTAGTAAGACGACTCGTAGAAAGTAACTGACATACGTTGTTGAGGCATATTTGAAGAAAACACTTTCATTTTCTTTGGAAAATTCTTCGTCAATTCACAAACTTTCTGCCTCTCCAGTCAAGATACCAGAATTTTTTAAAGTCTGAAACTCGGAGGGTTTTTTTTTCTAAAACATAGATTAATTTTGCAACAATGGAGTATCCAGTCTTCCCCTTGGTCTTTCTCAGTACTTCTCATTCTTTCTTGATGTAACCACTCGAGTCAATGAATTTCATTTTGTACTTCTGAGCCTTTAATTATGGAAGGTAAGATGCAGAAGTTTGATCTTATGTATGCCAAATTTCCTTCTATTTTTTCCTGAGAGAACAGACATCGCGCAATTTGAATAAATGCTGCGTCTTCCGGATGAAACTCATTTAATGTCGCCTTTACAGCATCAAAATTTTCTCTGTAACAAATATGCATCCATTGAGCATCCAATCATTTTTCCTAATATGTTATCAAAAGATTTGGTGGCAAAGTTGAACCAGAGAAGCTTGCGTTTTAAAGGCTTCTGTATGATAAAGAGATTTATAGAAAATCTTTTTAGCATAAGAAACAAGTTTACCTACATCATGACAATTTGCCTGAATTTCCTCAGCAACCCTATGTAAGGCATGATCAAGGCAAGTGACATGCACTAATTTTAAATAAAAACATTTAATCGTTTTCACATCTTTTGATATGTTTGGTGCAGCACCCATTAAAAAGGGTGAAGCGTTATGTTCCACTCCGTTTGGCCACAAAAGAGTAAAAGATTTCTCAAATAGCTGAAAGATGGTTGAATGATTAACCTTTTCAAGTGCCTCCTAATTCAATAAAATACTTAATATAAAGTAACATTTGGGAAATGTCAAGGCAAGGTTGAAATAATAGTTAGCATAAGGTTAAAATAAAAGTTGGGAATGGCGCTAAGATAAAGTTTAGAAGGCTGTGATTGGTTTACTTAGTTAATTGGCAATGAAAACTATTGAAGATTCTTTTCTTCAAGAAATCCAAGTTCTGCTTATTGCAACTTGTTTGTAATTCTTACGAAAATTTAATTTTTATGAAAAAATTGGCAAAAATGACCTAAAACAAGGAAAAATTGCCTAAAAACAGTAAGAAAAAAAGCCCAAAAATGCAAACATCATCAAAATCCGGGCCCTGTTGATGACTTTTTTCAATTTTCTTCTCGGGAAGACAAAGAAAATTGACTTTGTGGTGATAAATATACATTACTCAATTACCAAACGTTTAACGTTTGATTTTGTTCAAAAACACATTTTGAATTTTGATATTTACCTATAATGTTATTATTTTTGTACAATTTGACCTTTACATTCACGAAGACTTTCACGGCGTCTATTAATATACATTATAGAGCTTTGCGGGATATTTCGTCACGTCTGTTTTTTTAAACACTTAATGTTTCACTTAATACCATGCGGAGGGAGCATCCTCAGAAGAAACAGCCTATTAGGTTTCCCTATACAAAATGCAAGACTTTCACTTGTTTGCTGGGCAGAAAATCGCCTTTTTCCTGCCGAAAAGCGAAGTGGAAGTTTTCCATTTTGCAGAGGGAAACTTGGTCGGCTGTTTCTTCTGATTCCGCAAAGATCTATAACAGGGTTTTACAATATATGGCCCGCGGGCTACAACCTGGCACACTAACAATGCTAATCCGCCCCACCGACAAATATTTGGAATAAAAAAAAAATCCAAAACAAAAAATTATTTTTTTTCCCTTCAGAAATACAAAAAAACCGCGGAGACAGTGGGTGATCCCTTTCCATATTGAAAATAAACAAATAAACGGAAGAAACTCTGAAGGCAGGGTTTTGTTTTTTACAAAACCGTTGGCCCACTAGATCTGTGAACATTTTTTAATTGGCCCGCTGCCCAAAAAGGTTGGATAATCATGCTCTATAATATATTAATTTGATCTCTGCTTCCTAAACCTTCATTTCCGGGACCTTCTAACTTGTGAGCTTGGGATGTCTGCTCAGTTAACCGCCTTTCATTGAGGCGAGCTTCATTGCCTATTTTTGCTGGTGACTGCTACAGTACTAAACCAGCTAGATGTAGCACAAAGAAAATTGGTCTTGAAATGTTGCCAAAGTTGATAAGATAATTTCTGTCCACAAACGAAATCCAAAAAAAGGAAGTATTTCTCCTATTCTACGGTCATAAATGAAGTGTTATTATTTATGACCAATTTACAAAACTACTCGTAAAGAGAGAGAGAGAGAGAGGAAGGGAGAAAGCGGAAAAGAAAGGAAATACATTTTCTGAAAGTATTTTGACATGGCGCTAAGGTAAAATTTTCGTAACCGAATATATGAGGATTATAAATGCATTATATAAGGTGTTCCATAAGAAACGCAACTTTTGAGTGCATAATAACATACAAATTTATTGGTGAAATTAAGTAATTTTAATATTACATATTTTTGCAGCGTATGCTACCTGTGATTATGTATGAAATATGATATTACTCAAATGTCCTCCACGACTCTGCAGGCACACTCTCGCTCATTCGATGAAATTCATGATCACTGCAAAGGCGTCCAAAGCCCGGGCTTTGGGACTAGATTATATTATGAGCATGTGCGTGAACCACGCACATGCGCAGAAGGATTGTTCACCGTGCAGTTCCCACTCCCACTAAAGTCTAGTCCTAAAGCCCGGGCTTTGGACGCCTTTGCGGTGATCAGGCCCTGACCACATTTGTAATAATTTTCACTAAGCTATTCAGTCGTGAAGCGCTCCATTCCTACCTGTACAGAAAACAGATGACAATCATGCGCTACTCGGCGCTCCGTGTCTACTAACCACAAAGACAACAGATGAAAATCGTATAACGTTCAGTGCTGCCAACTTACTAGAACAGAAATGGCGGGCATTTTAAAAGTTGCGTTCTTTATAGGACACCCTATATATATATATATACAATGAACTGATTTTGCGAACTCATACGAACCCCTCAAAAAAGTTCGTAAATGGTTCACATGAGTGCTATGAGACACTTGTCGAGACCACACATTTGTTCGTAAATTGAAGGCTCTTATAACACGAGTCTATGTGCTAATGCAGCGCGTCCATAATAAAAGTAAAAAGAGGCTGTAATTCTTATTTATTTATTTATCTTGTTTGCTAATTAATTATTTAATTACATTAATAATTCATATCTCTTTTCCGACATCAGCAACATCGTTTAAATGCAGTTTTTGTTATAATTCAACAGTGGATCTAGAAAATATTTTTAGAAGAGGCACAAAGCTTGTAAATTAATGTAAATATCTGTAATAAGTACTATTTTATTCTTCTTGGAGGGGGCGTGCGCTCTCTGCAATCACCTTATATCCGCCCTTGCTATAATTAATCATAACATTACAGAATATACATCATTCTGCATTTTGTAAATCATCATTTAAAATAGCTGTTTTTGTATTTTTACTATAATTAACGATAATATATAATGTAATATGACAATTAAAAGAACGAGAGTTATTAATTATCGCAATATTCTGATTTAATCAATACTAATTTAAGAATTAATACAAAATAATTTCTTTTAGTATGAAATGAGGATTGTATGAAACTGAACATATATAATGTAAGTTGCAAGTAGGGTTACCATTTCTTTCTATTGCATAACCAGCTCAGGACCCTCCATGTATAACCCCAGCCACCCATCCTTCCATTAATATGTCGCTCTTTCATTATTTTCTTGAACGTTGTAAAGCGCTATGTTTTTTGTATTTCCTCTTCCAATAAATTTGATCTTCTATAATCGACATTATCCCGTTTTAGTCCATTTAAAGTGCTTAATCCATTAATTAATGCTTAATCCATCCGTTAATCCATTTTAAGTGCTGATATTTTGGGTGAACGTTATCACCATGCTGGTAAGGCGATTGGGCAATCGAAATTTACAATCTAGTAAAAAATCTGAATTTTGTGATTGATTGATTGATTGATTGATTGATTGGCTTTTTTATGGCGCAAGAGCATCTGGGCTATACTGCGCCCTAAACTTTGTGAGTAAAAGTATAATTATTTAGGTTTCGCTCTAAACCGTTCGTCCTGAATCAAATGACTCAAACTTGAAACACAATAAAGTAAGAAAACAGAATTTCAATAAACTGAATTCGAATTAAAAACAAATCAGATTGAATTACATGAAAATTTTCTTTTCTTCAGCAATATTTTCACGAAATTGCCTAGAAACTGACGAAAATTTCCGTGAAATACAATATCATTGGTTATTCAACATTTTGGTATCGTTTATGAGAACAGTTCAAACTTTAAACCCTCCGTTAAGTACTCAGATATGCACTCTAGTACTCAGATATGCACTCTAGTACTCAGATATGCACTCTAGTACTCAGATATGCACTCTAGTACTCAGGGCCGGCTTTAGTCACAGGTAAATCTAGGCAGTTGCCTACGGCCGCCAATAAAAAAAAAGAGCCGTGTGAAAAAATTTCTATCTTTTCTCCGCTACTCCCACTTTGCAGGGTCTTGGGGTCGCTGGTGGACGAGTCTCTAAAAGCAAATCGCTATACCAATCCCCCGGCGATAATTTTCAATGTCTCAAAACGTGTCGTAACGTGTTTTGTACGCCATCATTCAATTTTAATTCTGGCAAAATTTATCGTGCTTTGTTTAAATTTGCCTTCAGAAATTGGCGCTGCCAGGATCTCGAAAAAGCGGGGAGAATACGACCAGATGGGGATTTACAGTGCTGAATTTTATTTTCGAATATGAAAGCTGGAAGAATGTGATCAGTAGGAAGTTTGGGAAGGGTGGCGGCGTTGTAATCCCAGATAATGTGAAAGTTATGAAAAGATAATGCAATTTTTCCACCAATAGGAGCTGGTTTATGACCCCCATAGCCACGCCCATACCCTTGCATTATAGTATAGGTACAATATCCGTTTAAAGCCGCTGAACGTCTAAAGCCTGCTCTGTCAGTACTCATAGCCGTCTGACAAGACGCCAAGATACTACAATTTCCCAAAATAATGTAAATTTCAGTATTTTAAGCACTACATAAGAAATTGAGTACCGCATTTATGATATTCAATGGGCGCGAATAGTATATTTTATGAAGACCGCGTGGTATGTTTTATGAAGACCGTGTGGTATGTTTTATGAAGACCGTGTGGTATGTTTTATGAAGACCGTGTAGTATATTTTACGAAGACCATGTAGTATATTCTATGAAGAATGCTGGTAACGATGGGATTTTTGGTCAACAAACAATGCTACTCTTATATTGAATTGGCCTGGTGATCGATTAACTTTCGCAAAATAATCGATAAAGCACCCGAGCAGAAATTTTTGCCGACACACGTTTCCACGAATTTTTTTCGTTCAATGACCCAGCATAAAGATAATTACTCTTTTGTATATATTCTGCGCAGCAATTTTACGAAAGAACGTATATTTTTAGACACAGGAGTATCATTCCTATGTTCTGGAACAATGGCTTCAAAGACCGTAGTTTTAGCCCCTGTTTGGCGAAATTATCAGTGATTTTTGTAGCCAAAAATAGACACACATGGCTAAGAAATTCTAAACCTTTTAATAAACGGCTGCAAATGTATGTGCATAAATAAAAATCATGGCGTGTTTTGTGACACAAGGACTAAAATCATGGTACGCCAGCATCTATATCCTCCAGAAGAATCCCAATCTATGTCGTCTAAGGAATTAAGTCCAGGATCACGTAACAATAAAAAGAATCACCCAGATTTTTCTGTATTTTGGATTCAAACATGGATCTTCTTCATAGTAGACAAATGTATTACCAATAAATCGCCATGGGGATAAAATATGTAAGAAGCATACTAAAGATAGGTTGAATCATAGGAGTAACTTGGGGGTTTACATATAGCGTAAACTTGGGGCAAAAAAATAAAAAACTGAAAATTGTATCCGAAAAAATGCGATTTTGTTTCTTTTCTAAAAAAACTAGGGGGAGGGGACACATACCCCTCCAGCTTACGTATATGTGTTGGATCATTCGTTTACTGGCTTAGTGAGCTGTTCAACCTATTAATTATAGATGGGCAAAATGGTTCATTTGATTCGGTCAGTAAGCGATTTTCTTCACCTATAAAGTGTATACAATAGAGATTCAATGACGGACATCTTCAAGATACAGGGAGACAACCAAGTCAAAAAAGAGATAGCTAAGAATCAAGAGAGAGAAAATTAAGAATCAAAAGAGAAATAATTAAGAATCAAGAGACATAACTAAGAATAAAAAGAAATAGTTAAGGATCAAGAAAGAGATAATTAAGAATCAAAAGATTATAGTTAAGAATAGGTAAGAATAGTTAAGAATAAAGAGATAGTTAAGAATCAAGAAAGAGATGGTTGAGAGTCAAGAGAGAGAGAGAGAGAGTTAAGAATCAAGAGAAGGATAGTTAAGAATCAAGACAGAGATAGTTAAGAATCGAGAGAGAGATAGTTAAGAATCGAGAGAGAGATAGTTAAGTATCAAAAGAGAGTTAAGAATCAAGAGAGAGAGAGAGAGAATGATAGGTAAGTCAAGGGAAAGAGAGTTAAATTAAGGTAAAAGTAGTTAAGAATTAAGAGATAACCAAGGAAATGTTTAAAGATCACGAGAGAGAGATACAGTCAAAGAAATAGTTAAGAATCAAGAGAATGATAGTCGAGGAAACATTTAAAGGCCAAGAGGTGGGGAGAGAGATAAGTCAATAAAAAATAGTTAAGAACTAAGAAAAAGATATTCCAGGAAATATTTAAAAGTCGATCGAGAGAGAGACGCACCCACACACACACAGTCAAAAAAATAGCTACGAGTCAAAAGAGGGAGACACGGTCAAAGAAATAGTTACGTGTCAAGAGAGAGAGAGAGAGAGAGAGAGAGAGGGACGGTCAAAGAAATAGTCACGAGTCAAGAGAGAGAGAGAGAGAGACGGTCAAAGAAATAGTTACGAGTCAAGAGAGAGAGAGAGAGAGAGAAAAAGCCATAGCTTATTACGTGGGTAGGTAAGTACACATGCGAAACATAGGCGTACGCATAAAGTTCGTAAGGGGGTTATAGACTCAATGGGGGGTTACAGAGATACAACTCATATATTTCTATATTAAAAATACAAATTTTTACCGCAATGGAGGTTACAACTCCCATCAACACCCCTCTGCGTACGCCAATGATACGGAACCTTAGGGTTGAGTCTGAAGGTGAAAATTCTCATTTTTATCTTTCGTGTTTCAATACAATGCATCGACATGTTTATTTGAATCAAAAAGGCACAAATTTGAATATCTACCGAATCAACAAACGATTCCTCTCATCTCTTATTGATAGACAGCATAGATCGCTGAATCGACCAGCTAATAATTTTTTACAGCTGTAATCCAAGTTTACAAAATTAGAAATAAAATTATTTACATGTGCACTTATTGTTTTGGACCATTACTTTTCCCTGTCAATTGCATTTGCCACAAATTGTAAATATTTTCCCTTATACATTTTCATCTATTCTTATTCAAATCAAATCAAATCCCTGCTTTATTTATTCTTCATTTGTAAAATCATAATAGCAATATACTGTTTAACTACAGCGATAATACCGACAATATATACTAAAAGTACATCATATTAGACTCTACAATGAAAGGTCTCAAAAAAATATCAGCATGGATATAACATACCTGGGACCTTAAGATTACAATCTGATTCCAAAGATGACACACAACTAATTGTGAATCACTCATTCTTTCATTATGTTTTTTTTAGCTTCTATTACCCTGTATCAAATATTTTCTTAGACTTTTTTAAATGTTTCTTTACTTTTCAATTTTTTGAATTCCTCTTGTAGTCCATTCCAAAGTTTTGCACCTTTTTAATTTACATTATTCCTTCCTACTTCGGTCCTTATTTTTAGAAGTAATAGATCATTGTAATTACGACATTGTATTTCTACACGTTGTATTTACGACAGTGTATTTCTACACGTTGTATTTACGACATTGTATTTCTATCTAGATTCAGTGACCGGCCACGAAAATGCCATTCAGTATATTAAAAAGAAATCTGACCATTCATAAAATATAAGCTATTTTTTGGGAAGATTGGGAGACAAAGTTCAATAATAGAGAGTAGGGGTGTCCAACATACGGCCCACAATATGGCCTGCCAACAGTGCTAATCCGGCCCTTCGATAACTGTTTGGAATAAAAAAAAATTCCAAAACAAAAATTTTAGATCTTTTTTTCCAGAAATGCGAAAAACCTCAGGGACAGTATGGGTGATCCTTTTCCATATTGCAAGTGAAAAAAGAAATAAACGAAAGGAACTCTGAAGGGAAGTTTTTAGTAGGGTTTTTTTTTAACAAAAACGTTGGCCTGCGAGATCCGTAAAAAATCTTTAAGTGGCCCGCCGCTCAAAATAGTTGGACAACCCTGATCCACAGCATATATATATATATATATATAAATAAGCAAGTTTTCTATCAAAGGAGGTTGAAGAAGAGAAAATGGGATATATGCTCCCTCTTCCTTCTCCCCTGAAAAATACATGGAATGTGTAAAATATATTAAAAAAGTATGAGAACCTACTTCGAAATCTAAATTTTAACTTAAAGATAACTATTCTGTTGAAACTTTGTTAACTTATATATAAGGAATAAAGGCTTCTTAAATTGTATTTCAAATCAAAGAGAAATGACAATGAGAAAAATACAAATTTTATAGATTAAAATTTCCATTTACAAAGTCCATTTGCCAAGTTCTGCAAGGGCGAAAACTATAGATTTATATGGAAAAACTCGATTGAAAAATCCTTATTTTATTACAAAAAATCCCTCGATTTATTTCCCTATTTTAGCGGACAAAACCGAAGTAGTAAAAGTGTTTAAAAATTCATATCAGCAATAAATTAGTAACAACGTGTTTTTGGCCATGAAATATTAAAATATATATATATTTTCACTCCTTTGTATTCGTCACTGTGTCCAATTAATTAATTAATTCAAAATTACGGATAGT
>QLNU02015270.1:106570212-106583072 GCA_006491805.2 Dysdera silvatica | reverse complement strand
TTGTACGTCAGCGTAGAACCAGGTCTCTTCAAGACCACTTCCTCAGAAGTGGGTATGGGTGGGGGGAGGCTCAAGATTGCAGGGTTGTAGATCCGGGTTTACTTGGTCTAAACGTAAATCCGGCGCTAGATGCAATGCGAGAAATTCGATGGCATACTTGTAATGAAAGATAAAAATATTCATAGAACTTATTTCCAAACGCCATTTGTAATTCCACATCCACTTTGAATGTTTGGCAAACGCTGGTAAAGTAAGTTCACAACCGTTCACGGAAGTCAAGCAACTTTGAGCGCAATTGATTTTTGAGAGGGTGACCACTTGATAATGACTAAGCGCTCTGAGTCTAGGTGACGTCAATCGCTTAATATGTTGCCCTGATGAACGACTGACAGTTTAGTTATTATCAGGGTCGGCGTTACGCATAATGCCGCTCGAGGCGAACGCGTGTTTTGCCGTCCCAAAATGACTTTATTTTTTATATTAATCCAATTTCATCGCCTCTAAAAAATTTCCGCTCAGCATAAATGCCCGCTACCCCTCCCCCGGTGTCGATCTCATTATCATTATCTATCTATTTATCTCATTATCATTATCTATCTATTTATCTCATTATCATTATCTATCTATTTATCTCATTATCATTATCTATCTATTTATCTCATTATCATTATCTATCTATTTATCTCATCATTATCTATCTATTTATCTCATTATCATTATCTATCTATTTATCTCATTATCATTATCTATCTATTTATCTCATCATTATCTATCTATTTATCTCATTATCATTATCTATCTATTTATCTCATTATCATTATCTATCTATTTATCTCATCATTATCTATCTATTTATCTCATTATCATTATCTATCTATTTATCTCATTATCATTATCTATCTATTTATCTCATTATCATTATCTATCTATTTATCTCATTATCATTATCTATCTATTTATCTCGTATCATTGTCTATCTATTTATCCTGTTATACATTATTTATCTATCTATTTTATCATTATCATTTCCTCTGACAGTTTGACTATTGGACAACAAAAATGGTTGAATGCTCAAATGGTTGTCGTTGGGGAAAAAATTTAATCTCAATTAACTTTTAATTTTTATACCGGCCTTTTCTCAACACTTTAATAGCACTTGTACACAAACAGAAAGAAATAATTATGTCATCAAGAACATTCGAGAAAAATAATTTAGTCCAGGTTGTCATGATTAGATATTAATTATGCTTTAAAATTCTATGGTAAATTAAGTAGAGTGTAGAGGACAGAGAGTACCAGGCAGTTGCACTTCTGAAGTTGTCGAACCATCATCGTCATTATCAAACAATCAACACTGGGAAGGTCATAGAACAAAGTGAAAGCCGCCAAGGAAGAATAATGGAACACTCGAGGTCATAGAACAAGGTGAAAGCCGCGGAGGAAGAAGAATGGAACACTCGAGAAGGTCATATAACAATGTGAAAGCCGCCGAGGAAAAAGAACGGAACACTCGTAAAGGTCATAGAATAAAGTGAAATCCGCTGAGGAAGAAGAATGGAACATTCGGGAAGGTCATAGAACAAGGTGAAAGCCGCCGAGGAAGAAGAAGAATGGAACACTCGGGGTCATAGAATAAGACGAAAGCCACCAAGGAAGAAGAATGGAACATTCGGGAAGGTCATAGAACAAGGTGAAAGCCGATGAGGAAGAAAGGGTACTTAAGGGAGAAGAGCGAAAGGAGAGGGGCGTTTTCTTTAACCTGAAAGCGAAGAGAAGGCTTCGAAAAACGTGATGTTAAAATTTGGATCTACCCATCTGTCTCATTAGGCACATATGGGTTGAGCGCCATAACTCCACCACAGAAAGCAAACGAATAGTGCGGTATCGATGTGTTATGAACAGACGTTGCATCCAAGAGATTCCCCGGATATTCAAAGACGAAAACCGCAAGGTTAAAAAGGACGAAACAGAGCGAGATCTCACCGAAAGAATTCGACAAAATGGTATGTGTTCGCATTTTCTCTGTAGTTTAGTCCAGTAACGCTTTATCCTGACTCTTCTTTTAGTGTAGTTTTTGTTATGCTCCAGCCATCGCTGTAAACCCACATCCTATAAGTTAAGCTTGAACGTTGCATATAATTAGCATCAATAAATCTTATTGCTATAAAGATCAGCTTATTCGAACTGATAGCTCACCTCATCAAACAATGAAAAAGTTATCTCAGAGTTTACTTGATAAATGCTTGATTATGATACGATGTTGGCAACGGACGGCATACAATGGACCAAACTTCGATTTTCTGAAAGTGAGGGTTTGTATAATCTACGTTTCTAAGAGTAAATCAACAGAAGAATCCATTTATAATAGCTGTTTATCGATTAAAAATTGTTTAAATGGGTCAATTTCTGCTTAAATTTTAAAATTTTAAAAATGAATTGAATTGTGTGTAGTTTTAAACACTCCCGTCCACATCCGGTTTTGTTTAAAAATAAATCTTTCAACCGTTTATACGATGGAAACACATCAAAAAATGGTATGAACACGTGTTGTTTGAATGGGAGAATTAGGATAGGGAATGTTTGAAGAGGAAGCACATAATGTTTGTGGATATTTTTCTGTTTTTAGACTTTCAAAAAAAGGCTTCACCAGACGTCAACACGCCTTTACCATTTTTCTGTTCTAGAAAACCTAAGTAACACCTGTATCAATTTGAGCTGCAAATGCGGCTTCCACACATCGTTTTGTCCATTAAGGCGGATTTTCCTAGATGCGCATATGTGGCGGCGCAACAATATAAAACGCCGAGATGAAACTCAAACAATAAAAACCAATGAAAGCGTTTTGCGCGTTCTAGGAAAACACTTCCATTGGTTTTTTATTGTTTGAGTCAGTCCTCGACGTTTTTCATTGTTGCGCTGTAAAATATGCGTATCTAGAAAAACGCGCCTTTAGGAGGGTTCAAGTATTAAGCAAGTAGCTTTGTGTGTGTATGGGGGGGGGGGGGGTTGATGATGTGCTTATTTTCCTATGTTAGCCAATGTTAATTTTTGCTTACTTGGGGGGAGGGTTGAAATGGCCAAAATATTGCTTACGTAATACTCGAACCCACTCATTTAGAAAGGGAGGAGGCCCAGGTAAACAGGCTCGCGTTAAGAGCCAAAAGTTCAATAATTTGATCGCTCGTAACTTTCGATAAAATCGGACTATTTTCAAAATTGTGACATCATTGTTTTCAGAAGAAAAAAAACCTTTATAATAATATCAAACATGATTACGTTCTATTTGATTGTGTCTAATTTATGTCATGCATTATTATCAATAATAATCTATTATTGTCAAGCGCCCAGTTTTTAAGGGCGCTCATAATTTTTATATCGCAAAATCAAGTACGCTTGACTTGATAACAAATAAAGTTGATTTTGCTCAAATATATTGAGGCGTTTAAAAGTTATTAATTTTCTCCAACTTTTACATGCAATGGGACCACTGTGCAGCACTCGTTCTACACGTGGCACGCGAACCATTTTTTTTAGTGGCACGTGAAATAATTTGAAATAAACTCCGAGTATGATCGTTAAAATTTAAAAGATGTGTTTTATTTGCTTTCAAATACATGAAATACTTTCTTGTTTTCTTATCTGCTAGAGAGGAGTGTTGTGAGATGTTGATGGAAAAGTGTAATGAACAGGAAGCTGTAAATCTGTGTGCAGTCAGAATGACCGACTCTTGAACATCTTGACCATGACCGACTCTTGAACATCTTGACCTGTCTTCGGCATCACTCACTTCTGCTTGTCACAAAGGTGACGTTGTAAGTCACATTTTCAAAATATCTGCTACCAAAAATAAAAACGTGGTTTTTTTTTTTTTAAGGATAGTGTGGATTAGGATAGTTTTTTTTTTTTTTAATAGTATGATGTGGTAGTATGTCAAATAGTTCCATGGCTGAAGCTTTGAGTAAGTCTGTTTATTTATTATAGGTGAGCAAAACCGCTCACTGATTCGTTTAGCAGACGATTTGGTACATCCGTGTACCTTGTTGAACATTTACAAATTGATGGATGCAAGCTCATATACGGAATGAAAAGAGGTTGTAGTATTACTTCTGTATAACACACCAAAATAGTTGCCAACCCCTAATATCCTTGGATTTACCTTTTATGTAATCATTGTACGTTTTTAGAATAACAGTCATTGTGTAGTGTAAACTGGGGAATTTAACTTGACAACGTTTACTTGATAAATTAGGTTAATACAGTAAAACCTCTGAATAGCGGACACCTTGTGACTTGACTATCTATCCGCTGTTCGAGAGCGTTGGGGAGTAGCAAGAATTGGTCAATAACAGACTCCCATTTTATTCTATGTCTTCCAGTTGGAAATTTTTCTTTTGTCAATCGGCAAGAAACGCTGCCACGGATCCACCATCGATTTACTCGAAATTACTTAGTACCGGAAAGCTGGCAACAGCAATCTTTCGCACGTGGACTACATCAATGCTTGTTCAGGTTCTGAGGAAGAAAGCTTTACATTTTCGCGAAATTGGGAGCTCCCACAATAAAACTTCTAGTTCGCTTTGCAGGCGTTTCTTAACTGTTGCCACTTAGAAACGCAAGGAAAGCAAACTTAGGTCTAATTTCTAAAATTGGCAAAATGCCAAATTGTTTCCTTTTACATGTTTTCTAAATGTACATAATTTCGACTTCCGTATCTGGCAACAGTATGTGTAATTGTTTTCCGAATTCTAAAATCAAATCTGTCATCAACTTATTATAGACGTGTGCACACGTCCCACGACGGCACCACCAATAAAATGGCGTGCAAAACTTATTTAAGATTGTATTGTAATTTAATTATCTTTTGGCGAACTATTCTAAATATTTAATGTTTTAATAAATATTATTTTAACTGGGATAATTAATACCCTCCCACCCTCTCAGGCAAAAATATGCTCTGCTCGTGCATTGCATAGGATTGCAGAACAAGTGAGAGATCTCTATCCTGAAATAGATAATCTCGTTCCCAATGTTTAAAAAATATTCGTGGAAGCTTCTTCGAGAATTCAATCTTTCAAGGAAATGGCACCCGGACACTCCATTACCTCCGTAACCGTGTCTTACGCATATTTTAAACTTTTTAAGTGCCTTTTTACCTGCCCCTTTTTTGCCATTTTTATTGTCTGAACTTCCAGTTTCTAACGATAACCATGCTCTTCACCCACACCATGAATTCACTAAAAACGATTGAATTCTGTTGTGCTTAATCGTTATACCAAACAAAATCCATATTTTCCTCGTTATATCTGGAAATTCCCTAAATGCGATCTCATTATAAGGGGTCCTACTGTATTTAAAAGTTATTCCAAATGGTTTTTTATTGAGAAGAGAGAATGGAGGGAGGAAAAAAACAAATTTAATAAAAAAAGAATGAAATATATATTTAAATACTGTTCATAATCAATGGCTCGGGTGTGTCGAATATATTAAAGACTATACTACTACTATATACTACTAAAATATACTACTAGAATATACTACTATATGCTACTAGAATATACTACTATATACTACTAGAATATACTGCTATGTGCTACTAGAATATACTACTATATACTACTAAAATATATCACTATATATTACTAGACTATACTACCATATGCTGCTAGAATATACTATATGCTACTAGAATATGCTACTATATGTACTAGAATATACTACTATATGCTGCTAGAATATACTACTATATACTACTAGGAGAATACATACTATATACTACTAAGAATATACTACTATATACTATGGAATATATTGCTAGACTATATCACTTTATATATTACTGAACTATGCCACTACTAGAGATATATTACTGAACTATATCACTATATGTTACTAGACTATACCACTACTATATACTACTAGACTCACTTTAGTGACAGTATGGAAACTATTTCCTAAAATTTTTTCTCTTTTTAAACTACATGCCGACCTTATTTACAATTTCTTCTCCCTTTTCACGTTATCCGTCAGACTCCTTTCCAATTCGGAGGCCATAAATCAAAGTTTGCTTTTTGTTGCAGAGACGTCATATTTTGTAGCAATTTTCTCTGTTTTCTTTTAAGCAGAGACATTTTATATCATTTGAAATTGTTACTGGTAAGGGTTTTTTGTTATTTATTTTTTTAATATGAAAAATAATTGAATTTTCATGTAAAGTTGTTCAAAGTTTAGAAAAATCAATGCAAACAATGACGTATGGCGCGAGGTCCCCGATGACGCAAAGCCTAATGCCGACTCTGTTGATAAACCATGTTATATGAAGTTTGATATTTTAAACGTGAGTTTTGAGTTCCGATTTTACCTTTGTCAAACCGTTTCTGTATTTTTGAGGTAAACGAGATCATATAAAGATTTCTTCAAGCTTTCACGGACCCCTTGTGAAGACATTGCAGACCCCCGGCGCCCGCGGGTCGCAGTTTAAGAATCGCTGTTCTAAAGTTTCAAGAGTTACTTATATTGAAGTTAGATAGGAGATATGGCGAGAGAGAGAGATTTAATATTTGCAAATGAAGTAGGTGATTTATGAAAGCATATACAGTCGAACCTTATAAAAGAGTTCGACTGTATATCTTTTCATAAATAAATGAACGCGTTTAATGCAGATTACTTTATAAATGAACGTTTAATGAATTACTTTATAAATGAACGTTTAATACAATTACTTTATAAATGCTTACGTTTAATACGAATTGCTTTATAAATGAACACGTTTAATACGAATTGCTATAAATGAACACGTTTAATACGAATTACTTTATAAATGAACGTTTAATACAGATTACTTTATAAATGAACTTTTTGTTTAATACGAATTACTTTATAAATGAACACGTTTAATACGAATTAGCACATAAATGAACACGTTTAATACGAATTGCTTTATAAATGAACACGTTTAATACGAACACGTTTAATACGAATTACTTTTAACACGAATCGTTTTCTGAAATCCTGTCAAACTGTATAGGAGTTCTCATGTTATTTTTTCCTTTAACACGATCATGGTTAACGCGAAATACCGTTCACTCGATAATCAATGGCCCTTGGAAAATTTCTTCCGCCTAACATGAACAAAACGCTTTTTGTAAGATTAGAGCTACTCAGTGAAAATTTCAACTGATGTGGTTATCATACTTAATATATGGGAGTGACTTTTATATACAATTGCTGTTGGTGTTTTCATGCGATAATAAATGAAAAATATTTCCTGTTATTATGAATGCTGTTCAAGTGTAGCTTATCTTAAGGCAGTCGAATGCATTAGAAGGCTAAATTAATATTATGAGACAGTTGCAAAACGGTTTTTTTGTGATGTGTATTTCATGCTTGATTTAGCGAGCGGTTAAGTGTAAAAATGAATCTCAAAGCGAAGAAGTCGTTGAGGAAAAAGGCTAGAAAGCCTAAATGATGTGGATTATGCAAAGTTGACCAAAATAGAAATTATTTTAAAATTCGGGATTACAAAGAATACTTTATTAAGGAATTAAAAAAAATCGTAAAATAATTGAAGCCACTTGTGCAGTTGATCAACTTGAGCCTGCTCGAGAAATAATGAAAATTGCCAAAAGTGAAGAAGTTAAAATAGCTCTAATAAAGTGGATCAGAAAAATTCTAGAACAGAAACTTACACTTACAATCTTACAAATTTTTTTTTTTTGCTGATGTTCAGAATGTGAGTGGTATTAAATGATTACCATGATGGTTGCAAAGATTCAAGGACAGGTGGGAAACGATTTGTAGAAAGCAATAATGGAAAAATAACAACGTTTTTTAGCGTAGTTGTAAGTTTAAAAGATGGTTCGACGCACGTTTCGAGAGAACAAGGTCTCTCCTCGTCTGGAACTAGCGTGCAATAAACAACATTGGAGTGTTGCCAACTCGATGTGGTTAATACGTTGCCGGTAGCGGTTAGTGCTTTTTTCAGGAGTACAGAGTTGTTTTAGGCGGCCAACTTACAAAGTGGTAAATTTTGGTCACAAAGTTAAGTAGCAGGTGTAGTTGAAGGAGAAGCAGTGGGGAAGAGTTTAACAGATTTTTCCAAGCCCCACTAAAACTTGGGGTTGATTTATGGTCGTTCACAAGTGATGCACCAAATCTATGGATGTAAAACGCTTCTAGGAAGTCAAGTTCAATGACCGAAAAAGGTTGGCAAATGACCGTGGCTTCTTTAAAGTTAAATTGATGGTCATTATTCCAGCAATGAACTGCAATCGATGATTTTTGAAACTCAGCATTGGTGACATATCTTTGGTGTTCTTTTATACGATGTCGTAGGGCCCGCTTGGTCTGTCCCACATATGATAAATGGCATTGGCAAAACACACGATATATACCCTAGCGTGGTAGCATCGGGATGGTGTCTTTAAGGTGAGAGGGCCGAATTTTGTTATATGGTGAGAAGATAACTCGAAAGTTGGCTCTGCGAAGTATGTTTGCCACTGTCGCACTGATTTTAGGAAAGAACGGAAGGATGACTGTGCCCGAAAACTCAACTGTAGAACTACTGTTAAGAGTAGAGCGGTGAGTGAGTTTGGTGAGTTTAGAAAGCGCGTTGTCGATGATGCTAGGACTATAGCCTCTGTCCACGGCGATGGTTTTTAAAATGTTAATTTCTTCTGTAAATGCTGACTCAGTAGAGCAAATATCTAAGGCGCGAAATACAAAGGTGTAGAATGCCGCCATTTTTTGTTGAAGAGGATGGCAAGAATTTCGATGTGGGGGCAAAGAGACAGCTAAAGGCTTTCGGTATACCGATGTCTGGAATTGATGGCCAACTTTTTTTATTAAAACGTCCAGGAAGTGAAGAGAACTTTCTGACTCAATTTCAATAGAAAATTCAAGATGACCATCAATTGAGTTGATGGTGGGTAGAATCGAGTTGATTTGGTCTGGTGAACCATTCCAAATGAAGAAAATATCATCGTATAAAAGAACACTAAAGATATGTCACCAATGCTGAGTTTCAAAAATCATCCATTGCAGTTCATTGTTGGAATAATGACCATCAATTCAACTTTAAAGAAGCCATGGTCATTTGCCAACCTTTTTCGGTCATTGAACTTGACTTCCTAGAAGCGTTTTACATCCATAGATTTGGTGCATCACTTGTGAACGACCATAAATCAACCCCAAGTTTTAGTGGGGCTTGGAAAAATCTGTTAAAACTCTTCCCCATTGCTTCTCCTTCAACTACAACTGCTACTCAACTTTGTGACCAAAATTTACCACTTTTGTAAGTTGGCCGCCTGAAACAACTCTGTACTTCTGAAAAAGCACTAACCGCTACCGACAACGTATTAACCACATCGAGTTGGCAACACTCCAATGTTGTTTATTGCACGCTAGTTCCAGACGAGGAGAGACCTTGTTCTCTTGAAACGTGCGTCGAACCATCTTTTAAACTTACAACTACGCCAAAAAACGTTGTTATTTTTCCATTATTGTTATATTTGCGTAGTGTTCGTCACTTTTCCAGTCTTTATTTGTAGAAAGGTTTGTGTTAAAAGCATGTGTGTTGAAACGATAAGCGAATTACCTGCAATCTCCTACAAACCCTGAAAATTACCTGTACATAACTGTAGATAAGATAACACTACACCAACCTCAAAAGGCATGCTTATTTGCAACTGCGCACATCTTAAAAAAATATCTACGATATCTGAACTCCTTTGAGAAGAACTCGATATTATAGAAAATAATCGCTGCTTTCAAAATCAAAATGTCTGTACGCACATGACATAATAAAATGTAATAAATAATAAACTGTAATTAGCAGAAGTTCACAGCTATGTTATTAAAGTGGTTAGAACGCGTTAATCATTCCTATTAAATTCAATTCTTTAATGCAAACATAACGGAAATGTATCTGGAAACACTTTCCACCATTCATTTATACATATAATTTATATACTCTCTCTCTATTATGTACTATGTTAAAAACCACTATATATATATAAATCAACAACCCAATAAATCCAACAGAGCAACAACTAAACAAGATAACAAAATAACCGAAAAAATTAAAAGCAAGTATTAAAAAATTAATAAATTATTGAAAATTACCCGAGGGGTAGAACTTCGTCAAGGAAGAATTCGTCCAAGGGGAGGAAATAAATAAATAGCAGCGTTTCTGTTAGTAATGCCTGCATTTGATAAAATGGCATACATTCCCCCAACGCTCCTGATATTATAAAAAAGCTGAATGTAAGAATTTTAAAAGAAATGAAAGAAAAATTAATAACGAAAAATATATTGTTAATTCAAAATAAATAAATTAATCAATTTTCAACGTGTATTTTAATATTTGCAGCATAATACAGTAGGAAAATTCTATATATTATGCAACATGTTTTAAAAAATATATATATATGTTGACTTGTGTGGAAAGCATTTGGAGAGACCTTCATCCAGCAGTGGATAGATAATGGTTGAATATGATGATATATATATATATATATATATATATATATTAGTGGCGTAAAGTCAGTTCAATGCCTGGCCTATCCCCCCCACCATGCTGTTTTTTCAAAAAAATTTCAAAGTTTATTTCCAGTGATAAAAAACTAAAAGTAGCTTTTATATATATGTATTACTTTAATTACTATTATTTAGTACAGGAATTCATTTTTTAAGAAGAAACCGCAAAGAAAATGGACATGGAAACACCCAAATGGGGGAACTAGTGAAATTGACTATATCCTGGCAAACAAGAAATCAATTATTGAAGATTGCAGCGTACTGAACAGATTTAATACTGGAAGTGATCATCGAATGGTGAGATGTAAAGTGCACTTAAATACTAAATTAGAACGACAGAAGCTCATTAGGAAACAAGTAAGTAAGAGGGTGGATTTAAAGAAATTAAAAGAAAATACCGAGGCATTCAAGTTGGAATTAAAAAATCGCTTTTCTGCACTGGAAGGACTTATTGATGAAAGTGATATCTCAGAAGCAAATGAAAACATTGTTAAGACAATAGTTGAAACTGCTGGGGAAATTGGTGGTGTAACCTGTAAAAAGCACAATAGCAAATTATCTGAGAAGACGAAACAGCTCATGAAAAGGCGAAGAGATATGAAGGTGGACAATCGAAATACCAGTTCCAGGATTGAGTACATAGAACTTTGTAAAACTCTGCGCAAAAGCATGAAAGAAGACATAAGAAAATTCAATTGTGAGTTAGTAAGGAAGGCCATTGAAAATAACAAGAGCCTTAGGGTTGTTAAAGGAAGTTTATCTGTTGGGAAGAAACACATCATTGCATTAAAAGGAGAGGATGGCACCGTAACAAGAAATAGGGAAGAAATACTTAGAAGAGTTGAAGAATTCTACAAAAAACTATATGAAAGTAACAGTGGATTAAACGAAGACACTGAAATAGTCGAAGGAACAGCTCCTAAAATCTTAAAAGAAGAAGTTTCATTTGCAATAAAAAGTATGAAGAAAGGAAGAGCCCCTGGCGATGATGGTATTACATTAGATATCCTAAAAGAAGCTGGAGAATATGTAGAAGACATACTTGCAAAATTCTTTACCAAATGTCTTAACAGCGGTAACATACCAAACCAATGGGATTCTGCAACAGTAATTCTTTTGCATAAAAAAGGTGATAAAGAGGATTTGAAAAATTACCGACCAATTAGCTTGTTACCTGCTATTTATAAAATCTTCACAAAAGTGCTAACACATCGCCTGCAGAAAAAATTAGATGCAGCTCAACCAAGAGAACAAGCTGGATTTCGAAGTGGATTCAGTACAGTGGACCATATTCAAGTATTAAGAGAATTAATTGAAAGAACACATGAATATGAACTTCCATTGTGTGTTGCATTTATTGACTATGAGAAGGCCTTTGACTCTATTAAAACATCAGCAGTCATCAACTCTTTAAGATCAACAGACATTGAGGATGTGTACATTGACATGGTGAAACGTGTGTATAAAAATGCAAGTGCAAAATTTCGGTTACATAAAGATACCAAAACTATCAAAATTGGTAAAGGTGTGAGGCAGGGAGATACCATTTCTCCAAAACTTTTTACTTCAGCTTTACAGATGATTTTTCAGCTGATAAATTGGAATAACAAGGGAATAAAAATAAATGGTGAATATTTAAATCATTTGCGGTTTGCTGATGACATTGTTATTTTTTCAACGAACCCATCAGAACTCCAAGACATGGTACAGGAGCTCTCAACTAGAAGTAAAGAAGTTGGACTCAAGATGAACCTACAAAAAACTAAGATCATGTTCAATAATTTTGTAGAGGAAACAAAAATACAAGTTGACAACATTGAGCTAGAAATTGCTGATTCATATATTTACCTTGGCCAGCTGATTTCAATGGATGGCAACATTATGAAAGAACTCAACAGACGTATTAAACTTGGCTGGAGTGCATTTGGAAGAAACAGTTTTATCCTGAAGGGGAAATTGCCTTTGTGTCTAAAAAGAAAGGTCTTCAACCAGTGTGTATTGCCAGTCCTCTCTTATGGATCAGAGACATGGAGTCTAACAGTTGGAGCAATACGAAAGTTACAGACAACGCAAAGGAGCATGGAGAGGTGCATGCTTGGAATAACTAGGAGAGATCGAAAAAGAAACACTTGGGTGAGAGAGCAAACTAGAGTAGAGGACATCATTGTTAAAGTAAAAGGGCTGAAATGGCGATGGGCTGGGCATATTGCAAGAAGAACTGATCAACGATGGACAACAGAAATTCTGAACTGGATTCCAAGAGACCACCGAAGACCTAGAAAACGTCCTCAAACTAGATGGGTGGATGAAATAAGAAAACAGGTTGG
>QLNU02015270.1:106523866-106560287 GCA_006491805.2 Dysdera silvatica | reverse complement strand
ATCCTTTTCAAGGCAATCTTCCGATTCTCCAGTTTGGAGGTGGCTGTTTCTTATAGACTAGTTGGAATAAGAGAATGAAATTTTCAGGTTATAAACAACGTGTGGGGAGGTGCTTCTTCGTTAAATTTCAAATAGATAACTGCTCCCTCTTTTTAGTTGTGAGTCGCCGAAAATGCCCGTTTTGGAAAATTTTCGAAATTTCAAACTCTTGTATGTTAAAAAAGGATAAAAATAACAATTTCATTTTTTTGGGTAACACTCTGAAACAGAGAACTAATATGTAAAATAAACATAACATTGTTATCTATTCCCTTTCATGAAGAAATCGTTTTCAAAAAATGACGATTTCAGCGATATTCTAGTCATTTTTACATTACTTAGAATTTTTTAAAAATCACCTAAAGCGTACAACTTAGGTGATAAAAGTAAACAAACTACGTAGATTTTAAATCTTTTTGAATATTTGATTTATCTTTGCTGGTTAATAAAATACATGCGATTTTGTAAGTACTTGTTTTTCGCAAAACCGCACGAAATCTTGTTTTTCCGATGCCTGTTGCCAAAATAAAAAAAAAAAATTTCAATTGGTTTTTGATTTTTCTTGCATATATGTTTCAGTATACAAAGTATGAATGAAATTAAAAATGGTCGAGCAACCGAAAAAAAAAAATTTCGAAATTCTGTGGAATGACTCTTTAGTGTTGCCAGATTCTGAATGGAAAAAATTTACTATAGATTATATTACACAAAGTGGAGAATCAATTTGTACCTACAGTAGAAATTTACTTTAGCGGTTCATAAATTGTAAGAGTTGAAAGTTGATGTACTCTATACAGTACGCCAAGTCTGAAGTGATTAACACACTAGAAAAGAGTTGGGAACTGCCAAGTATGTGTAACAGGTGAAGAACATCAAAATAAACATTTTTTGTTCAGTGAATTTTTTCCAAAAATTAGCCGTTCGAAAACTACAGTTCATTTAGTGTTTATATTCAACGGGTTCAAATTTTCCATAAATGGCTACAATGCGCCATTTCAAGAATTTTTAAAATTATTTAATGTCAACGGACGCCACGCTCTCTCTGGCGACTTTCTAAAATCAGTTAAATTCACCGGAATTGTATGTGTAGAATCCATGGTCGCAACTGAAGCGGCGAATTCTGAACAAAGAGCTTCAGTGAATTTAACTGATTTTAAAAAATCGCCGGAGATAGCCTGACGCCCTTTGACATTAAATGCTTCTGAAACTGAGTCCATAAACTGAAATGGCAGTATAGTAGCCATATTCTACTACATTACTAAAGCAAGAAAAATGCTTAAGTGCTTAAGGCAAAATGCCCTGAAAAGTAAAGATAACTTCTTGAAGAGTATTTTTAAGTAAGTTTTTTAGAAAAGAAAATAGCGAGAAGTTGCGTAAGTATTTTCTAAAGAGAAGATAATAACATCGGCGAAAAATAATTTAAAGATCAGAAATTTAAAACGACAGAATTGAATTAAAATTAATTTATTACTTTTCTGGGCATACATTTCGTACAGAACAAATAACAATTACATATATATCTCTTCTCGTTGGCTTGTAATTAGGGTTTGGAATCTAAATGACATGTGTAAGTTGGTCGTGATACGTAGAAAATACCAGGAAACACTGAATATTATAAACACATTAAATCATTTCAGTACGGCCACCTTTATTCCACTGCCTTCAAATGGACAAACCAATTAGAATAGACGAATTTCAAAATCATAGACTATTATCATTCCTCCTTTATATATCAATCGAAGCTACTTTTTTACGCTAATTATAGGTGGTCGGCTAAGAGAAGTTTCACGCCAGATAAATTGTTTATCTTCGAGTTCTCATATTTCATTTTAATTAAGGAAATATTCAATTCATTGCGAATAATTTCTGACAGTACAGGAAACATTCAAAACTAGTCAATCATTTGTTGTTAATTAGAAATAATTGACAATTTTTTTCACTGTCGGTGAAAGACTACCGTTGTTTACTGTCGTTGACAACAACAATCTAAATTATCGTTAAGATATGTTTAATCATTCACTGTTATATTTCATATAATGAATGATACATTGTTGACGCCTGGGAGGATCTAGAAAACGTTTGCGGTGGGAGCGCACAACTTGAAAACTAATTTAAACTTATTCTATAAGACTGTAACTGACTTTGGATAAATAATAAAAAATGAATTTTTTTAAATTGCTAATAAGAGTTTCTTTTTGTTTTGTTTTTTTAATTTTTTAATTTTCGGGGGCACACCCCTGTATCAGCTCTTTGTTAACACAGTATTGTTTTACTAATCACAAGGTTGATTAAATGGCAGCACGCATATTTGGTTCAAGAGGTGATAAGTCTCCAGGCCCATTGTTACGCCTATGACACTAGTTTGCACGTGTACTTCAACTAAGTCCCCTTCCTCGATTTGGTTTTAATTGGTAAACAAATTGCAATGCTTTATAAAAAACAAGGGACCAAAAATAAAACTAATTTTCCCTTTAAATATTGAAGGTCTGAGGCCAAGATGGCGAACTGTGGGAAGTGGGTTTAATTAAATTTCAAATTTCGCGCCAAAACAGAAACGTCAAGTTCAATGGCCATTCCCAGCGCCATCTATTGTTCAGAAAAGTAATTACAGATGATGAAAACTCGAATAGCATTTTCCTCTATCCTCCATTTTCATCCTCCTGTGATCATAAAGGTGCGGTTAAAAATACTTCAGACGAGTGAAAAAAAAAACACGAAGCACAATATCTTAAATATACAGTTAAACTACCTTTCAATAAGTTAGAGAGAAATTAAAAATTATAAATATACAGTAGAACCATTTTTATTCGGCACTCTCTTAACAGTTAACAGTTGCACTTAACATAGCCAAGGGCGGCTTAAAGGACGGGCAACCTGGGTGGCCGCCCTGGTCCCCGTTTGGATGAGGGCGTCAAACTGAAATCAAGTTCAAAATTTTTTAATTGACCCAACAGTAGAAAATCTCTCTAAAAAGGGAAATTTTTAGAGACATTTTAGAGAAATTCTTTCAGATACTTTTGGCCACTTTTATATGTTACATGGCTTACTGTGCATCTGTGAAAATCTCCTGTTTCCGCCGGAGGAGGGGGCGCGAGAAAGGGGGCCAATCCATGCCAAGCCGCCCCAGTTCAAAATCAACCTGGAGCCGCCCTTGTTCATAGCGACTATTTTTTTAGGGGTGAGGATGGCTGAAGCAGCAAAAAAAGTATGTTTCAATAGACTGAATGCCCTAAAAAAAGAGTTTTATGATAGGCACAGGCATAGAGACATATAGGACCGTGGGGTCCAAGACCCTTAATAATTTAAAATAATTCTAATTTTACTTATATCGTAATATAAAAATGAATATAAGAGTAATATTCGTAAGGTGTATTTGGCTCATTTCAATAATTTTGAAAACTCCACATTGATGGTGATAGAGCAACAGAACAAAGATAATCCGATCTTCATCACACTAACTTCATTTAAAATTTTTGTGAGATGTTTGAAGTAAATAATTTTTAGCGATAACAATCAAAAAACTGTATTTTTAGAAAAACAACGTTCGTTTTCTATTAAATGCACACCCATTCTAAAAATGTGTGCATTTAGTTTAGGGGTCTTCAACCCGCAGCCCTCCGATATTTTTTATATGGCTCGCCGGGTCACGAAAAAATGCAAATTGTTTCACACAAAAATAACGTCCCTGCTCCCTTGGAGTCTGAGGTCTATATATTTTATTCTGTTGTCATTTTCACATTTCGTAATAAATATCTTAAAACACTATAGAACTAAAGTAACACCAAGTTTCCCCCTCAATCATGTTTTACTTTAGTTTTCTAGCGTATATGGGCACTAGGTGTAGTTTTATCGATTTGCAGTGCAACAGTGATTTAAAAGAAATCAAATTAAGACTCGTTAAATTCTATTTTGAATATGTTGTTAATAACATCTTCCCAACCATCTGACTGCATGCTATGAAAATGTTGCTATTCTGAAACACTTACTGCACATAAGCTGACGTAGAAAGTCCACAGGGGGTTACAAGCTCACAATTGTGGGGATTACAAAGCTACAACTCCATATATGTATACACAAAATTTTATTGCAGTGGTAATTATAAACCCTATCACACCTCCCCAATACATCAATGCGTCCGCAAACAGCTGTTTTTAATAATGTAGTTGATAAAAATTAAAAGTTAAGACCAGAATAACTGACGTCTACCTTAGAAATACTCTTGAGCATAGGAGTACGCAGAAACTTCGGAAAACAGCAGAAACGGTGTGGGAGTTACAAAGCTACAACTTAAATTTTTCTATGTTAACTATACAAAATTTCATTGCAATGAGAGGGTTACAAGCCCCATTAACATCTCCCTGCGTAGGCAGGGTTGCAATATCAAAAATAAGAACTGATATTAACAGGATTATTGAAAATAAGCAGTGACAAAAATGAACTTTCTGGGTATGCCTATGGTGGGTGGGTGGTGTGCAAAATGGTGGCCGCATAAGCATAGGTGTACGCAGAAAGTTCATAAGGGGGGTTATAGGCTTAATGGGAGAGGTTACAGAGATACAACCCATATATTCCTATGTTAAATATACAAAATTTCATTACGATGGGGGTTACAACCTCCAAAACCGCCCCCTGGCAACTCTTATGCGGACAAGGGCATTCTATATCTGTAAAATGTCTTTTGTTTGTCATCCCCCACTTTGCTATTTGCATTGTATTACAACACTTTTTTCCTTTTCTGCTGAGAAAATTTCTTGCTTTTTCCGCAGGTTATTCTCTCTCTTTGACGGGACCAGATGGTGCTTTCCGTTTCCGCGTTAGATAGTTTCCGTTTTAGCTAATATTAACTACCATTAACTTTTGAAGGGACGGCAAAGAAATTCCGTTTTGAGCAAGTTTCCGCTTTATGTAGGTTCCGCCTAAGACAGTTTTCACTGTATATTATTCAGTCCCAGAGCCAAATCTTGAAAATATTTTTGGGTGCACACACAAAACTAATATAGATACTTAAGGAAAAAATATTAACAAAGGCTGATCCTGGGGGTGCGCACCCCTCGAGCCGCTTTTGTTCAGTCCTAATATTGCTGATACAGTAGTGCGGCCCGCGGGCCTGCAAGAATAAGCAAAATTGGCCCTTGGACTGAAAAAGGTTGAAGACCCCTGGTTTATTTGGTGCTGTGTAACTAATGTCTGACCTCTGAATCGGTTTATTTTCGCTTATCCGGAAATATCGATATAGGTTCGGTCCTAATCGATTCGGATAATAAAGGTTCTACTGTATATATATACATAGTGTGTTCAATAAACACAGATACAGCTTCTGGGAACTGCAGATAACGTCGTTTGTATCGTTTATTTAATTAAATCATCGATTACGCCATTCCTGATATTTGTAATGTAAAAAAATTAATTATTGAATACCGTGGCGCCAAATCTAAGGGAGCCCCAGGTCCCTTCGGCCCCAGAATTTTTTTTAGAGGGACAGACACTCTAAAAGTCGATGGTCAAAAAATATAGAAATGCATAATATAGTGGAGGTGCGGAGGACAAAACACATATAAAACTATTAATTATTAATGTTTTCCCTATCTTTGGTTAACACATTTAACTGCGGTTTTTTCATTCAGGGCCCCAATATTTTCTTTAAGTTGGCGCCCCTCTTTTGTGCTCATATCACGAATGCATGAAATACAGATCAGTAACTGGCCACAACCTAGGCTCATAGTCCGCCAAAAGTTCTACTAGGAGTTAATGCCAGGATAATCTGCATTATACGTTATATTCCCTTATACTATGTATTGTACTGTATTATATGCTGTATTTTACTATACATTGTATTGCATTATATGTTGTGCTGTATTATATATTGTACTGTGCTATATGTTTCAGGGTACTATATATTGTACTGTGCTATATGTTTCAGGGTACTATATATTGTACTGTGCTATATGTTTCAGGGTACTATATATTGTACTGTAATATACACTGTACTCATACAATGTACTGTACTATATACTGTACTATATACGTACTGTACTATATATTGTACTGTATTATACATTGAACTGTACTATATATTGTACTGTATTATACATGTTACTGTACAATATATTGTACTGTATTATAAACTGTATTGTACTATATATTATATTATATGTTGTATTCCATTATCTTGTTCTTCCTCCCTATATCATGAAAACATGTGATCAGAGTAGAATTAATGAGCATATTGTGTTAGTTCTTACTGTGAAACTTTTAGGCGAGAAGACGGGTTTTACGCTGGAAATTTTTTCTTGAATTGTATGGAAAGAGTAGAGTTAATGAGCATATTATATCAGTTCCTATTGAAAAACTTTTAGGCGGGAAGACGATTTTTACGTGGAAAATTTTTTCTTGACTTATACGGGCAGAGTGGAGTTAATGAGCATATTGTGTCGGCTCTCACTGGAAAACTTTTAGGCGGGAAGACGATTTTTACGCGCGAACCTTTTTCTTGACTTAACTTCTGACTACAAGGAAACAAATTCTGAGGCTAAATTATCGTATCGTTGGAACTTTAGAAACCATGCTGGAAGACTGCACAAGGCTTCTACTTACGAGGTAAGGTTGAAAAATTGAACGCTAGGCGGGCAAAGTGGATACACGGTAATTAGGTAAAAAGAGCGAGATATGAAACACACTGAAACACAAGACGCCATCTTTGTATCAAGAAAATACAGAACAGTAATACACATACATGAAACGGCAGGCAGAAATGATTGTTATTGCTACTGGAGTTAATACCGAATCTTCCAGTGGAGCATCGAAAAACGTAATGATGTAACACACACCTTCGTGTACACAGCAAAGCAGGGAGGGACCCAAAAGCATCATCGTCCGCCATTTTGTACACCATCGCATCGAGTGTACCAATGTAACCACAACTCTTTCATCTTGTATTTTCCAGCTTTTCAAGAACTTAGCTTTGACATAAGGTTTATGACTTAACAAATATGACATAAGGTTTATGACTTAACAAATATGACATAAGGTTTATGACTTAACAAATATGACATAAGGTTTAAATAAATACAATATAAATACAACATAAGATTCATGACATAATGAAAATAATATTCAGTATAACATTGAAATAGCTAAACACGACAATTAAAGTATTGCATTGTAATAGTTAATAATCATAACAAACAATAAATTCGAAGTGAGTTTTAAGTTTCTTCCTCCTCCCCTTTCTTCTTCTTCTTCTTCTTCTTATTATTATTATTATTCTTATTGTATATTATTCTGTGCTGTTTATTTTCGTAATTAACATTTATTGCGGTTTTGGTTATTGAAAAGTCACAAAAGACTACATATCGTTCAATAAATACTACAAAAGAATATTTTTGATACCAAATTATTCATATTTGGCGTACTTTTAATGCACGACTAGATAGAACTACTTTGTAATAGTTTGAATGAAACTTTACAATAATTTAAAGGATTTTTGCAATAGTCACAGCGAATTTTTTTTCGGACGAAACTTGAGAAACATTTAAATTAGTCTTCAAAATAATTTGAACTGACCGTTGAAACTATCCAAATCGATACCTAGATTAAATTTACTGAATTTGAAGTAATGTAAATGGATCTGAAGTAATTTAAAGAAATTTGGAGTAATTGAAACGGATTTGAAGTATTCTGAGCAAATCCATTTTGTAGTATAAATAAACTTTTCAACAATCTGGATAAGTCTTTGCAACAGTTTCAGAGAGAAGGAAAGAGGATGATAATTTGCAACAATTGGGAAAAAATTGAAATGCAATGATTTAAGAGAATGAGATAACAAATCTTTGCAATCATTGAAATAGATCTTTACAATCATTTTTTTTAAATACGACAATTTGAACAAATATTTGCAATGCTTTTAAATAGACGGGTTTTTTTTTTTGCAATAATTTAACTCAGAACAAGCCTTCTCAGTGGTTTCCAATTTATAAGAAAGAATATTTGCAATAAGTTGAATTAATCTGCAATAGTTCGAAAAAGTAATAATAGTCATCACGTCTTTGTAACAGTTATCTAAAAATAACTCTTTATAACAGTCTGAAGGACTTTTTAAATAACTGGAAGGAACTCTTGAAATAACTGGAATAAAATCTTGAAATAACTGGAATGAAATCTTGAAATAACTGGAATAAAATCTTGAAATAACTACAATGAAATCTTCAATTAATTTAACAAAATCCTGAACGGACTTCGACGTATTTTAGAAACATATTTCTATCGAATCTTCATAAAGAAATAAATAAATACTTGCAATAATTTTAAAAAAAAATACAAAATAAATTCAATAAATTTTTAGACAATTTTAATCAACAAAGGACATTTGATATAATTATGGATCTATGCTTTCAACGATCTAAGAAGGGGCTCGTCGCAGATCTACTAAAATACCTATAAATATACTGACAACAAAAATGTCAAAGCTATAAAATCATGCAGTTTAATCTTCAATAATGCTCTTTTTGAATAAATAAAAATCAGTTTTAATTAATTTTTCTTTTGCGATGAATTCCACCACCAGGTGTATGAAACATAACTCACCGAATTAATGCTCGTTACTATTAGAGCAGCGGGCAAATTGTTTCACTAGTTCGGTTAGGAAACCTTTTAGCACATATCTACTGTCTTTGGCATTATGTGTTTACCTTTTTTTAAAATTTTTAAAAAATTTAAATTTTAAATTTTTTAAATTTTTAATCAATATATTCTTCCTTTAATATTCTATTGCAATTTTGAACTTCGGCTCAAAAGGAATCAAGATATTAAAAATTATCTAAAAGTGAATATATTTATTTATGAGTTTCGTGATATGCTCTTAAAACATCGATACAATACGTTTTGAAACCCTTTTATACGGGTATATACAGGGTGTATCAAAATTTTGTAAAAATTTTAAAAATCTATAAAGAGAAACAAACGATGATAAAAAAAAGTGCGGTTTTCACGAAAGCGTTTCTAGAAAAGTCGAATTTTTTTAGTTGCAAAAACAATTAGTTTAAAAAGTCACCTGCAGATGGCGCTGATACCCAAGGTATTCAGCAGAAATATCCAACTCGGGCTTGCAATAAAAGACCTGGATGCACTTGGAATATTCATTCGAATTCAACATTACTGCATTGTAGAATATTATCGTTACCGGATCAAGCGTTGCTGGTGAAATGCTTCAACCTGAACGTTGAATTAGAAGCCACTGCATTGCAGAAATTTTGCACGGAAAAACAACTGAAGACGAGAGATGACCACATGCAATGTGCTTTTGACCTTAGTTCTGCCATACAAAGTTTTGGAGGTCATATTGAACAACTGTTGCAATAATAAATCGATGGAATGCACAGTTGTCCTGTCCATTGTCTTTTGGAGTTTTCAGCACCATTTGTAGGTGATTTTTTGAACTAAACATTTTTTGCTACTAAAAATCCGATTTTCCTGGAAAAGATTTCGTGAAACCTGTATTTCTTTATTATTATTTGTTCTTTTTTTTATGATTTTTTAAAAATTTTACGAAATTTTGGCGCACCCTGTATATGTGTGTATGTGTAGTATTTATTCGAACAAAATAGACCAATGCCACTGCCATATTTTAGACAAATGTAGGATAATAAACTGCACTTTCTCATCATCTATATTTTATAGCATTATAGTAACAATATACAGTCATAAAATAGACCTAATTTTCATCTATTAAGAATATTGTTGTCCATTGGATGATTTGCGCCTATGAGTGACAATAGGCGCTTTTAAGCAGACACGATCGTACTTGTTTCGAAAATTCTGAAACGATTTAGATTCATGTCGAAAATATCGATTAAATTTATAAGATATAGCTACTAAGTATCGATAGAAACAATGAACCGTATTTATAATTAACTTTAGGGAAACGACGAAATACATTCCTGCGGGATTGGTGTCAGAAGATTTATTGGATGATCATCCAAGAATAATATAGCTGATGAATTGGAGATGATCATCACAAAATCATGTAAATTTAACAAGTTACAAATGATCCTCAAAAATCCATGTAAATCTAACATGTGGTAAATGATCGCATGAAAATTATGGAACAAGTGAGTTACAAATGCACGTGCTAAACTCGTGCAGCTTCAATAATTTACACATGATCATCAATAAACCACGTCATTACCGCGAGTTATAGGTGATTATCTGGAAATCTTTCTGCCCTGACAAACCATCAATGATCATCAATACTTGAATAGAAATTATATCAATAACCTGAACACTAATAAGAGTAACAATGTTATTTACAAGGAGTTAGTTGTATTAGGTTTGCGTTAATCGAAACGGCGTTCTGGTTGAGTTTGAGCAATTCTAACCAGTTTAAATGACCAGAAATCAGAAATTATACAGCTAATGGGTTCCAGCATCAACATTCTTCCAGAAACAATAATCTTCTTGCAAATAACCTTCCAGTGATTGGCGAATTACTATTGGTGTTTAGAGACCATAACTATAACGAGTTACAGGTGGTTTTCCAGCAATAATGTAGCTCTGAGGAGTTACAGGTAGTAGCACAGAACTAATGTAACACTGCAACACGTTAGCAGAAACACTCCATCGAGATATGGTACAACGTCTTTAACACTAAAAATTTCTATCTACAGATTGTATGGCACTTTCACGGCAGCTGCAGATGTTTTTGCAAGAGATTTTGTAAGGTACTATTTAAGAATTGGGAGTGGTAATCTTAAATTACGGTGTCATTTGTGGATATTTCTGTGAACTAAATTGCACAAAAGTGATGAGTTATATTGCTTGCTCGAAATCAAACACTAAATTGTGAAGTTTCAAAGAAAATGTTAATTGAAACCGGTGGTGAGAACAATAAACGTGAAATTTGCGTGGGACGCGACAGCAAAAATTGTAAAACAACAACTATATAGCACTCTAATTCTACATGGTATGCACTGTACATAACCATTATGTAATAAATAAAATAATCCAAGTAAATAATCCAAGAAAAACTCAAAATACATGACGAAAATGTTCTTAAAACTTATGCTTAAATATTGTAATTCTCTCATTGGAAACTTGTTAGCTTTTCCCAATAAATATTTTAAAGATATTTTGCTATAAACTTTTTATACTAATCAACAGTATCGTTTGAATTAATATCGGTATCAAAATAAATATATATAATTAGAAATATAAAACTATAATGATTCATATAAGAAAAATTAATAGCATTAGTTAGAAGTGCTTTGGTGAAATAGCTAAGTTGTACACAGCACTCTAAGCATTGTCCCACATACACAACAATTTTTCTACGCATTCTCACATATGAACGACTATTGTCCAATCAGGCTGCATGCAAACAACTAATTTTCTTTTCAAATTTTCTTAAATAGTCAATTTTCCGACATTTCTTAAACAGTTGACTTCCCAACCATTCTTGAACAGTTGACTTTCCAACCATCCTTGAACAGTTGACTTTCCAACCATCCTTGAACAGTCAATTTTCCGACATTTCTTAAACAGTTGACTTCCCAACCATTCTTGAACAGTTGATTTTCCAACCATTCTTGAACAGTTGACTTCCCAACCATTCTTGAACAACTGACTTCCCAACCATTCTTGAACAGTTGACTTCCGAATCATTCTTGAACAGTCAATTTTTGCTCAATCAATTATTTCCCCAACAGCTCATAAAGAGTTGCAATTCCTGAACGATCATGGTTTTTCTTACACATTTAACTTTTCTACATTTCTTAAACAACTTTTTTTAGTAGGTTTTAAAAATTTAACTCACAAGCTATTCAATCAGTTTTGCAAACATTGTCAGATATTTAACTTTCCAACCATACTCAAACAACCTTTTATCGAATACACCGTACAGACTAAATTTTCCAGCGATTTCTGAACAACTTTTCAGCCATTCTTAAAGAGCTGCTTTCCCAGCCATTCTTAAACAGCTGCTTTCCCAACCATTCTTAAACAGCTGCTTTCCAAGCCATTCTTGAACAGTTTCCGCTTTATCTTAAACACCAACAAAGACAAGGCAAGGCAGAGGAAGGCCTAAAGAACATTACATAGCTAACACAGTCACGTGTTAAACACGTCAAAAATATAAAAGTAAATGCACACTCAACAAACTAAGCTCTGCAACATTGACAATGAAAAGGCGCCACGATGGGCCACCTCCATTTGCTAAATTTTACCACAGAGGGGAAACCATAACCACCACAAGGAGTGGTACGGTCAGTGATGCACGCAGAACTGATGATAATGATAACAATTCAAGGGAACTGAACTGCATTTCTTGTAAATATATACTGTACAGATACATCTTCATGATATTAATATTTTCACATCTAACATCACATCTCTCGTGGTATGTTTTCGCCCAAGGATAACTCTAGTTCAATGTAGGGCGACTAAGTTTCTGATACTGGGCCGAGGTTGACGGTGAAAAAATAGGTTGCTTCTGTTGATTTTTTAGTTCTTGCTTGCTATTAAACGAATTCTCCATATCGCGCCATTTTCAACATAATTTTCAATTTCTTTTGCTTCTTTCGTGATTTCTTAATGTATACTAATCAGTATGTTCGGCAACCTGAAATAAAGAGACGAGTCATGAGAAAGTAAACACAGTTTTAAAGAACAAGTTGCTGCCAGTCTATGAGGAGAACTCCTTCCGCCAGTAAGTGTGATTGGTGGCGGTCGCTATAGAAAGGGCTTATCGTTTCCAAGTAGGTGATGAGTCAGGCGGAAGTCTTGTTCTTGGTGAATAGTGGCGGTGGAAAAAATGCTTATCGCTCATAAATTAAATAAATGAATAGCGCTTTTTTTTTTTAATTCATATATAAATATATATCGCCAATTAACCGATAAACGCGCCAATATAAATGCGTTTCTTCAGGCATCCCTCTCCTATTAAAAATCGGTTTAAGTTCTCTTTCTTAGTAAAGGATAGGAGCAGCCTTAACGGCGAAAGGAGTTCTTGTGAAAGACAGACAGTATATGGTACTAGAATTTAAACAAAAGTAATAAATACTATTTAAACAGAAAATAACTAATAGCATTTAAACAAAGAGTAAGAAATAAATTTATTCAACCTATGTACAATTATTTTTAACACACCTGCTTCGATCTTATTTCAAGAGTACAATTGAAAGTTGGAGAACGTTGAAATAATTAGGTTGGAAATGTAGGAGAGCTAGAGACGTTTCTAGATGTTTTTCCACCCTAGGCGGGAATTGAAAAATGCCGCCCCCACCCTTTTACTACCATTACTCTTTCGACTAGATCTCCCTCTCTACCACCACCAACATCCAGCGGTACAACAATGTAAATCTTCTATTATACTTTTAATCATTAAACCCGTTAATTATATTTATATTTTAAACTTATATTAGTTATTTTGTAATATTAGAATATTGTGAATAGTAAAACAATTGCTACATGTTATAATTGTTTAATTTCAACATTTTATATTTTTGAAAACTGAAATATTAAAGGAGTAATATTTCAAAACACAACGTTGTATTATCAGAGCTAGAAGGCTTAAATGTATTAGATATAAAAGAACTTGTGTGCAAAATTAAACAATGAAACACATCAAACATTTTCACATTCGTCAAAGTAAAGATTTATTAAGTAATTGTCCATATGCTTTTGAAAACAATTCGATGTTTTAATTTTTCCTCTTCATTTGCTCAGATTTTTTTTGTTTGATTTAAAATCAATTTTTTTACCCAATTTTGCTGCTCCTAAAAATTTTCCACCCTAAGTGGTCGACTATTTTGGCTTAACGGTAGAAACGGCCCTGAGGAGAGCAGAAAGCAGAAACTTGTTGCGAGGTCCTTCTCCACTCAAGTAGCGTATTTCATAAATCATAGTTTGCAGTTCGGCTGTCACGATTTTATACTATTTCATAGGTTTAATGACTTGGCGAACTGCATTTTTACATTCATTAAACTGTAAAAGCAGCGAATTTTTTTATTTAGGTTTATGATCTCAACTGAGAAACTGCGATATTGGGCAGGGTGAAGCATTGAATTAACACATGCACTTAATTAAGACATAAAGGTCGGAAGAGAGAGTTTGGGCACCAGAGATTTTCAATTGATTAATTAATTGTTTATTTTATTTACTCGTTTATTTTTCTGCGAAATAATTTTGCCATACCGTTTAGTTAAGTCAGTTCTTTTCACTTTTCGGATTCAATCAGTGTCTTCCGCTAGCGTTAGTAGATGAAGAGGGTAAAAAACTCGAAGGTGGTAGAACTTGCCACATTATGTGGATATTACAATTTTGTCTAGGTAAAAAAACGTATTTGAAAATGGTTTAAAAACTTTTTCTTAGTTGGAGATAGCTGGATTTCTGAGATTTTAATGTGAATGAAAAAGCCTAGCCTCCATGTTCACGAAATATGTTAAATTTTTCGGGATTCATTTTATAAACGTTGTTGACTGTTTTTTCACAGCTTACTATAAATCGTAGATTGAAGATCTTTGATTAGAGTTTGGCGAAATTTTAGTAATGGACTCATGACATTGGTCGGGGCGAATCAGTTTCAAAAATCAGTTCAGTTGTCCTGCAATAAAAGCACAAAATTCCCGGGGAATCGTTCATATTCGTTCACAACAAGCAGAGCCAGGACCTAGAATGAAGGAGGGAATAACTGTTTAGGACCCACGGCACTAAATATTTTCGTTTTTCCCTTTTTCCCCTTTTTTACAATTATAGTAAAATCCCTCGATAGTGGGTACTCACCAGACAGAAAAATCTGTCCCTAAAAAAAAGGGAAATCTTCGCGAAGAAATTTTGTACCCAGAAAATTTAATCTGGCCGTGAAAAGGGGTGACCGCACCTGAAAGGTGTTTGTAAAGAGATTTTTTACTGTATTTACATAAGAATTTTTTCAAAACTTGTTTGAAAATTGAGGTTTGAAAATTCGTCTGATTTTAGCTTTTGAAAAATAGTTGGAGGTAAGGAAAGTGGCGTAGACGTTTGTTTGTTTGTTTTGTGGTTTTACGGCTCAAAGACTACAATGGTCATGCTGCGCCGGGACCTACTGTTTTCCGAGGAATCCGAACCTCTTATGGCCTAGGGAACCAAACCCCGGACTACAGTGAGCAGTGCGATCTTTTATGAGATCTCTGAGTAAGCGTTCTTTGCACTGTTGGGAGTCGAACCCGGATTAACGGCGCACTAGGCGAACGCGTTACCACACTGCACCACCGCAGGCCCACAGGCGTACGCAGAAAGTTCATAAGGGGGTTATAGGCTCAATGGGGGTGGGGTTACAGAGCTACAACTCACATATTCCTATGTTAAATATACAAAATTTCATTGCAATGGAGGTCATAACACCCAGCAACACTCCCTGAGTACGTCAGTGGGAGGGGGTAAGGATTCGTAGGGCTGCGCAATCCTCTAAACTTCCCAGAGACTTTTAAATAATCTTGCCACCGTCCTCGGCAAAAAGTACCAAGTATTGAGCCAAGTATACTGTATCATGGCAATGCGGGTCTTACTTTGTCCGGATGAATATACTCGCTCATAGTATTTAAGGGCTAAAAATTTTACGCTTTATTTCTAAGCCCTTGAAAAGAAAGCTTAGTTACCTCTAACTCTTGGCCAAGATCGGTTGAGCATGCACACGGTCTGAACACACATATATTGATGTGCTATTTGTGAGTTCAGACCGGGTGAGTGTTTGACCAAGTTAGCCCAGTCGGTCTATCATTCATATATTTATTCATATTATTTGCAGCCAATGACATAAATGAAAGTTGGCTGCAAATAATATGAATACAGGTAAATATTATTTGAAGACAACTTTCAGTCATGTTATTTGCAGCCATCATATCATCTCCAACCTTAGTGCCATCTACAATATCTGTGTCATCGGGAGGCTTTTTTTCATCTACAGTCTTCACACCACACGTAGCCTTTTTTTTAAACCACAATATCATTCATTTAAACCACTGCTTTACATTCTCTGAACTGAGTCTTGAGATCAAGTTAAGCCTACATTTTTAATAATACGTAATGGCTCAGAAACGTATCTAGACTGATCCATTAAACAATTTTTAGATTCTATGATCATGAGCTTCGTGATAACAGATCATAGTGAGGTCCGCTGTCATATAATTCACAATAATTAAAGACCGGAAGTTTAGGCACTAAAAATGGCAAAAAAAGGCAAGTATAAAGTTTAAAATAGCCATTGAAAAGGCACGAAATCGTGACAAAAAAAAATGTAAACAAATTAAAAAGGTGATTGTTAAAACTTAAACTAACCACTTCAAAAAGAAACTTAAGATCTATAGATGAGTTATATAAAATCTATATAATGTACATCTTCCTTCTACTATTTTGAAACCACAGTAAAAAAGTTTATAACATTGCAAAAAAATGTAACTGTTTAATATCTCAACAAAAATATTTGAAGCGAAAAATCTTACTTAAGGGAATATTTTACGTGAATTTCTTCAAATGACCTTACCTGATTATCTTACTGCACACCGCGGCTACATGTTTTTCAAATTCCCAGATGTGAAATTTTAACATCTATCAGTTAATAATATCTTATAAATTCTGAAAAAGATCTCTCTACGTCAATTGAGGTAAGGGGGTGGCGTATACAGTGCTGGACAAATTTATAAGGTCAGTAGTTTTTCTGTCATGAGCAAGATGATGAAGTGTTTACATAAATGGGTTAAGCAACGATTTGTTTTATGATGACTTACAAAGTATTTTAAACATCCCCAAGCTTTTATGATTACGTCATCTAGATTTATTTTAAAAAATATTATAAATGACTTGGTCAAAATTACAAGTTCATAAAGTTTTTTTCTGGTGAAAAGTTTTAAACTGTATGAAAATTATTTTTACGGGTGATTTGACTTCATTTACTGATAAGAGAACAAAAAAGGTGCATAATTGAAATTTTGAGCTTCCAAAAAAATTTCAAGAGCTAAGCAACTTCGTGAATGCGAACTTTGATAAATTAAGAAATCACATAGTAATATGTCTCAGAGGAAAATTGCTGGGACGATTGGACGCTTTTAGAGTGCCGTTTCGAATGTTCTTAGGAGGGGAATTGAAGGAAGAGCGGTCGGAAACCATGTCTTTCACTAGAAATCAAACTAAGAATTAACAACTTGCAACAATAGCGAAGTTATTCGCCGCTAAAATAAAGCACAATCTATAAATGTCTTGTGTTCAAAAAGGACTATTTCCAGAGTTTTACAGAATTCCCTGAATATTTTGTACAAACCCACCACTAACTTCGAAAGTTAAAAATAATCATTTGCGTTTTGCCAGAAAGACGATGAGTTGTTGAACATATGACTGGTATTCAGTCATATTTTCGGAAGGAAAAAAAAATCAATTTGAATGGGCCGGATGTCTGTAGTTTGTACTGACATTATTTAAGGTTCGAACGTTAAATGCAACTAACTCGGCAAATGGGAGGTGGTTCGGTTATGGTTTGGGCAGGATTTTCTTGTTCAGGGAAAAACCGATGTATGTCCGAACACACTAATTAAATCTCAACAATACGTCACAGTACTTGAAAATCAATTACATATTCAGAGTAAATTTTACCTGGTGAAAATTACAAATTTCAGCAGGACAATGCATGTGTCTATTGATCAGTGTTTACAAAACATTGGTTTAAAGAAAAGAATTTTGATGTAATTACATGGCCTTTACGTTCACCAGATATTAGCCGCATAGAAAATTTATGGGGCATACTTTCAAGGGAAATATATAAAGATAGGAGACAATTTTATACGATTGACGAATTCAAATAAGCAATCACAAAAGAATGAAAAGGCATTCCATTTGAGACTCTTTCGAACTTAGCTGAATCCATGCCAAAATTTTATTTGAATTAATAAAGAATCATGGAAGTTCTACAAGATAATAAAATTATGCAATTTTCTTTTATAAAAATGAGTGTGAACTTATAATCCTGTCCATATCAATAGTGTGTTTTTCCTTTTGTACGTTTGCGGCAAGTCGCTGAAAATATTCGTAATATGTGAGTAATACTGTCAAATATATTAAAGTAATTACTGATTCTTTGTATTTGAAGGATACATTTTTCGCTTAAATTTTAAACAAATTTCAGGTGAACTTACGTTTTAATCCAGCAGTGTATAATACAACGTCCCACGATAGGAGGCATTGACGTTTTTACTGTGACATCATCACTAAAAACTTTTCATATAACATTAATGAATTCAAAGCAAAGTCTTGATTTGCAGAAATGAAGTTTTTGCATTTATTTTTTATGATTTCATCAGTTTTGCCAGAGATCCATATAAAAACTTGAAGAATACTGCTTACAATTTCTAATAATCCTAACAGAGGGATTTTTTTTCATGGATTCAATAGGTTCTGAAAGATTTCCAAAGTACAAGGTCATTATAATTAAAGTTCCACTTTGAAATGGCCATAAAAGGAAAACTACTGGACCAAATGTTATCAAACTTATTAATAGTTTACAGGAGCTCACAGGAAAATAAAATCCTGTGAGCTCCTGTAATAGTTTACAGGAGCTCACAGGATTTTATTTTCCGAAAAAGAAAAGTCACCACTAATAGGGAATGGCACTGTATGTAATATTGTTAAACGAAATAAGACATGAAGACATCGTTTTAAAACGTTTTTAATCGTTTCTAAAACGTGTTACAAAGCATGTTGAATGTGGCGTCCACCATTTTCTGAAAGCAAGTTAAATCGCATTACTGCGTTCTCAACAGCAGCTCTTAGCATATCAGGAGGAATGTTGCGGACATGTCGGTGTATCGCATCTTTCAATTCCGCCAAATTGTTTATGTTATCAATATAAACAATGGCTCTGAGGCAACCTCATAATCTTAGAAACGATTAAAAACGTTTTAAACCAATGTCTTCACGTCTTATTTCGTTTAACGATATTGTATACAGTGCCATTTTCGCTGGTGGTAATTATTTTTTGCGGAAAATAAAATCCCATGACCTCTTGTAAGCTATTACCAAGTTTGATAACATTTGGTCCAGTAGTTTTCATTTTATGGCCATTTCAAAGTGGAACTTTAATTATAAAGACGCTGTATAGTGAAATTAATTGACATTCATTTCGACATTTTAAAGCTAACAAATAAATCTTTGTCTCCTTATATATCTAATGATTCTTCATCCAAAAAATCAATTCAATGAAACTGACAATTTCAGAAATTTTGTCAAAATTTGAAGAATGATATATAGAACTGATAATACCCAAGTTTCCTATCCAATGGAAATCGGTTGTGGGATTTTTCTGTCGGGGGAATTTTTATCAGTCAGTAAAAACAAGGCGATTTTATCTGAGGGTGGTTTGTGAAGAGGGGTTTTCTGTATATACAAATAGGGATTCTAAAAAGCATATGAACATGCAAAACATTGCCGAAATAGACATTTGCGTCAGGAGAGTCCAAAAAGGCATTTTACGAAAAAAATTTAAAAGTACTAAAAAGAAAAGATAGTTATGATATTTTTCCCGAATTTCGAAGGCTCTAGCAATCGTTTAATTGTGAAGTTCAGTCAACCCACACATTCAATATTCTGTCATTGAAATTAATGGTCCATTGTACATTTCATACATCATACATTTTGTATATCATACATTTGTGAATCGACACCAGATTTGGTAAATATTCGCAGAATAATTCAGCCAATGTAATACCTCTGATTTCTCGTCATATTTTAGGCGATAAAAGGCGCTCAATACGCTGCGTAGTTGGCGCCATTAGGGGACATGGCATCTAGAACTGAAGGTGGTTTTTGTCCCTGAGCGGGGATGCCATCTTTCCAGTATTTATATTTCATGTAACAGTCGGCTGAATACAGAATGGCACCAACGAAACCGAAGAACTGAAAAAAAAATACTTTATTTAATAATTTTTCCGATGATATAAGCATGTTTTTATTGCACACTTATACAATTACTATTATTATTATTATTATTATTACATAAGAAGAACAAGAACACTTGGATGTATCAGCAGCAGTCCTTCATCAGGAGATGACTGCTGCTGATGCGTCCGAAAGCTTGAGTGATCTTTTTCATTGCTATTTTACCAGTGTTTAACCTTTTTATGTAATTTCCTCCCTGGTACCCTGTATTTTATTTCTATTATTATTATTATTTATCTGTTAACCTAGCTACGATTCCAATAATACCATAGACGGTGTGATGATTTTCCTGCCTACTATAGCCCGGAGTTTGCTTTTTTATTTAATAACAGCTCTGATTTCTCGTAAAACAGTATGTTCAGGAGCATCATGAACTTTGCTGTCCTTTTATAGTAGAACATAATAAAATAAAAATCTGCTCCCTTTTGATATATAGTAGAACCTGCCTAAAGTGACCACCTTTGGGACTGGACTGCAATGGTCACTATGGACAGGTGATCATTATACAAGACATAATTTGGTATAAGTCCCTATCAGTTACCTCTTATACAAGTGGCCACTTTATTTAGGTGGTCCCCTTACCAGGTTCCACTCGATATGAAATCACAAATCCATCGTCTTTCTTAAAGTTATACACAGAAAAGCGATAACGTTAAAAAAATATAAGTTTTAACGAACCACAAAATTATCGTGATTTCTTTTCACTTACTTTTCTTTCTTATCTTCCATTCTTTTTTCACGTATATGTAATTCTCATAATTTATAAACAAAAGAAATACAACAAGAAAGAAAAGTAAAAATGAAAAGAAATCAAGAAAATTTAACAGAAAAGAAATAAGAAAGTGAAAACCAAACGTAGGTATGGCACAAAAAGAAGAATGAAAAGTGAAAATGGATATGTTCACAAAATTACAGTGTTTACAATTACATAAAAGGTTTCGTAGAGTTTTGAGAACTGTGTCGCGTTTATTCAAGCGACGTCACTAATTGTTATGTAATATTGTTATGTAATAATAAATAATGTAAATTATGTAATAATAAATTGTTATGTAATAATATACGTGAGAAAGTTTACCCCCGCAGCGGCCCAGGCATCATCTTGTCCACCCTTTACCGCCACAACCAAAGCTGCAATCATGTAAAATAGGCTCCAAGTAGCCCCATACAAGAGCTCCTGTTGACACATAAAAAATATTAGTAATTAATTATTAAACATTTCAAGATTAAATTACTAAATAATATATTGTGCATACGTGACAGTTTCTCCATTTCCACTTCGCTAGTCATGCACAAAGTGCATGTGATAAAAATTCATGTAATCTGAATTTCATACTTCTTAATTTCTATGCTTGGTATAGCAGGCATTTCATATATGGGACAATATATTCAAAGTGCATTTCATGGCGTAGAGAAATGCGTTTAAGATGCAATATCGTACGTAAAGCAATATAACTAAGCTGCTTCTGCCTTCACTTGACAAAGGGAGCAGTTGGCTCCCGAAACGTCGTGTTTTTAAACCTTACGCCAGTGTCGAAATAACTGTTTGTTATGGAATCTCCTGGTGAAACTCTGTATTGTTTTGTTAAGCTGCTTCATACATAATACGATATTTTGGTATATTATCGTGTATATGAAGCTGCATTTTGGATATAGTGTTTTATACATGTAATTGTACTTCGAATATATTGTTTTCTGCATTGAATTGCATTTTAAATATATTGATTTATATATGTATTATATTTTGTATACATTGATCTGTGGATACAAATACATTCATAACAAACCCTTGTATGTACGAAATAGCATTCCACATGGATTGTTTAATGCATTAAAATGAATTTTAATGTACACAACAACGTATTTTAAACGCATTTCTCATTCATAAACTAATGTGTGTTAAATATATTTCAATGTATAAAATAACGCATATGAAGTGCCTTTCAATGCACAAGATAATGAAACTAAAATGCATTTCAATTCACAGAATAATGCAACTGAAAACTCATTACAATGCTCAGCATAATGTATTTGAAATGTATTTCAATACACAACATAATGTATTTGAAATTCACTTCAATGCACAACAAAATGCATCATAAATTCACTTCAATGCACAACAAAATGCATCCTAAATTCACTTCAATGCCCAACAAAATGCATCCTAAATTCACTTCAACGCACAGCAAAATGCATCCTAAATTCACTTCAACGCACAGCAAAATGCATCCTAAATTCACTTCAATGCACAGCATTATCTGAAATTTACTTTAATGCACCATATAACGCATCTAAAATTCACTTGAATACACAACATAATGTATCTGAAATTCACTTTAATGCACAACATAATGTATCTGAAATTCACTTCAATGCAAAAAGCAAAGTATCTAGAATGCAGTCTCTACATATGATACTGTACTTACAATTTGTACGAAGTTTCTACATATAATGAGGTACTCAACATATTAAGTTTACATATATAGCAATTCAGTATAAAGCTTATTCGTATAACGGTGCCTTGTGAACGCATTTAAATGCATATATAAATGTGCGCATATACAAATGCATATACAAATTGAAACGGATTTCACTCATAAAACAATATTCTCTATAATGCCGTCTGAAACAAAAGTCTTATTGTAAATTTAGTTTCATACATAAAAATCAATACATCTGGAGTAAAATTTTATGCATATTACAATATATTTAAATGCAGCTTCACAGACAAACTAATGCATTCAAAATAGAATTTTATTCATAATTTGTGACAATTCTTCTTCTTTTTTTCATACTATTTCATATCATACCATTCATACTATTTCATATAATAATACATATTATTTCGTATCATACATGCTACCAGATATTTCACAAATCGTTACTTCATATCATACACACTATCTAATATTTCACAAATCGTTATTTCATATCCAACCTACTATATCTAATATTTCACAAATCGTTATTTCATATCCAACCTACTATCTGATATTTCACAAATCAGTATTTCATATCATACATACTATCCGATATTTCACAAATCGTTATTTCATATCGTACACACTACCTAATATTTCACAAATCGTTATTTCATATCCAACCTACTATCTGATATTTCACAAATCATTATTTCATATCATACATACTATCTGATAATTCACAAATCATTATTTCATATCATACCTACTATCTGATATTTCACAAATCATTATTACATATCATACATACTATCTGATATTTCACAAATCGTTATTTCATATCCAACCTACTATCTGCTATTTCACAAATCATTATTTCATATCATACACACTATCTAATATTTCACAAATCGTTATTTCATATCATACCTATTATCTGATATTTCACAAATCATTATTTCATATCATACATACTATTTGATATTTCACAAATCATTATTTCATATCATACATACTATCTGATATTTCACAAATCGTTATTTTATATTATACACACTATCTAATATTTCACAAATCGTTATTTCATATCCAACCTACTATCTGATATTTTACAAATATTTATTCCATCCAAACGTATGACATGAAATAGCATAGAAAAAGAATTGTGCACGTTTTAATATCATGACCAAGTAAAAACTTCCTAAAAATAATACTAAAAATTATGTTCATTCTTTCACATGATAATATTGCTTAACAATGTAAGAATTTACATACGAAAGCCCTAATTAATTAATTATTTACTTAATTACAGATGAAATATGAAAATAAAAGGTAAAATAATTCCTACAAACTGTCATTTCAAGTGTATAACTGTTTCCGACTAAATTAATTTTACACTCATGTTTGTAAAAATTGCAACACCATGAAGGAATCATGTGATTGAGCTGAAACTTTCAGGAAATGCAAATTAGGGTATGCTATTCAAATGATTAGAATTTCAGAGTCATCGCGCATGCGTGGGCTGAGCAGCGCCCTCTGAACTGCTGATGGATCCGTATAAATAGAGGGCTGTAGCGGGGCGTGTATGGTTATCGGTTAGTGGTAAACGTTACATGAGACGTCACTATGCCTCTACGACGAAAGAGGGCGACATTTCAGCAAGTTACGGAGTTTGAACGGGGACGAATGATCGGCCTTCGTGAAGGAGGGTTTTCTTATCGTGCAATAGCAGCTCGTATGGGGCGTAACAGCAGCACAGTGATGCGAGTGTGGAAGCAGTGGGTTCAAGAGAACCAGACAACTCGGAAATCCGGGAGTGGACGCCGAAAGGTGACGTCAGCACGGGATGATAGATACTTGGTCCGCATGGCGATGACGGACCGTTTTGCTTCATCTGGACAGTTGGCAGAACGTTGGTGCACTGCTACAGGTGTATCATTGTGTGCTTCATCAATTCGTCGGCGTCTACTGCACCGTGGACTGCGTGCAAGAGTTCCTTTATACAGGATCCTCCTGACGCAAAACCATCGGCGCCTGCGGCTACAATGGGCTCATGGACATAGAGACTGGCGTGCTGATTGGCAACAAGTGGTGTTTTCTGATGAATCCCGCTTTAATTTGGGGTACAGTGATGGCCGCATCCGTGTTAGACGCTATACCGGTGAACGCCACCTTCCGGAGTGCGTTATCCAACGTCATAGTGGACGAACCCCCAGCGTTATGGTCTGGGGTGCGATTGCGTATCATGGACGATCTCAGCTGCTACGAATTGTGGGTAATCTTAACAGCAACCGGTACATCAATGAAGTTCTGGACCCTGAAGTTGTTCCCTTCCTTCAAGGCATTCCCGGAGCTGTATTTCAACAGGACAATGCCCGCCCACATATTGCCAGGAATGTTCAAGACTTCTTTTCATCACAACAGATACAGCTTCTTCCTTGGCCTGCCTATTCGCCGGATATGTCGCCGATTGAACATGTGTGGGATTTCGTTGGTCGGCGTCTCGCTCGTGATCCTCGTCCCATAGCTACTACAGATGAACTTTGGGGTCGCATACAAGCAATCTGGAATGCTCTTCCTCAGGCACACATTCAACATCTGTTTGATTCCATGCCACGTCGTATAGCATCACTTATTGCAGCGCGTGGTGGCTTCACCAAATACTGATTTTCGACATGTAATATTATTTTTTTGCTTTGTAATTTTGTCTATTTGTTGCTTGCGGTTTTACGGCTCAAAGACTACAATGGTCATGCTGCGCCGGGACCTACTGTTTTCCGAGGAATCCGAACCTCTTATGGCCTAGGGAACCAAACCCCGGACTACAGTGAGCAGTGCGATCTTTTACGAGATCTCTGCTGAGTAAGCGTTCTTTATTGCACGGGGGAAACCCGGATTAGCGGCGCACTTGGAGAAGGCGTTACCACACTGCGCCACCGCAGGGCCTATGTAATTTTAATCGTTTATTTGTATCAACACAGGTCGTTTGTACATTAAATTTCATTCAATTCGGACGAGTCCTTCATGGTGTTGCAATTTTTACAAACATGAGTTTATTACCATGAAATATCACACGCTGACTTTAATTAACTTCAACGTTAATTTAAAAAAAAATCATTAAACTTTTATTAATAAAATGGGAAACTTGCTTTAGAAGAAAACAAAGGGGCACTCGATTCCTTACCAAATCCTTATTTGGGCTAGCGAGTAAAGGTAGTCAGCTTAAAATATAATGTAAGTGGATGGTAATAAGACTTGATTAACATTACATTGTTACCGAAATCTCTCCTCGTTATGGCATTACTCTCTTGTAAATGCTTCTTGTGCGTGCAGAAGCAGCGTCCAAAAATGGTAAAACGAACACGCGAGATATTACAAACCGTAAGACGAATGCAAAGCACTTACAATGGCCAGCCAGGGTATGAATTTTAGCCTCTCGATGATGTGAAAGAAGTACAGGAGAAGAAGCAGAAATGTGACCGTCAGACCTGTGGAAGCCACAAAATTGAACCAATTGCTGTTTGAGCACCAACTGCAGGACGATGCCATAATGCATATCATCCCAATAAGATTGTTTATCTGTAAATAATGTAATAAATAAACAAATAATTATATATAAGGTAGGTGATAATATAATAAATAAAACCTCTCTTAGAAGCAATTTATACCATGTGTTTAAAATCCTCGATGGATGATAATAAATAACAAGTTCTTTCTCTATGTTACATTACTGATGATGTTTTTAAATTATATATAATTAATATATTGACATTTTTATAAATTATAATTAACATATTGGTATCGTTATTAATTATAAGAAATAATATTCACGACATTATAAACTATAACTAATATTTTAATACAACTGATTAGTTTTTTCAAATAGTAATTCTGACAGCGAAATTCGCTGCTACTTCAAGTTAATGGAACAAATTCAAAAGCCATTGAGGAAGTAATAAACGTAGTAAAATGGATTTTATGAATGCTAAGTAGTCCAGCGCTTAACACACTCTGTACTACAGAATATGTATAAGATGTATTATAGGGAGGGAAAAGGAAAAGCAATATCAATGAAACTCTTTGTAATTTTCTTTGGAATGATCTTTGGAAGAGATGGAGAATTACGACAATATCATGTCCCAGAGGGCTACAAAATATTTATATGTAGTACAGAGTGTCACACTTGTGGACACAGAAAGGTACTACCTATGCAAATATGTAGAAGTTATTAACCTATGGTAAATAAATCAAACACGGCAATATTATATAATGTGGACTGTACGAGAAAGCATGGGGACAATACTATATAGGAACAATATTATGTATTTTAAGGGGGCAATATTATATATTTCTGGAAGAGTGTTATACAGTACAGGGGTACTGTACTATATGTTCATGCTTATTGTTTTAGTTTCAAGCGCCAATATATACTCATTCCGAATTTATGTACAGTGGAGTCCTGTTCATCCGATCAAAGCTGGACAAGAGACAGTTCGGATAAACGAAAAGTCCGATAGCGAGTACGTTAAGGAAGAAAATATAGGATAAGCCCAAATAAAGATGTTCTTCAAAAACAGCCTTTGCTTGTTACATCTTCTGAAATATATAAAAACTCTGTAAAAAAATGTTAGAAATTACCAATTCCTTCAATATTTCATATCTTTGCTGCATGAAAATAGTACTACATTTTTATCTTCCTCCATTCAATATTTTTACTTAAATTCGAAAAATAAAAGTTCGGAAGTAAAAAGACATTTTTAGACGATCTGTACCCAGAACGGCGGCAAAATTGAAAACAGTAGAATTAAAAAACATTGAATAAAGAATTTTATTGGTAAAAATCTGGTTAATATTTCTAACTATATCATATAATATACTAAATAATAAGAATTCTTATTTAATAAGAATTGTTATTTAAAAAGAATTTTTGTTTAATAATGTTTTAATTAATCTTTAAGGTTTTTATATTCCTGTTATTATGAATACAGAGGCTCATCGATCCAAAAATGATGAGGGAACAAACAGATTTAAAAAGGATCACAAATGATTAAGCATTAAGTAGAACGTTGTCAAATAAGCTTGATCTCCTGAGTTTCCCTATTTCCTACGCCATTGTCTGAATAAGCCCATTTTTTACTTATTTTTTTTTTCATTCTTACATTTCTTCCTTCAATTTTCTTTCGGTGAAATTAATTTAATAATATATATTAAAAAATTGTTGGATAAACGAGCCTCTTATATATTTTAATCTTCACTTATATAAATTCACTTCCGCGGTGAAAATTAATTTATTATCTGACATATTGTTAATATAATATTTCAAACGTGGAAAAGGTAACTTTTTTTATTTCTAATGCAGCTGCGCTGTACGGACAGAAGTTCTTGTACAAAGAAAAAAAAGGTAAGTTAAATAATATTTTTTTATGTTCATTCCTAAAAATTCACTGGCGCAGTAAAAAATAGTTATTTTATGGCGTTGATCAAAACAAAAATTAAGTATCTTCTCTAACTAATTTTCTCGTTTCTTATAAATTAAATAATATTCTTATAAATTAAATAATTTTTTATAAATTAAATAATTTTATGATAAACTAAATAATTTTATTATAATTTAAATATTTTCTTATAAATTAAATAATTTTTATGAATTAAATAATTTTTCTCATAAATTAAATGTTTTGCTATAAATGAAATAATTTTCTTATAAATTAAATATGTTTCTTATAAATTAAATATGTTTCTTATGAATTAAATAAGTTTCTTATGAATTAAATATATTTCTTATAAATTCAATGTGTTTCTTATAAATTAAATAAGTTTCTTATAAATTAGAATTATTTTTCTTGCAAATTAAATGATTTTCTTACAAATTAAATAATTTTTTTATATGTTTAAATAATTTTCTTATAAATTGAATTAATTAGCGCAGTAAACATTAATTCACTTTATCACATATGATTGACATACTATTTCCGTGAGTCAAAGCCAAAATTAAACAATATTTTGCCACATAACTTCACACATACGGTTAAATTTAAAATATAATACGTGCATAGAAAATACTGACACATTCCGTCACTTTGAGAATGCCCGGAAAAGTCCTAACGTAGCTTGGATCAAAACGGATCGACACGCCACCTGGTTTGCTTCCTTGAGGGGGTGGGGGCGCTGCAGGTACTTGGCCGGCATTCATGTAGTTGGTATTCGCCATGTGAGCCGCCTGTGATACTGTAGCTGCAGCCGCTAGCGTCTCCTGGAAACCTGGCTGCGCCATTTCCTAGGATTGCTACAAGAATATAAGAATATTTTAAATTATTATATAAAGATTAATAAATCATTATTAATGAAATTTAAACTTCTAAATGTTATTAAGCCATTAAAGAACTAAGCATTGAAATCCCAGATTATTCCATAAGCTAAAACTTCACTTGAGAAGATCGCCTTCCCCGCCTCCCTAAAGGTTAATAAGCTATTTTCGCAAGCATCAATCAACATAGAATTTTAATCAAAAGGTGTTAGATGTTTTCAGAAAAATTATTATAGTTGAGTTTATTGTATCAATAAACCTTTATTAAACAACTTTGTATACTCATGTTTGTAAAGTTTGTAGCACATGAGAAGGACTCGTCCAGATTGAATGAAATTTAATGCCTGAAGCGACCTGTATTCATACAAATAAAAGATTAGAATTACAAAGCAAAAAAACAATATTACATGTCGAAAATCAGTATTTGGTGAATCCACCACGCGCTTAAATAAGTAATCCTATACTACGTGGCATGGAATCAAACAGAGGTTGAATATGTATACGAGGAAGAGCATTCCAGATAGCTCGTATGCGACCCCAAAGTTCATCTATAGTAGCTATGAGACGAGGATCACGAGCGAGACGCCGACCAACGATATCCCACACATGTTCAATCGGCGACATATCCGGCGAATAGGCAGGCCAAGGAAGAAGCTGTATCTGTTGTGATGAAAAGAAGTCTTGAACATTCCTGGCAATATGTGGGCGGGCATTGTCCTGTTGAAATACAGCTCCGGGAATGCCTTGAAGGAAGGGAAAAACTTCAGGCTCCAGAGCTTCATTGATGTATCGATTGCTGTTAAGATTACTCACAATTCGTAGCAGCTGAGATTGTCCATTATACGCAACAGCACCCCAGACCACAACGCTGGGGTTAGTATACTATGACGTTGGATAACGCACTCCAGAAGGTGGCGTTCACCGGTATAGCGTCTAACACGGATGCGGCCATCACTGTACCCCAAATTAAAGCGGTATTCATCAGAAAACACCACTTATTGCCAATTAGTACGCCAGTCTGTATGTCCATGAGCCCATTGTAGCCGCAGGCATAGATGGTTGTACGTCAGAGGGATCCTATATAAAGGAACTCTTGCACACAGTCCACGGTGCAATAGAAGCCGACGAATTGATGAAGCACACAATGATACACCTGTAGCAGTGCACCAACGTTCTGCCAACTGTCCAGATGAAGCAAAACGGTCCGTCACCGCCATGCGGACCAGGTGTCTATCATCCCGTGCTGACGTCACCTTTCCACATCCACCCCCGGATTTCTGAGTTGTCTGGTTCTCTTGAACCCACTGCTTCCACACTCGCATCACTGAGATGGGTTGCCCAAATATAATATAAAATAATTGTACTACAGTGTAGCAACACTTGCAGGAATTATATCTGCAAGTTATTTACACATTGAGAATATAATTAAGCATAACAATATATGTTTTTATGCAATACAAAATAACTAATATAGTTACTAGAACATATAGATCAAACACTTCTAGAAATTTATGAAACATTGTTTAATATCAGATGATAATATATTAAAATTGGAAAGAAATATAATAAAAGTGGTAACGCGAATGACTAGTTCACTCTAGTCATTAAACGACTGTGGTATAAACGATTATACTATTAGCTGGCGTTTTACCTGTAAACAACCAGTGAATAACCAGGCGCTAAGATAGACATAAGGCTACTTGAAAACAATAACAATCTGTAATATAATATTACTATTGAAAGGTCAGCATGATCACATAGCATACAAATAAACGTTAGGACACAATAATGAACTGCGTCTGATATATTCTATGTATTAGGCGCTGTAATTACAATACGAGGGCTTTCACTCTCATTGATTGGTAGAACCGTTCTTATGGGTTTGAGTCGTGATTGCTCTTTAAAACCGATACAGTTAAGAGTCCTTGCATATGCAAAACTTAGGATCTATGATATATCTATCCATAATATATCTATCTTGCATATACAAGGAGCTATAGGCACAATGTCAAATTGGGTTCCCTATACGCACGGTGACAAATTTAGGAGGGGGTCCGAAAGTATATAAAAAATACGCAATTATATATATATATATTAACTGACACCTTATTTCAAATTTGGAATGAACACTTCAAAAAAGTTCGGAAAAAGTAAACTTTTATCAAAACATTTTTTTTAATATTGATTAAAATTCAACTTCTAAAAAAAATAGACTTAAAAAATAAACTTTCGGTTTAAAACTCAGTTTATGCCCCTCCGCCCTCCAACTAGGAGCTATAAGCGCAGACATTGGGAGCCTAATCGATAATCAGGCACTGGCGCCAAGCGTGTTCGTGGCAACGAGGATAGACTGTACTTGAAGAAAAAAAAAAGCTTAAGAAGTATATGGCTTTCGATAAGTACAATTTCATCTATGATTTCTATTTACAGGAATAGTAACATTAAGTTATTGTACGCCCCTATTGTTTATATTATTTTATTATACGTCCCGTTATATATGTATTATCTTATTATACGCCCCATTGTGTATATTATTTTATTATACGCCCCATTGATTATATTATTTTAATTATATGCCTGTTGTGTACGTTAATTCATTATACGCCTCATTGTGTATATTATTTTATTTTACGCCTTGTCGTGTACGTTAATTTTTTATATGCTTCGCTACTTATGTAAATTTTATCAGTATACGCCCCGTTATAAATGTTAATATAACACACATATATGTTAATATGTAATATGCTAATATGTATCCCTTTACATAATCATCATTGTCAATCCACTAAAGGATGGACGTCACTGTTATCACACAAACACGTAGTACGGTGAAACAAATACAGAGGAAGCGGACTTCAGCTCACCACGTTGACAAGCTGAACATAGAGCTTAACAAAGATTCTGAACTTCTGTCACCACAGCCGAAATTCTTGTGCTTAGCGTGGCACTTGTTGTGTCACCCTTTTACGGAGTAACTGCCACCAGGGCTCCTTCGGAGCGGCGCTCTGCCGAGTGCCGGTATTCTCAGCAGAGGAAGGCTGTGGAACCATTAGATACAGGTATATACAGGATATTGTGTAAAGAAATTTATAATTGCATGGGATTAAAATAACCTCAGTGCTTAAAAACTGTCGAATATGCTGATAAGTACTGTACATTTCATGAAATAAGTATTTTAACAGCTACTTAACTAACCGAAAACTAATTTAAAGTATTAAATTTCTGACTTCTTTGGCTTATTTTTGCAAATCAACAGTATAGAGTTTGTTTAACAGAACCTTAAATTTGTACCGAAAGTACATTTTAAAACGCTATTCGCGTGAAAAAAGAAGGCAAACAATATAAAAATCTGAAGTAATTTAAAGAAATGTGAAAACGACAGAAAGCAAATAAGGATTGAAGACATTGCAATAAGAGTGAAACAACTTAAATGAGAATAAAGAAACATATTACAAGAAGAACCGATCAACTATAAATAACTAAAGTTCTCAGCTAGATGCCAAACGACAATTGGAGAGCGAAGAAATGTTTCCATCAAGATGGGTAGACGAAACAAGAAAACAAGTTAGAATAACATGAAGGCCACTTATTCAGGACACAGATTTTATGGAAGGCCCAAAGAGCTGAACAATATACTGAACACTACCGCCTATTGTTATTAACTATAAGTTGGCAAGATCTGTTTCAGATAATACATTTCCACCAATTTTCTCCCTGGTGTCAGTTGCATAGCTGTAGAATTTGGGTCCCAATGCAATCGCTAATAGAGGATGCCCCCAGCCCCATACCAGGATCCCACAGTCATGCTATCTAAGAAGTCGAGGAGGAGGAGGAGGAGGAGGAATATATGAGGAGGCAAGGGTTTCATTAGGAAAGGTGGCCTCCGAAGGCGGCGCTGTAATCCCAGTAAGGAGTCTCGGATTTAACAGCACGCGTGCTACTATACCATTAGAATAAGACCCGGGTCAATGACACAATGGAGGAACGCATTACCTCTACACCGTTGCGGGGCTTGCCACCCCAGACAACATCATCCACTAGTTACATCCTTCTGAAAATTAAATGAATTATGCTAAATGAAACACACCCTTTCCAATCTCAGGAGGAGTGATTCCATTTAGACGACAATCAGTACACACATCAGTGACAAAACGGTGGGTGTTTAATTCATTTAATTTTTAGCCAGGTTCAGTAAGAGAAAATCTACCTTTTCTCCATACCCTACCTTTCACTCTGGTAAGACATCTGACCATTTTACTTTTATGTCTAAGACATCCACGGAATGGTCTGTAGATTAACATGGTCGCGTGATAAGTTGTCCAGGTAAAGAAATTGGCATGCTCAACCTACAGAAATGAATCCATGTATATGCCTACGGTTACTTTGGATTCCATGAATCTACACGCACTTTCATAGAATTGCACAGATTCACGTAGGGGTGAATGTTTTTTCTCCAAGATTTCTTTTCATCGCTTTAAAACAAAATTCGCGAAATAACTCTGCCTTTTGGACTACAGTCAGCAACCATTTGCAATAGTTGTTTGTAAATTCATCAAAAAATGCATAATTGTTAATTACGTTGAATTTTCTATAGGAGTATAAACAACCTATGTATGTTTCTAAGTTGCAACGTGCATGTCCTTCCTTTCCAAGCTTTTGATCTTTTATTTTAGGACTAAATTTGAAACTGCACGAATGAGACTAAAATGAAAGCCTAATTTGAGTTCATGATAGACGGAGAAAAAAAGAATTTGACCACGTATTCAGACCAATTAATTGGATAGTAATAGTAGGACCAATTAATGGAAGGATAAACCAAAGAACTTTGGTTTATCCTTCCAATGTTTTGACTGCAGAGTCATCGAGAACGAGGGCCTATGATTTCTTCTCTATATATATGCTTACCAAGAGAGACTTCTATAAGTAAATTAAAAAATTAATCATCAAATTTAATACCTTCACGACCTTCTTAATTCACTTAAATATGTGTATGTGTGTGTGGAGTAGAGACATTTAAGTGAATCAAAAACACTTACGTGAAATAAGAACTAAGTGAATGCCACACACACACACACACACACACACACACACACTGTGGTATTCTTTATCTTTGCAAGCAGTTTACGACATAGACATGATTTAAGCAACTATTTATATATCTTTGTTATATTTTTATATTATTCGATTATATTGTTATTATTTAATATGTATTTCTATTATTAATATGTATTAATTGTCTTATATATTATTATTTATCTGTTATATTATTATGAATATTTATTTACCTATTATATTATTATAATTTAGTATTTGATTAACAATGCGTTTATTAAATACTCAAATTCTTGATTATTTAATAATTACATTATTCCTTTGATTATTTAATAAATGACTGAACGATTGAACATTTATTTCAAATATAGTGTAGTAGATATAGCAAGGCCGTAGCCAGAATTGGATTTCGGGGGGGGGTAAAAAAAATTTTACACATATGTTGATACAATCACAGCATGCAAGGCCGTAGACGAGTCCTATTAAAATTTATTTCCGGGGGGGGGGCTGTCCCTAAGATTCCCCCTCTGGATATGAGCATGAGATATAGTGTATATGCTGTTTATATTACACTACATTTATTTAACTTAAAACCAACAATTTAGTTAGGAATTTCTTCAAACCTTAAGCGTATTTCATGCCTAATTCTATAGCAATTGATTTGTTGGTCACATGTTGTGAGTGCATCAGGTGACACGCCATATATTATAAGTATGAGCTCCTCTTTTATATTTCCTATAATTTATTCATACTTTTAATTTTTATTTTCTTTTTTTTCCTAAAGCAACGATTATGAGGTTAAAACTTGTCATAAGATACGCAAAAAATCAATAAATAATCTGAAAAATCTCTGTTTTAATTGCAACGAAGGAAAACTTCAGACCAGGGGTTCCGAGAGTCAACGCGGACCCCTCCAGGCTCCTCCAGACCCCCCTTTGACGGACTCCATGACCACTTCCCTGAGCAGTAGCATAGATTTTTTGCGGGGGGCTTAAGCCTCCCAAATGAACAAAGTATGGTCAAAAACACTTTTTTTGTACTTACTTATTACTTAATTATTTTACAAGATCACTGATGAACGAATAAATTAACTATAGAAAAGTTACTACCATTATTACTTTTTAATAATAGAGACAGGCTAATGAAAGAATAATTAAAAGACAGCGCATTAAAAGTGCACAAAATCACTTTGAAATCTGGATTTTCAGAACAAAATTCTGATCTTCCGACCAGCAGGAGGGGGGCAGGCCTGGCATGAGTCCTTGCCAGCGCGGACCCCTAGACTTCTATCTGGCCCCTTCGGTCTACAACCTCTGCTGCCCCCCCCCCTTCGACAGCCCTGCTTCAGAGAAGTGAAAATGAGCTACTAGCGTTAAAGGAACTCAGACCCTTCAAGAAAGTAGCGCCAGGAGGAAAAGGAGAATTGTGACGGAGGAATTTTGCACTAGTGAAAAGATGTACATGAGAAATTTGTATCGACAAAGACTTACACAAGTGTAAAATCAACGTCGTAAAAGAGTACGCAAAAACGTAAGCAAAGTAGATTAAATATGAGTATCAGCATTATGGGGCGTAGTGTTTGATGTTGAGCAGAACGTATCAACACGTTTTGGACAGGTATCGCTGCCACTCGCCAGGAATCGACTAGAGCGAAAGTTCCAACTAAGCACAAAGTGTTGCCATTTCATGCTACTGTTCTTTTTCTGGTAGCAACGCCCTCTATCGGCGTAAAATATTGAAAGCGGAGAAACGGAGGGAAAGTGACAAGTCAAATGATCTCGTAAATGACTATAAATCTACGCCCTCTTTCAATATTGCATGGAAGGCCTCATTAATCTCATACATTAATTATCCCTCCCACCTCTTGTGTTATTTTCTCCCCATTTCTGATTTTCCTGGGTTTTCTTTTTGCCAACAAGGGGAGCTGCCGCCAGAAAAAGAACACTAGCATGAAATGGCAACGCTCTGTATTCTGCTGGCGTTCACTCTAGCCGATTTTTGACGACGGGCAGCGATGTCTTTCCGAAACGCGTATACACGTTCTGCCCAATATCAAAAACTGCACTCCATAACGTTGATACTAACGATAACTAACGATTTTTGACACCCACGATCTTATCTAAAAAAAGAGCTTGGTTTTTTTTTAACATACAGAAAAAAAATAATCACCGCCTTGGCCTTGTTTACTCCCATTAAAAAAAAGCTCCAGTTTGAGCTGAAAATGTTGGTGTAAAAAAATTGTGAGTCATCTTAAGGAAGGTCACCAACAACATGGGTTTTTTCATAAAGACATACGGAACGTTTTCGCCTAAAATACTTATTCGATGCACACAGAACTTTTTTTTTTTGTATAGTTAGCAAACATATTTACACTTTTTATGTGTGGCGTTTTACGATACACACGATATTTTTAAAATTAAAAATATTTATATCAAATGAAATTTTTTTCCTAGAAAACGCGGTTTTTATTTTACGTTCAGGTCAGTAATTAAAAAACCGAATAAAAAATAAAAGACGCTACACATAACGTATGTAAAATACTTGTATGTACGTACACAAGAAATTATCAGTCAACTGAAACTCAAGATTTTGAAAACATGTTCCTTTTGCGACAGGAAATATCATTTTGAGAAAATCGCATTTTTGTAAAAAGTTT
>QLNU02015270.1:106498318-106519336 GCA_006491805.2 Dysdera silvatica | reverse complement strand
AAGAAGATTTGAGAGAGCTCAGCTGTTTCGACCGGCCTTTTCCTCTCTTCCCTACCCGGTGGCCCCTTGGCCCAATTCGGCTACGCTTGTTATCGATTTCCCGTCGCAGGCAGGGCTCCATGCAGCGGCTAGTTTCTCTTTCACTAGCACTTACAAGGCATCGGTGGACAAAAAGCAATGATTTCGAAAATTCGACGTTTACGTGGACAATTCATGGAAAAGCATTTTCGTGGTAGGGTTCTGTCCACGGGGACAGAATTTTGATCAGCCTTAACGATACCTTCAAAAATAGATGCTATTTCTGAAAACGTCTACAATTATCTCCATTTTTTACTAGAATCATAGGTAGCCTTCGGAACAAGTAGCAGCGCAGGTGTTCTATTTCGATAATGGCGCATGTTCCATTTCTGTGAATAATTTAAGAGCCAAAGATATCTCCGTAAATTAAGGCGATAGAAACTATATTTATATGACATAGATTAAATGAAATAACGTATACTCCATGTAAATTTGATGAAACAGCGTACTTTATGCAAGTTAAATGAAATAACGCACTTTATATAGATTAAACGAAATAAAGCACTTTATATAGATTAAACAAAATAACTCATTTTATTTAGAGTAAACGCAATAATGCGCTTTATATAGATTAAATGAAATAGCTTATACTTTATGCAAATTTTGTGAAACAGCGCACTTTATGTAGATTAAATGAAATAACGCACTTTATATAGACCAAACAAAATTTCGCATTTTATGAAATAGCGAAATAACTCATTTATTTAGGAGTAAACGCAATAATGCGCTTTATATAGATTTTCAAATGAAATAGCTTTATACTTTATACTTTAGAACAGTGCACTTTATGTGGTTAAAATGAAATGCACTTTTATATAGACCAAACAAAATTATGCATTTTATGAACAATTAATTATGAATAATTTAAAGCCAAAGATTTTTGCAAATTTATAGATTTCACAGAAATTAGTAGAGCTCTGTAACGAAATAATGCTCTTTATAGATTAAATGAAATAACGCATACTTTATGTAAATCTCTGATGAAAATTCACTACGTAATTTTTATGTAAGTTAACAATTAACGCCTATACAGATCAAACAAAACGCTCCATTTATGGAAATTGTGCGAACACAGCACTCATGTAGAATAAACGAATGAAAATTTATGTAGAATAACGAATGGTGCACTTTATGTAGAATAAACGGAATGGTGTACTTTATGTAGAATAAACGGAATGGTGTACTTTATGTAGAATAAACGGAATGGTGCACTTCATGGTGAATAAACGAATGGTGTAATTTATGTAGAATAACAAACGGAATGCGGTACTTTATGTAGAATAAACGGAATGGTGTACTTTATGTAGAATAAACGGAATGGTGTACTTTATGTAGAATAAACGGAATGGTGCACTTCATGTAGGTAAGATTTTTCTCTCGCCCATTTTTACAATTGACAGCATAATAATGCCAATTTCAGAGCTATGAAATATGGAAATGTATAAACAATAAACGAGAAAAGAAGCCAAGAAAAATAAATAGCTGAAGGATTAGATGAAAAATAAGTAAAGGGAAATAAAATGAATAGAAAACGGAATAGTAATATTTTAACGTCTACATATACATACGGTAACGTCTCTCAATAACGTTCTTCTAATTAAAGAAACTTTCCGTTTAATGGCAGTATTTTGAGGTCCACATACATTTTACATAGAAAATAATGAAATTTTCTCTCAATAACGCTCTTCTAATTAACGAATCTTTCCGTTTAATAGCAGTATTTTAAAGTTAAGACAAATGCTCCATAGAAAATAATGTAATTAACCTCTCAATAACGCTCTTCTAATTAGCAAATTTTTCCGTTTAATGGCCGTATTTTGAGGCATAGGCAAATGCCCCAAAGCAAATAATTTAATTAAACTCTCTCAATAACGTTCTTCTAATTAACGAATCTTTCCGTTTTAATGGCCGAGCTGTAAGGTTCAGCAAAGAAAAAATAATTTAATTAAAACTCTCTCAATAACGTTCTTCTAATTAACGAATCTTTCCGTATTTTGAGGTCTGGGGAAAATGCTGTACAGTGTTAATGCATTTTTGATTAACAATCCCCATGTTTTTACCTACTTTTTCAGCCTTATTCTTTTTCTAGTCAAGATATAATGGAATTAAGAAGTTTGGATTCAATTCATGGTCAGACAGCAAAAGAAAAACTAGACGATTCAGAAAAAGGAACATTGGATTATAAAACAGAATACGAACTGTCCTCTTCCCCTCCAAGTTTTGAAGAAGCCAGTGATATTCTGAATATCCTTCTCAAGTATATTTTTATCTCGTCTGTCATAAAAAATCAATTCATTCCAACTTCTTGAAAAAAATGGAAGAAAATACTCTACAAAATGTCTTCGAAATCAGAACAATCGATCTTTAGGACTTTTTCTAACTGAAAAAAAAATTTATCAGGTATGGATAACTCCTTTACTATAATATACTACATCATTATTGTACTGTGAGTAACTTGCTTAAATCGTAAGGTGAAATTCAAATAATATTAATAATAATAATTTTTGAACAGGCCAATGCATTTATTAAATGTACTGACATTCCCAAGCATGCGATAGTGAAAAAGGAAATCAAATAGCGTGATTTCGATGAACGAACCTTTCTAATTAATGATCCCTTCTTCTCGGTCCCCTGAGATTCGTTAATGGGAGAAATTACTATATACTACTTATATAATAATTAAAATTATACTTTTAAGATTGGCTGTTGACATGTAAGGGAATTGAAAAGTTGGCTGCAACTACCAGATTTGTATTCTCAGAAAAGGGTTGTAATTATTTAAGAAGTAAATTGGAGAGTGAATGAAGTCTGTCTTGAAAACGAGTCAGAGAGAGAGAAAGAATACGCGACGCGGCTTGAAGTATATTTAACTTCTTCTTCTTCTTCTTTTGCATTATGATTGACATTACTATGACAAATTATGATTGGAAAAGTTGTCCACAATGGCGGAACTGTATTTACATTATATTTAAATAAATAGTATGTTTAAATTATGGGGTAAGAAAGGAAGCTACTCATACGATTGGAGGAGGAAATATAATGGAGAAGATAAGTAGAAGACGATGACGAAGAAGAAAGGAGGAGGAAAAAAAAGACAGACGAGAGTTCCTGATGCCAAAGATTTCTTTTGTCTCTGCGAAATGAATGTTTTTATTGATGCAGCAGCTCTATAATGTATATATATTCTATTTGGCAACGGATGTGTATTATTTGGCAACGATATATGTTTTCTGTCTTTTAAATAAATATAGTGATTCTGTAATAATTTTTTTCTTATTAAGTTCTCAGGGGTATATGATTTGGTTATCCACACATCTTAAAAACGATCTACGCGATCTTATTTTAGGTAATTTCTATTGCGAAAAATACTAATTACGAAAATATACCACAAATATACTATACAATTTTTGCCACCCACGTATATGTAGCTCAAACTAGAGCTTTTTGTTTTTGGAGTAAAACCTGTGAACGGTAATAATATCTTACATGCTAATATGCGGAGAAAAAAGCGTTTAAATCAAACAACAATATCAATCAACGTTTATTGGCGTAGTGATACCAACGCCGATGGTATGGCGTGATTAGATGGTGAAACGTTCGAAAGAAAATAAATATTTCTGCCTTCGGTGGGACCTGAACCCACGACCTTCCACTTGCCGGGCGGAGGCTCTACCCACTGAGCTACGAAGGACAATATATAATCTCTTTACGAACGTATATAAAGACTATTTACTGAATCCGGAAATAACCGGCTTCAGTAAATTGCTAATGTTAATTTTTACTGCGATTTACGGACTAAAATTACACATTCTTTCCTTTTTTTTTTTTACGAACTAAATTTACATGTTCTTTCCTTTTTTTACGAACTAAAGCTACATATTATTTCCTTTGTTTACGAACTAAAATTACACATTCTTTCTTTTTTACGAACTAAGTTAGACATAATTTCCTTTTTTACCAACTAAAATTACACGTTCTTTCCCTTTTTCACGAACTAAAATTACACATTCGTTCCTTCTTTACGAACCAAAATTTTTTTTTTTTTTTTTTTTTTACGAACTCAGTCAGTTTCCTCATTTTCTTTCACTGATTTTTTCAGACGATAAAAAGTTGGATGGGACAGCGGTTAGACTTTGGATTTCCTAAATTGTGAAGTGTAGGCATAGGCGTTTGGCGCAGTATAGCCCAGATGCTCTTGCGCCATAAAAAAGCCAAACAAACAAACAAACAATAGGCATAGGCGTACGCAGAAATTTTGTAAGGGGTTTATAGGTTCGATGGGGTGGGTTACAGAGCCACAACCCACATATTCCTCTGTTAAATATACAAAATTCCATCCTAATGGGGTTACAACCCCCCCCCGCTTACGCCAGTGAGTGGAGCATAGAGAGAAGTTTGCGCTCGATTTCGTATTATTTTACATATTTATGAAGAAAAACAAAACATATTAATCAAACGTTGAGGACGTGGAACCGTTTACGTTGGTTTGTATAACCTCACTTGAGTGGCTGCCAGATAGGGAAGAATATAGAGCTAGGTTTAATGTTTACAGTTTGAATTTAGAAAGTAGAGGCATGTGGGAGTCTTTTTGATACCGAAATTTATTAATGATTTGCGATGCTAAATTTTAATTATTACAAATAAATTAAAACTATTCAAATACACACTCACAATCTCTGGTCATAACTTCGGCTACAATTAGTTAAAAGAATGGGACAACAGACCTAGATCTTACAAATATCGTGGTTTTGTTGGGAAAAACATATTTACATCTTTTAAACTAAATCAATAACGTCTTTTGATTAGAATTTGGTTTGGAATTGGAATCGAATTCTTATTAGTGTTATTAAATAGCATTTTTAATATCGTTCCCATTTGCGAACTTTTGATTTTACGAACTTTTTTTTAGGGACCTCTAGGTATTCGTAAAACGCCAGTCTACTATAGTGGGTAGAGTGGCTAAAAGTAGAGAGTTAGTAGGTAGAGTAGTAGTCAGGAGATTATTATAGGCAGGTAGAGTAGTTTATAGTAGTAGAGTTAGAATTTAGTAGAGAGAACGAAATGAAGAAAGTACACACTGAAATAGCAGAAGTTGTGTATGCGCGTATATATATGTACAACGTTTTACAGAAAGCACTAAGAAATAGACATAGAAATTAAAGGAATAGCCATAAAATTGAAAGGAAAGGGAACATAGAAATTAGCAGAAACAGGCAGAACTATATAAATGTACGTATGAAGAAAAATAAGATGAGAAAATTAAGAGAAATAAAAATAACATAGAAAGAAATTGAAAACCTGGAATAAGCAGAGAAATAGACGAAAAAATTAAATTAACGAAGAAGAAACTGACTGTCAATAACATTAAATTATCATTGTCGTTTACAATTATAATTTTTTTTAATAAGAAATGGACATGAATTTTGTAAACGAATCGATTTCCTCAGCGGCCGATCTCAGTAAAAGCAAATTCGTTCATTTCGAATTTGTTTTGGATTATGAATACACTTACGCACAGGCCTGACTGGGGAGCCCCCCCCCCCCCCAGAGGAAACTCTGACCTAATAAAAATCCAAATAACAAAGTCTAGAAAGAAGGGGGCGCTAAAGCCTCTCCCCTAGACATTAAAAGTATTTATACCAATCTCAAAGTCATAGATTTCAAAGCAATCTTCACTATCGATATTTTCTAATTATAACCGGTTTATATAAATAATAATTCAGAATTAAATTACTAAAAAATTAAACGTTTTAGTAGCACTAGTCATACAGTCATTAACGCATAAAAAATTATATTCAACTGCTTCAAGGAATATTTAAAAAAAAAACAATTCGAAACCGTTTAGCTCTAAAATATTTCTCTTGAAACGTAGGTATCCAAATGCATTAATAATGATAGAGAACGGTGTTCCCCTACATAGGTTCGGTCATTCATTAACATATGAGGACACCCCCAAAATTTTTACAAGTTATTATAGAGCACCTTCGAAGAATAGAGAAAAGAAAAGCACCTGATCGCCTTAAATTGAACACACGGTGTTTCCTGTTTAATCGATGCCCTTGAGTGTTCTTGTATTTGGTCGTTCATCCGAATCCGGGAGAGTAAAAATACTAAGAGCCGCGATACTCGATAGATAACGAAAACAAAAAGCTAAGATTTTAGTACAGACGATATTAAAAATAAAATTTCGTACTTGGTTTGGCAACAGCTATAATGAAATCCAAAGAAGAAGTTTCTTATATACTGCAGAAAAGCGCCAATGGGGTTGTTTCTGCCGTTAGTCAGCCATGGTTGCGGAATAACTGGGTTTACCGTCTCGTTTCATGAAACGTTTCAAGAGGAGCGCCCCTTGCGGCGAGATTTTGCGGGAACAAGATATCGGGAATATTTCAAACAATCAAATACACAATGCAACCAGCTCCGAGCACCGGATTTTTTTTTTTTTTAAATGGGTGTGTTTTGATAATAAAGGAGGGGATTTTAATAAAAATAAAAATTCTTTTAATCACACACACACACAGAATTTTATTTTGAGTTTAATAGTAATGTTCAGATGGGGTGGGAGTAACCCCCCCAATATCCCCTGTGCACGACCTTGAATGTAATGATTTACAATGTTGGTTAAGGCTTGACTCTTCAACACACATATATACACACACACAAACTTCGTTTAATCGAATATAACGTATTGATTCATTTATATCAATAATGGTTTGAGCGTTTTTATACATTGCATTCTAAGGCACGATGACGAGCGATATTTATCAATATTTGTAAATTTGCGCTTGGTTTGTATATAATCCTAACTGATTTGTAAAATGTATGCCTGCTTTGTATATAATCCTGATTGATTTGTAAAATGCATGCTTGCTTTGTATATAATCCTGATCGATATGTGAATTTGACTGCTAACGGTTTGAGTTTTATGAGTGGTTGAGTCATAATTTGTGATCAATGATTATAATATATAAATAAAATAATAAATGAAACGTAGTAAAATAAAAAAAATATATAAAATAGCATAATTTATTATGCTATTAAAGAAATTATATTAAGCAAAGTCAATATTCGAGGAATTTAAGAAAACAGAGGACAGCAGGAGGCATACTGAAGGAGAATGGGTATTACATTAATACATCACAACCACTTCCAGAAACTTATAAACAACTCTTATTCTGAAATATATGGGATTTCCCCAACATCAGGTGCCCCGCAGCACAGGTTTCTCATTGGTTCCCATTGGGTTTTTCCATGATTTCTATTGGAGGCCTCCCATTGGTTCTCATTGGGTTTTTCCATTCTGCGGGACTACTCTGATGAAGGGTTTTCCAGAAATTTCAAGTATAAAAAAGAGACAGAAACATAACATCGTCATTACTCCTGATGAAGGACTGCTGCTGATGCGTCCGAAAGCTTGAGTGATCTTTTTCATTGCTATTTTACCAGTGTTTAACCTTTTTATGTAAATTTCCTCCCTGGTACCCTGTATTTTATTTCTATAGAAAGGGTTGATTTATATAATTCCCTCGAATAAATATTAAATGTCATATTGAGAAAATAAGTAGTAAAACAACTTCGTTCGATTGAGTATTATCCTATTTAGAATTATGATCATGCATTTAATTTAAAACTTAACTGAAAGAATTAATACACATGGCGTATATCACATTATGGCATTATCACTAAATATTGTAATGAATATTTTGTTAAAAAATAATAATTGACTTATCGACTCACCTGACAGTCGGCAAAGCCGAAGCGAGTGCTCCTCTTGTAGCCAAAATCATCGCCAAGTTCATGGATTCAAGAATCAAGACAATTTAAGCGATGAACGACAAAAAAAATTCAAACTAATTAATGGTTTATTTCCAAATATCGTCAAAATAAACCAGGGAAAACTGCTAACCTCACACTATCTTGATGAATACATAATTTTTTTTAATATATAAAATAGTTTATATCCCAAATGATTAACCGTTTTCATGGAATCGTCAAAGAATGTAAATTAAATTCCTTATACTGTGAATTATTAAAACGCACCACGTGGTTAAATAAACTATATTTTATTCTTCGTTATTGAATCGAATTCGGTAGAATCATGACCGTTAACTGTCAAAATTAATTAATTTTTTGGCCCAAATGCATAGACTACAGTGGAAATCGTTTAGGACGATCTAATAGATACTGAAAATTCAGCCATTATAACCATCGGTCCTTACGATAGATTTTTTAATCTTTTTTTAAGATCTTTTAAAATTTAGTTTTTCCCTAGTAAATAAAACCATCCGATATATAAAAAAAAAACCACAGAACTATACTCTCGGCAAACTAACTTGGTATACAGATAAGGCGCAGAGCACTATGATCCCACCAGGGCGATTTAGTTTGCGCTTTCTTACGTTAACAGAGTTAATAGAAGATACATTTCGGACATAAAACATCAAAAATAATGCTCAAATACATAAAACATAGGCATATTTGTGTAATTAAAATCTGGTATTTATTAAATTTAGGAAAAAGACTCATTATAGCGAGCGCTGACGTCATTCAAGTAACTGACCACTCAGAGGACTTCGTTCGCTTGGCGGGAAATTTGGCGCCTGGAATTTTGGCAACCGCGTTTTTCTGCATTCCAAATTAGGCGATGAATAGTCTAATAAGGTTGAGGGTTACCTCATTTTTCGCCAATTCGCGAATGAATACTCGTTGCACGGGCGCGAATAGGTCGTCGTAGCCTTAACAGTGTACCAGGTTAGCTGTGCCACGAGTATAGGAATAACTGAAAAAAAAAAAAAAAACTATGGAGATTTCGCCAGAAGTTGAATACGAACGTGTTACTATTTTTTCCTTAATTAATCGATTAAATTAATGGCAAAACTCTATTAATCGAGTTTCGCTTACACAAATGAAACCACACGCTATAAAAAGAACTGCGTAATGACTGAAAACCGTCTCTAGAATCTTCGGTTATCACCGAAAGTCGAATTCTGTCATTGTATATGGTACCGAGTTCGACCCCGGGAATGTGCACATGTTCCTGTTTTTTTTTTTAATTAAAAATGTATTTCTGCCTTGACAAATGGAACGATGTGCCCAGGCTTATAGCCAGGATGAAGGGCAAGACAAAGGTCATATGGGGCATAGGGCACCAGGGAGTGTTCTATATGTGTAAATAGCTCGATGGGGCAACTGGGACCACGCCCCTGCTTGGCTGCAGGCCTGCATGTGCCATAGAAAGACAGCAGAACGAGAAATAACAGGAGTAGAACAAATATGGAATTATGAAAAAAAAACAGTGTTTCACCACCCTTGAATCTGGGTTCCTGAGTTCTTTGTACATCTTGCACCCAGCTTGGCGCGGTCCTGTGTACAAAGCCTTAAAAGAAGGATTTAGAATAACTTCTCCTCGTTGCATAAAATCAATTGACGCTATAGTTTATGATCCAATCTCTGGATTTGGTACTGATCGAAAGTATTTGTTTTAATTTTTCACGGAATTTTTCTTTTCTCCTGTAATGTGAGACAATCACCTTAAACACAAATGTACTTCTTTTCTTCGCCCTCCTAAGTTTTCCCCTCTTTTTTAATTGCGAAGAGTATACCTTTAAACTTTGTAGTCCAGTGGCCACAGTATTTTTGATAGATTCCTTGTGCTTTTGCACGCATAGATTTCTTCGTTTCGGTGCAAAGGTGGTCCTGACAGGTCCGCTTATTCAACTTAATTACAATTCGAACCCTGCAGTGATGTAATGATAGCGCATCTTATCTAACGTATTATTACTAAAGGTTCGATTCCCAACAGAACATTTTTTTTCAACTAACTGCTCTTGGTAATCTGAGGTTGATTCTCTTGGTCTTAAGAGGTTCAGATTCTTCGGGCAAAAAAAGGTTCACCGACTTTACAATGCCGCAGTGGCATTCGCCATTATATTCTTCGCAAATTCTTTTACAATTTTCTGATGATTTCTTTTCTTTTACCGGTCCTAATTACAAGAAAAAAAATGATCTTGCTCTGCAGCACACAAAGACTCCACCTTTGTACCACTCTTCAGCCTTCACTTGTAACGTCTTCGAGTCAAGACTGTGCTCATAAACTCCGTAAATGTGATATTCCAGCGAATGTAAATCTCTTAATAACAATGCGGATTTGTACGCGCGAATCAATATCTTTGTTGTTTCTTGCAGAATACGAGAAATCCCTTGCTTTTTTTACCGGAAAGAGAGCCCCGTTACTAGCATCGCTACTGCTCTCTTTCCGTTTCCCAAGCAAATCGTTTGTATGGTCTCCTGCGGTATAAAATAATAAGGAATAAAGTATTATTATCCTGCGATTGAGTCCCTTAGTCTTAGGAAGTTCAAATTCCTCGGAAAAGGAAGGTTCAGTGACCTTACAATGGCGCAGTGGTATGCGCCATTATTCTGGGGATGATTCTCTTGGTCTTAAGAGGTTCAGACTCCTCGGGAAAAGAACGTTCACTGATTTTACAATGGCGCAGTGGTAACACATTTGTCTATTGCGCCGTTATTCTGTTGATCCCCTTGATCTGAAAAAGTAAAGGTTCTTCAGGAAAAGTAAGTCCACTGACTTTAGAATGGCGCAGTGGTAAAGCATTCGTCGATTGCGTCATTATCCTGGTGTCCATCGCCTTGGTCTTAAGAGGTCCAGATTCCTCGGAAAAAGAAGGTCCACTGACTTTACAACGCCGGAGTAATAACGCATTCGTCTATTGAACAATTATCCTGGTATTGATCCCTTTGGTCTTGAGAGGTTTAGATTCTCCGGGAAAGGAAAGGCCACTGACTACAACGGCGCAAAAGTAACGCGTTCGTTTCCCAACGGAATCGTTGAAAGCATATCGTTTTCCTGTATACCGAAGTCTTGGGTTGCATTTCCATGGAAGCAGACGGTAGGATCCATCGGCAAACCCAGGTTCCGGAGCAGTATGTTCCTTGCTGTCCTTATACTGTAAAAACAAAAGCCTCAGTTTAACTCATTTTCACCTCTTGTATTCTTCGACAATATACTACATTGGTTGGAGAATGTATCCTCCACGTTCGTTTTATTAAACGTTATCTGTTTAGACATCGTTCCAGCCCTTCCTATGCCCAGGGAAGTTTTTAGCCATCTCTTCTAATCAGCTCATGAATTCAGTTCGCTCCTCTACCCCAGCATTCAGGCGGCTTTGGTCCAAATCCTACTGGGAATACGGAACTGCCCAGGGGTGGCCAGCTTTCTAAATCTGATCGAGCGTAAGAATGGAAATGTGTTTTTTAATCTTTGGAGGCGGCAACGAGGACTGCTTCGAATCTGTCATCAATAGCTGAACAACTAAAAATATTAACCTATGGCACAGTATTAAATGAAGTTTATAACCTCATAAATGCGCATTATGATTTAAGGCAGTGGCGTACGGTGATTTCGGACAGACTGAGCGATCTCATATTTTACATCATCCTCCGCCCGAATGCAATTATAAATGAAGCAGATCATGGAATAATCCACGAAGGGATAGAAATTCACGTTAGGAAACGATTTTTATCAACTTTTTTTACGTATAGTAATATTAACGCCGATGTTATGGCATGGTTAGATGGTGAAACGTTCGCAAAGAAAAGAAATGTTTTCTGCGTCCTGTGGGGCACGATCCCACGACCTTCTACAATCCGGGCAGGAGCTCCACCAACTGAGCAAAGGACGATGAACATGCAATCCCCTACGAACGCATTTAAAGCACATTCTCCAAAACCAGTTATTTCGTGGAATGTGGCAGTACATGGACTGCTTTTTAAACCAAATTGCGAAGAGATCGGTATTAAATTCATCGAAAAGCCCGTTGCAGCAGATGTATTTATACAAATCGAACACTACGCAGATTAAATTAAGAAACAATTTTTATCGATGTATTTTGGGCGTAGTAATATGAACGCCGATGTTATGGCATGGTTAGATGGTCAAACGTTCGTAAAGAAAAAAAAAATGTTTTCTGCGTCGAATGGGGTACGATCCCAAGACCACCTACAATCCGGGCAGAAAACAATTATTTTCTTTACGAACGTTTCACCATCTAACTATGCCATAACATCGGTGTTACTATTACTACGCCTAAAAAACGTTGATAAAAATTGTTTCTTAATTTAATCTGCGTAGTGTTCGACTTGTATAAATAAAAAATTCACATGTGTGCAGATTTCAATGAATTGAATCGGATACCTGGCGCGGAGCCCAAAACCCCCGAGTAGCATGGGGTATTCGATTAGGCTAAGAATCATTCAAGACTACCATATGCCCCCTAACTTATACATCTGGCTTTTATTTTAGAATTTGGAAAGTCACTGAAATCTGACGTCAAACAACGTTCGGCGATGATTAATTGGCGACATTGGCGAGAATTTGGGGTGGTTTTACTTAGGCAACCCTAACTGAAGTCCCCATGCTACTCGGGGGTTTTGGGCTCCGCGCCAGGTATCCAATTGAATCTTAGGAAAGAAACTACCGCAATTTATATAATTTTATATTAATGAATAGCTCAAAAAACTGGCTAATTTACGTAGTTTTCGCGGGCCGGGGATGCTATCAGGTTGTTCCTACAATGTACTTAAAGTACAGAATGGTTGTTAGGTAAGACCACTATAAATTTCCAATATTCGCCAAAAGAACTTGAAAATAGCATCAAATTGCATTGGACGGTAAAGAAATACAAATAGACATCGAAGGAAAATTGAAGACCTTAGGATGCCCATCACGAAAGAATCAACCAACGATTTCCAATACTGATTCAATTTAAGTCTGTTGTAAGAAACAAGAAAAGAATAAGACGAAGAAAGGAACAGCTAAAATGCACAATCAACCCATTTCCTTTAATGACGTTCGGAGTGGAGAAGCTTAATTTGTAGAGGATAGATGATAGCAGAATTAAGCCCAATCTCCGTCTTGAATTGAAGGATCCCTACATTCACGGACTCCATACAAACAATGCACGATTGCGAGATGTTTTAGTCGATTGTCTCGATTACTTGAACATCTCGAAACTTCTCGATTGTTTTTAAACCTGACTCGGTACGTCTAGTAACCATGCGTTCGTGGAACCAGTATCTCGATTTGCTTGTTTCATTATTGTAAGCTCAGTAGAAAAAAAAAAAAATTAAATAATAATCTAGAATTGCTGACTTTTTAAATGAGGATTTAATGAAAATATAGCATCAATTAATTCTGCAAAAACTTTCTCTAACGTAACCGTAAATGCAAAGGATTCGAATGAATCGCTTTTGCTTTTATTCGTATTCATCTGATCGTTCCTTCTGACCGCCGACTCACTCACTTCCGTTTCGATTCTCTCGTCCATCCGGATGCCCTGGCTAAGCGAACAGTAGTCGCTCCTTTCGGAGGGTATAAACCTACTTGCCTCGCTTTAATTCTCTTATTCGTGCGATTCAAATAGTATTTGGCTTGTTAATCATGCCTCGATTTTCTCCATCGTAAAAACATTTCGCTTCGCCAATATGTAGGCAACTACCCCAAAGAAAAAATAGAAAATTAATAGTTATTAGAAATATGTAATATATATATAATATAAAATGAATAGTTAATTAATAGAAAATTAATAGTTAATCGGCGTTATCTTCATATTCGACAAGATTATACTCGTATATGCATAAAAAATTTTAAAATCCGAATATTATGACAAAATAACGACTGGGTCTAAATTCTTGGTCGTCAAAGTGAAAGTTATAGGTGCAAAATACGACTAACATAGCTAATTTCGAACCCTGTTTCAATCTGAATTGTTAGAAAAAAAATTACGTCTGCAGATCTGATAATACTAAAATAAATGCATGAAAAAAAATTCCCTTTTTTTCGAAGAAATTTTCCCTTTTTCCACACAAAGTGCATGTTGTAAAACTTGACAAGTCCAGCCACCACGTTATTCAAACTAGACGTTTTAGTGTTTACAATTTCCATTGGCTGGGGAAACCAGATGTATGATTTAAAAACTAAACTTGTGCATTTTAGGGAAAATAAAGATTTTTTTTTGGCGCAGATTTGGCGCAAACTTCGTTAAAATTCCCCTTTTTTGTAGAAAGATGGCGCACGACCGGTCTTTTGGCGCAGTTTGGCGCAGGACTGGCATTACTGATATTTAAAAAAATTATGAAATTTTCAGGAAACTAAATTGGTGAAACGAAATTAATTACGCCCGATACATGTTTGTGTCCCAAACAGGCAACTTGTTTGCTATAATCACATCAACGTTGTAATATCATTGTAACATCAACGTTGTAATATCATTGTAATATCAACGACAACGATAGAAGTAGTGCAGAAAGGGGAGATTATTTGAGGATAGAAATTGCGTTAACAAAATAAAGTGGACCAAAACTTCTGATATAAAATTTTATTTTCGCAAATTTCATGTACATCAATATATCTGAGATAATCACAGTAGAATGATAAGTTTCAACAAAGATTCTCCAATGTCCTTATACAAAAACTCAAATAGAACGTAAGGATATAAATGGTTGTTCAAATAAAATGGCTGAAATTTCTCTGGTCGTTTGAAAATTTCGGATTACACTAATCAAGGTTGTGAATCACCTTGGACAACAATAATTTCCGGACTTCTCGGACAAAATTTCATGACTAATCGCAAACAAAACTTTGAACTGAATTTGTTTTGAGGAAAATAGCTTCACATCTGCATGGAATTCAGCTATTCAAAACAGAAGTTGGGAAAAGGTTTCCCTAACTTTCCAAGGTTTAACAAAAAGAAATTTCATTTTCAGTGACTTTTAGAGACTATTCCAAATTCCCTGACAATCCAGGTGAGAGGGCACTGCCCTCTCACCTGGATGAATATGAATGTTCCCGATGGATATTCATATGGATGCTCTTCTTCAAAATGACTAGCATCAAACATAATCAAAACATCAATCAATAAATTTTTCCTCAAGGTAAATAAATTTTAATAGTTATTTAGCATTTTGCTGGACATACGTTTTTATTCAAAAAATGCATATATTCGTTCCCTTGAACTCGCCTCCTGCCCTTTAAAATAGGTAAATTTTGAACCGAGACCAAAATGATTGATACGTGACATTTGAACTACTTCAGAACTCTGCTTCCTTTTTACAGACAAATTTTTCTGTACAGCGAGTTTCTGCTAACGAAGGTTTCACTGTGTCACATATTACTAATAAATTTGACACCTGCATATTATTAACTCAATCTTGAGCTATTTTTCTTTACGAGAAAAAAATATTTTTTTTCTTCTTTTCTCCTAAACAAAAATATCTCTAGTTTGAGCTACTAATACGTGGGTGTCAAATTTATTTGTAATAAAAAAAGTCCCCTATGAAAAACTCACAAAAAACTCGCCCCGGTGGCTTTGTGTGTTGACCATTATTTAGCAATTGTGTTATCCCTGTGGAGGGTAATAATATCTTACAACTCACATATTCCTATGTTAAATATACAAAATTTCATTGCAATGGGGGGTTACAACCCCCATCAACACCCCCTGCGTACGCCAATGCTGTGTTGGTGTTTAATGATGAAAAGGCAGTTAGGACCATGCTGTGTCCGGACCAACAATTTGCCAAGGAATCCAAGACCACCTGGGAAGTCAAACCCCGGATTACACATCGGTAGAGGAGGGGAAGTCTTGAGTACCACCCCTGGGTACCAAACCTGGATTTTCCGCATAGTAAACAAACATGCTACGATAGGGTATTTTTCCATTTAAGAAAGCATATCTTAACTCAGAATACATACAAGAAATGCACACTCTGAATTCACAGGAACTTTGTATACTTAGAACAAACAAAATACACAGAATATACATAATCAAAATATACACAATACACAGGAATAAAGTATAGTAGAGTTCCAATTAGCTGAATCGCTATTCTTCATTTACAGCAGTAGTGCCCATGGTATGTGCAAACCTAATATTTTTTTTTTTTAAATATATTTATTATGTAGTACCTGACTAGTTAAGCAAAAAGACGGCTCGAGTGCCACATTAACGTTACAAAAACCTAAAAATGGCACATACCTTTTTAAAAAAAAAAAGAGGTTGAACATTACTGATATACAAGGTCATTTGACCTAGTAGTGACCTCAGTACCCTGTCTATGGTCAGAAATATTATTACACGACAGTGTTTGGAATCTTATGGTTATACGGACCCATCTTAGTCCCAATTAATTTGGAGGATTAGAAACAGAAGAAATGTACTCACACTTTCAAGAAACGAGACAGACCCTGGTATTTTTTTTTAAATATGGAAAAGGGATAGCACAGATCATGCTGTGGCGAAAACTACAGTTTTCCGAGGAATCTGAACCTCTGCTGTCACAAAAAACAAACTCTAGGCTACGGTGTGCAGAAAAAAGAAACACATTTCACGATACCATTGAAGTCGAATGTAGATTAACGACACATAGAAAAACATGACACTATGCAAGCATGAGGCAGCGGATTTACATTTTTCCGAGGGATCCGAACTTCTTAAGGCCTAGGGAACCAACCTCCAGTGAGTTAGTCGGTAATTGGCGCCCCATTTTTGGCGCCATTGGGAGCCAAACCCGAATTGACGGCACAACATACAAATGCGGTACAACTGTGCCTTCGCAGGGCGTTTGAACTATTACTCAATTTTCACACTGCAATGAAATTTTCATTTCATATATGCAGTACAGTCCTGTTAATACGGAGTAATTGGGACCAAGATCTGTTCGGATTAACTGCAATCTTTACACAGAATTTACTGCAAGCCGTAACTGTTCAATGTATGTGTGTTTTGGTGTGCACACTAATGGACGATGGGTGGGCTATGGAAAATTTCAATTAGCTGGCAACACACATTGCGTTGTGTGTTTACGCCTTGTCAATCCGCTGCCATTGAAACCGACTGAGAAAAAGAATCATATCAGCATGGTTTGGATTAATGAAATTCTACTGTATGTACATACACAAACAAACATCTCCCCTAAATAAATAAAAACAAATCATTCAACCTAATTTATTACAACATTAACACAAATATCAGACGGTTATAAATAAAAATAAACACCTGCTCATCAGTGCTAATAAAATTTCAACAATTCATATCACTAACCATAATTAATCACCATCAACACCTATAAATTTATTTCACATTAAAAAAAAAAAAACTATATGGGATGGGACCCTCGGCTCAATGTGACCTACAAATACACCTACTATTAAATACATTAGTGCTCAAAACTACTGGACAATCAACTGTCCATCGTAAGAAGGCCATGAAAAACGTAGCCCAATTTTAACACGTTGAGTGCCACGTCAGTCATCGGTGACTGACACTGAACTTTGCGTTCAGGCCGCGTCAGTCACCGGTGACTGACAGTGTAAAATATGATATCAAAACTAAAAAATTTACATCGTTTTAAGTAATTACCTAAAATTTATTCAACATTCACTTAATTTTTATGTATTACACGATTGTATCATTAATGTATTTAAATATTTATTTTCAAAAAATCGCATTGCTATACCACAATACCAGCGCACTTCTAAGCAGAGTATGTAGCCTGACGGGGATTTCCTTATAAATTCGCGTGGCACTCAAAAAGTTAAAAAGGGATGTGCAAGTACTGATCAGGAAAGCAGCTAGATGATCTTGAATCCCTGACAGAACCGTTCGGATTGTACCCCGTAATTAGGAACATATTTTCCCCTGAGAGTTACCTTGGCCAATTTTATGCCCATCTCGCTTGCACCCCTTAACTACGTCCCTGGTGCCAAAGCAATCCTTCGAGCATTATAGAAAGCGGGGTTGTCACTCACCTTAAAAAAAAAATTCCCTGACTTCTGACAAAATTTCCTCCCCAATCGCAAACAAACCTTTGAATTAAACTTTGGTTTCTGGGAAAATAATTTCGTAATCACCTAAAATTCATTTGTTTGTTTGTGGTTTTACGGCTCAAGGACTAGAATGGTCATGCTGCACTAGGACCTACTGTTTTTCGAGGAATCTGAACCTCCTAAATCCTAGAGAAGCAAACCCCGGACTACAGTGAGCAGTGTGATCTTTATGAGATCTCTGAGTAAGCATTCTTTGCACCGTTGGGAGTCGAACCCGAGTTAAATGCGCACAAGATGAACGCATCACCCCACTGCAGGGCCTCATGTAAATTTCAGAAGAGAAGATAGGATGATTTCCCTTGATTTTTAGTTTCACAGATACGTAGGAACTGTGAGGAAACTGTACGTAATCCACAGCAAATAAACAGAAAGGTAATTTCGCTAACATGCAAGTTAAAAAAGGCATGCTTTGTTGTATGACGCAAGGACAGCTATGGTCTTGCTGTGTTGGTACCTACATTTTTCTGAGGAACCTAAATCACTTTAGGTCCGGGGACTACAGCGTACAGATCGAGAGAGATTGTTGATACACATTCGATTTCACTATTGGGAGGCGAATGTGGGTTAACGGTTAACGTAAGGTAACGGTAAGGTTAACGGTACTTACGTAAACAACTTACAACTGCAGGGCACTTAAAGAAATGTTAACGGTCTCGTAACTAGCATGAAGGATTGCTGTGGGTATACATAGGGATCAGGAACAATCATACACAGTAGTAACAGGAACTTAAACTTGAAACCCCTAAGTGGACCTTACGCTGTCAATAATAATGCCATTACCTGTAATGACGTTCAGGTAATGACATAATTACTGAGGTCAACTACTGTTGTGCGTTCTTCGTGGTTCTCTCGATGGCCAAATATGCACGGACCTTGTTTCATGCACAAAATTATTAAAAATGTTCTATACAAATTACCTTCAGCATATGTATACATGAAATATAAATGACTCTTGTGTTTAAACCATGGATCCCATCTCCAAAGTACTTTTTACATGTCTGCAAACATTCCAAAGTATGAAAAATTCTTTGTATGTACCAAGCCTTCCGGATAAGTACTTAACCTATATATACTGTAATCTCACCCATTACTGGCTTTCAGGGGTGGGGGAAAAAGCATTAAACTGAAAAAAATGCTAATCAAAATGTGCGTAATTCAATGAAGCTTTTGCCGGGACTGCAAAAGCCTGCGGGTACTTACGTATTAACGCCACCGCAGCAGAAGTTGCGCTAATGCGCTAATAAAGAGCAATCTTGTTGTTCGCACACAGCAACCCTGTTGTTCGCACGCGCACGCAGTTATCTTTTGGATTCCTTGTTGCCTTGTTGTTTGCTGATTTTTGACGCCATTTTTTAGTGCTACGAAAATGCGTATTTGGGATTTGCCAAAAACAGAACAAGATGCAATTTTATTTTTTCAGGAGCGAAATATTTTACCAAAAAAACGGAAATGTACCAATTCCCATGACATGAAACTTTATTTTGGTAAACGTAAGTTTTGGAAATGTAATTTAAGACAGTGTGATCAGCAAGTGGGACTTAGAAAAGACAACTGGTTTGAGGGAAGCAGAATTCCATTTTGTTCAGCTTTGAGATTCATATACTACTGGTGCGAGGAGTTGACGTCGATTAAATTTTGAAAGTGTTTTGATTTTAAATAAAGTGTTTTATTTTATGATTTGTCGCAAAAATTTTAGGTGTAGATTGGCGACACTTAAAAACCGCCAAATCTGTAGCTGGTGGTAAGGGGCATTACGTACTGCCTGCGGTTGAAATGGAAATAGTTGTTAATTTGAAAAAAGCTACTGAGAGAGTTTACAATAAATTTTCTCAAACCTGTTTTGTTTTAGATATACACGAGTGGCAAAAAAAGTTTTAAGGACAGGACAACAAACCGACAATTCTGAAAGATTGCTGGAGGGATATTGGTGAAAATCGTGTATAAATAACTTGAATTGAAGCCGAACTCCTTTCAATAAAATTTATAACAATTAACGAAATTATTTTAAACATGCTACTTACAAATTTTTAGTGAAATTTAGCTTGGAAAAAAATACAAGGATACCTCCTGTTGGATCTCAAAACAAAAAGTTGCATAATTTGTTTTCGTTAAAAGGTAGTTTTACGTGTATCATGTATTTGTATACCACTGTTTTGCACATCATTTTAATTTGTAAAATGCCAAACAGTGTTCGCCTTTTGAAAGTGGAAAATATTGGCATTTAAGAGTATGCAATGAGTGGGTATGAAATTGTGAAGAGATTATCAGATCTAAGTTTGTGACTTTTATTTTTAAAAGACTTCTGTAAAATACAGCTAGCAAAAGTGTAGAGGTAGGCCAATTTCATTTTACTCTCGTGAAGGCAAAAAAAAAAGCAATTGTTAAGTGAAGGCCGTCAGGAAGTCATAACTTGAATTCCTGACGAGGAATGGCCAAAGCCTGTCCGAAACGTATGTCGATTAATGTGTTTAAAATTTTCTCCTATGCATAAAACGCTGTTCTCCTTAAATTCATTTGCACTGCACAGTGTTACATCATTGACCAACCTTACGTTTGCAATTGTTTCGAAGGACATATCCTTGTTCTTCAGAATGAATATGTGCTTACAGTTTGAGCAAAAAGCTAGAACTGAAAAAATAATAAGGAAAAAGAAATATATTGATGACAAGTGTCAATATATTTCTTTTCCCTTATTATTATTATTATTTCAGTTCTAGCTTTTCGCTCAGACTGTAAGTACATGTTCATTCTGAAGAACAAGGATATATCCTTCGAAACAATTGCAAACGTAAGACTGGTTGATGACATAACACTACACATCATAGATGAATTTAAGGAGAACAGCGTTTTAGGCATAGGAGAAAATTTCACACACACATTAATGGATGTACGTTTTGGACGGGCTTTGGTCGTTGCTCGTCAGGAATTCAAGTGATGACTTCCTGACGACCTTCACTTGAATTCCTGACAAGGGATGGCCAAAGCCTGTCCGAAACATACATCGATTAATGTGTTTAATTTTTCTCCTGTGCCTAAAA
>QLNU02015270.1:106484737-106498218 GCA_006491805.2 Dysdera silvatica | reverse complement strand
AGGACGTCAGACACTCTCCCCTGAAAATAGCAGCCGTAAAGAAATTCCCCAAACCGAAAACAGTCCACAATATTCAAAGTTTTTTAGACCTGACAGGTTATTTCCGGAAATTCATACAGAGGTATGCTCAGATTGCGAAACCCGTAAGTGATCTATTGAGAGAGGCAGCTAAATTTGTATTCTATGCCCAGCAAAAAAGTGCATTCTTGGAACTGAAAGAGATACTGGCTACCAAAAGTAGAAACTTGCGAATTTTTGTGGTTGCCTGTAGTGCAACTACTGGAATTATTTTGGTTGCCCCCAAGTTAAATTTGTTACCCTAAATTTTTTATTGTACAAAATGAGAAATTTCTTTCACAGTCATTACAATGATATATATTTATTCATAAAATTATTGCCATATTCACGTGCATGATAAGGGGTGAAAATAAAAATAGAAGATTTGCCCATGATGCAATTCTTTTAATCATTAGTTGTACAGCTATGTTCTGTACAATTATCATTCTCTGAGACATCCAAATCTTCTGGCCAAAGAAGTGCTTGTTTTCGACTTTTATATAGTTTGTAGTATGGTTTTCTCTGTTTTGCACTTAACCACACGTTAATGACTTCATTTGATTCAAAATCTTCGATACTTGCGGATGATAAAGTTATTCTTATTACTGACTTATATACTTAATATAAATATGTTTTAAAGTATATAATTTTAAATAAATAAAAACAAGTGTTGAAAATCTGATTATGTATAGCATTTTGGTGATATTTCCGTTTATATTATAAATATTGAGGTTGAAAAAATGATTTTTAGTTTCCCAAGGGGCAACTGATTTTTTTGTTTAACTTGCCCTTCTAAAAATTTGATTGCCGGGGCAAGCGGGCAACCATAAATTTCGACCCTTGCTGGCTACTCAACCTGTTCTACACCTTTTTAGACCAGGGAATAAGTTAGAATTGCACACTGACGCTAGCGAACATGGCTATGGAGCGATATTATTACAACAGTCTGACAAGAGAGAATACCATCCAATTCACTACATGAGTAAGAAAACATTGGTAAAAAAAAAGAAAAATTATTGTAGTTATGAATTAGAAGTCTTGAGCATCATTGAAGCTCTAACGAAATTCAGATTATACTTGTTGGGAGAAAGCTTCAAGATAGTAGCATACTGTTCGGCTTTTCAAAAAACCATGGACAAAAAGGATTTAACAACGAGGGTAGCTAGATGGGCATTATTCTTAGAAGATGTTAAATATGAAATAATACATGGGCCAGCTTGACAAATGAAACATGTAGATGCACTGAGCAGATATCCAGTCATGGTGATTGGTAAAAACCAAAACGTTACACATCGAATAAGTACGGCTCAGGAGGAAGACGAATTCGTGAGCATGATGAGGAAACTACTTGAAAATAATACAGCCGGAGAGTACTCCGTGAAAAAGCATCCTTTATAAATATGAAGATTGTAGAGAACTGATGGTAATCCCAAGGTCAATACATGCTGAAATTATCCGTAAAGTGCACAAGAAAGGCCACTTAGCTGTAGCGAAAACGGTACTTACGCATTAACGCCACCGCAGCAGAAGTTGCGCTAATGCGCCAATAAAGAGTAATCTTGTTGTTCGCACACAGCAACCCTGTTGTTCGCACGCGCACGCAGTTATCTTTTGGATTCCTTGTTGCCTTGTTGTTTGCTGATTTTTGACGCCATTTTTTAGTGCTACGAAAATGCGTATTTGGGATTTGCCAAAAACAGAACAAGATGCAATTTTATTTTTTCAGGAGAGAAATATTTTACCAAAAAAACGAAAATGTACCAATTCCCATGACATGAAACTTTATTTTGGTAAACATAAGTTTTGGAAATGTAATTTAAGACAGTGTGATCAGCAAGTGGGACTTAGAAAAGACAACTGGTTTGAGGGAAGCAGAATTCCATTTTGTTCAGCTTTGAGATTCATATACTGCTGGTTTGTTTTTAAATAAAGTGTTTTGAATTTTGAAAGTGTTTTGATTTTAAATAAAGTGTTTTATTTTATGATTTGTCGCAAAAATTTTAGGTGTAGATTGGCGGCACTTAAAAACCGCCAAATCTGTAGCTGCGGTGGCGTTAATACGTAAGTACCGCCTGCGGTTGAAATGGAAATAGTTGTTAATTTGAAAGAAGCTATTGAGAGAGTTTACAATAAATTTTCTCAAACCTGTTTTGTTTTAGATATACACGAGTGGCAAAAAAAGTTTTAAGGACAGGACAACAAACCGACAATTCTGAAAGATTGCTGGAGGGATATTGGTGAAAATCGTGTATAAATAACTTGAATTGAAGCCGAACTCCTTTCAATAAAATTTATAACAATTAACGAAATTATTTTAAACATGCTACTTACAAATTTTTAGTGAAATTTAGCTTGGAAAAAAATACAAGGATACCTCCTGTTGGATCTCAAAACAAAAAGTTGCATAATTTGTTTTCGTTAAAAGGTAGTTTTACGTGTATCATGTATTTGTATACCACTGTTTTGCACATCATTTTAATTTGTAAAATGCCAAACAGTGTTCGCCTTTTGAAAGTGGAAAATATTGGCATTTAAGAGTATGCAATGAGTGGGTATGAAATTGTGAAGAGATTATCAGATCTAAGTTTGTGACTTTTATTTTTAAAAGACTTCTGTAAAATACAGCTAGCAAAAGTGTAGAGGTAGGCCAATTTCATTTTACTCTCGTGAAGGCAAAAAAAAAAGCAATTGTTAAGTGAAGGCCGTCAGGAAGTCATAACTTGAATTCCTGACGAGGAATGGCCAAAGCCTGTCCGAAACGTATGTCGATTAATGTGTTTAAAATTTTCTCCTATGCCTAAAACGCTGTTCTCCTTAAATTCATTTGCACTGCACAGTGTTACATCATTGACCAACCTTACGTTTGCAATTGTTTCGAAGGACATATCCTTGTTCTTCAGAATGAATATGTGCTTACAGTTTGAGCAAAAAGCTAGAACTGAAAAAATAATAAGGAAAAAGAAATATATTGATGACAAGTGTCAATATATTTCTTTTCCCTTATTATTATTATTATTTCAGTTCTAGCTTTTCGCTCAGACTGTAAGTACATGTTCATTCTGAAGAACAAGGATATATCCTTCGAAACAATTGCAAACGTAAGACTGGTTGATGACATAACACTACACATCATAGATGAATTTAAGGAGAACAGCGTTTTAGGCATAGGAGAAAATTTCACACACACATTAATGGATGTACGTTTTGGACGGGCTTTGGTCGTTGCTCGTCAGGAATTCAAGTGATGACTTCCTGACGACCTTCACTTGAATTCCTGACAAGGGATGGCCAAAGCCTGTCCGAAACATACATCGATTAATGTGTTTAATTTTTCTCCTGTGCCTAAAAGTTGTTCTCCTTAAATTCAATTGCAAACGTATTTAGAATATATAACTGTCATTGATTGTCTTACATTTTTCATGGTGTTTTTCGCCCATCGTTTTCTTCATGGACAACAATCCTAACTATTAATGAATTTTGACCTAATTTTTATATCATCCTTATATTTTTTTCCCAGTTATCTTCAATGCAATTTTATGTGTCAATTTGTGTTATAATTTAACATTAAGAATATGCAAATGGTTACTTATTTTAAATCCAATTTGATGTACACATATGATTTTAGTTGAATAAAATTTTATGAAATTTTCAAGAATTATGGTCTGTCCTTAAATTTTTTGACACCAGTATATAATCCAAAAGACCATACAAGCAATTAACGGAACAAACAAATGATGAGTTTTCGACGTTATTTTACGCTTCCCAAAATATAAAGATAAGGAACATTTGGAAATGTCTGGAGAGCTAAGTCTTTTAGGAAATGTCGACTCTCGATGAAGCAAAATTTTGGATCACAAATGTACTTCAAACTATGTTCGATTTGATATTTTAATGCAGTATATGGCTTGCTGGTCAAGATGTGCTTGAGACTGTCAATGGTTTTGACACAGTCCAATGAAGGATGTGGTTCGGATGAACGTCCTGGTGCTTTTTGAGTCCCAGGGTCTAAGTAAGAGCTGCTAACGTATCCGGCTGCTCCAGGTGCTAGTCGCAAGGTCCCGTTATCCGGCATTTGAGCAAACACGTAAGCGGCTAAGGCACGACACAGAAATCGAAAACTGAAAGGAGAGAAGAAAATGAATGATGGGGAATTGAATATCTGTATGGATACAAGAAAATATGCTTGACAAGGAGATCTCGTATATAACTGTGATTTTGATACTGGTGTATGGCCTACTAACACAATATATAAGAAGCTAACTGCTCTATGTTGAATGAAAGCTAAATCGCTGTCTCACCTTAGAAAAAAAAAAAAAAGCAGTTCTCACCTAAACCGTTAGTGTTTCTTACATATTTTTTTCTTATATATTATAACAGTGCTTTTGGATAAAAAAAGGTATGCCTTGCTTTGATTGGTTGGCTACCTATCATCAGTCCCGACTCTGTTAGCAGGGCTTTTAGCAGTGTAACATCGAAAAAAAAAAGGACTAAGGGACAAAAAATTTTTAAAAAGGGGCTTAAGAGATCACTGCTCAAAACATGCATATACTAGTACATGTTGTATGAAATACGATGGAAAAGAAATTTTTCTTTTTTTAAGAACCCTATCAAAGTTGCCAATTAAGAGAGTATCTGAAAAATTTATTGTTAAATGCATACATTTTAAGATATGGGTCTAATTAAAAACCAATTGCTGCAATTCAGTCATAAGGCTGGAAAATACTTTTGTAAATCTCTATAATTAAAAACAGCGAAACTAATGAATGTAAGACTTAATTCAAATGAAACTGCAGATCAGAAAACATTTTAAAACTTGGTGAAAATTAAATTCATTTAGTTTGAAACATATTTCTGCTAATAGAAATAGAAGTATAAAATATTTTTTAGGTACTCTTGGATTGGGAATGACTTAAAACTTTTAATTGAAATTATACACTCTTTTGCGAGATGTAGTAAGAAATAATCATTGAACATTAACGCAGGGCCAACTTTCACCGTGTTTGGCGCAGTATAGCCCAGATGCTCTTGCGCCATAAAAAGCCAAACAATCAATTAGTCAGCTTTCACAAAAAAGGGAAAATAAGGACTACTTTTTACAAAAAAAGGACCAGTTTTTTTTTTAAAACAAAAGGAGCAACAAGGATCTAGTGCAGTGATTTGCGCAAGCTTTTTTTTTAAAAAAATAATTGTCTGTCACTCAAAATGAAGAGAGTTCCTCGATATCCTTTTTCAGATTTTTTTTTTAAATATTAATTCTTTTCATAGAGAGGAGCAATTAAGCAATCATAAAAAATTATATTTTACATTACATCACCCCCACCCCTTGAGAAAAAAGATCTAATGAGCAGGAAGAGATGAAAAATAAAGTAAATAGTGCTGATTTTACTTAAAGAAGAAGTATTTATTATGAAACCTGAATAATTGCTTAAATTTCAAATAAATCCAATTCATCAAATTATGATATATATATATATGAACAATTTTGTTAACTGACGCAATAAAGAGCTTTACTAAAGAAAAGATACATGTATCGATGAACTACCGATTCAGAGACAGCAAAAGGCTCAAATTCACAAAATCTCGTCCCGGTGGCTTTGTGTGTTGACCATTATTTGGCAATTGTGTTATCCCTGCGGAGGGTAATAATATCTTACACCTTTACATACGGAGAAAAAGAGCGTTATTACCTGTCCTCATTCGTCTAGCGGTCCAAGACACTCCGGGCTAAACGGAGGGACCCTGGTTCGAATCCAGAATAAGGACGGCGTCTCTTTTTATCCTAAATGAAAAACAGTTCTAGTTTGAGTTTATTTCTACATGGGTATCGAAAATTATTAAGTAAAAATTGCAAAAGGCATTGCAACAATCTAATTGCCGAGAAAATTGATCTCGATAGTTAAGAAAAAAATGAATTGCAAACTTTGCGAGGTAATTATTTTTATTAAATATGTTTAGTGGCTGCAAATCATATCCCCACATATAACTGAGTTAGATGACGGTCCTTTACGAATTGTCAGCAGAACTAATATCGTTTTGGTGATTTACTGGTATCGACTGGTTGATGAAAAACTGTCTACAGAAAATGTGATTAAAATATTTATTTCAATGCAATTTATCTAAAACTACATCTAAGTATCTATCTACATCCACATATAAATATCTCATATGAATCTCAATAAATATATCTAGATTTAAAAATTTACTCATCTACATTCAAATTCAACTAGCTATCAGGATCTCAACTATCCCCACATTAAAAAAAAAAAAAATAACCGAAAACCTTCAGTATTTTTCTTAAGTAAAGTTTAACATCAACAGATAAAAATGAAGTATACTTTTGTATGCTTATTTACAGTCAGTAACTTACTTTACAGAAAATGATGAGGCTTTTCCTAATCCTATTGCCGCGAATATTCCAGCTTGTTCCCTGTCTTCACCAAAATGTGTTAATGAATGGCAAAATGCTGACAGTGCCCGTTGAACATCCTATAGAAGAAAATTCAGAAAATGGTTTCAATATCATACGATATGTTATGCCACCACAGCAATACATATGCATAACATAAACAGTGGGCTTTCCCAATAATATCCTTTTAATTAATGAACCTTTCTACTTAACGACCATTGTTTTGAGGTCCCGACAAACAATCCATAGAAAATAATGTGATTAAACTCTGTCAATAATGTTCTTCTATTTAAAGACTTTTTGCACTTAACGACTGTATTCTGTAGTCCAGACTCACAATAATGTTCTTCTATTTAAAGACCATTATTTTACAGTCCCGACAAACCCTCCATAGAAAATAATGTAATTAAACTTAATAATGTTCTTCTAATTAATGACTCTTTGCACTTAATGATTGCATTCTGAATCTCTAGTCCAGGCTCTCAATAACGAATCTTTCTACTTAACGACCATTATTTTGAGGTCCTGACAAATGCTCCATAGAAAATAATGTGATTAAACTCTGTTAATAATGTTCTTCTAATTAAAGACTTTTGCACTTAAAGACTGCATTCTGTAGTCCAGACTCACAATACCGCCCTTCTACTTAACGATTATTAATTTTAGGTCCCAACACGAATGCTCCATAGAAAATATGATTAAACTCTGTCAATAATATTCTTCTAATTAACGACTGTTTGCACTTAACGACTGCATTTTGTACTCCAGGCAAATGCTTTATAGTGTCAATGTATTTCTGATTAACGGCTTAATTTTTTTGATCGACGTTTAACCTTGCTTTACTTTTCTTGCCATTCGCCCATTTCCTATTGTTAAACACAAGTATGTCACGTGACTGTCTGAACTGGTAAGGTTTCCTTTATGCATAAAGACATGGGGTTCATGTTAGCAATTTTAGTTCAGAAATGTCCACGATAAGAAAGCATCTCACACTTTAAAATAAAGTGAAATTATCATTAAAGAATGGAAAAAATAAATTAGAGTTAGCTAAACAATTTTAGCTGACAAATCCACTCTTCGAGGCATTTTAGCTAGTCACAAAAAGATATTAGAGGCTGCACAAAAATGTCGATCGTCACTGAATAAACATCTGAAAAAGTCTAAAACCGAAAAATTTGACAAATCTCTTCTACAATGGTTTAATGAAACAAGAGAATCCACCATTCTAGTTTCTTGTGTATCGCTAAAAATATTTATATCTAGCACCTACATTTAGAAAAAATTGTCTGGAAGTTATATCTCATTACTTCATTATTATAATGCACTGCATTATTACACTGCATGAAACTTTACTGTAAAGTGTAATTAAAACAATAATAACGATTTTGGAACATGCCAATGCATTAATCAAATTTTTTATTAACATTGTAAACCAATTCACGAGCGATCGAAATAATAATCACTCAAACCTACAAACAAAAAGAAATATACTAAAACCTTATTTTTAAGTAACATCACATATGAAGAATTGGGAAAAGAACTAAATAAAATAAAACAAAACAAAAGGACCTGGATTGGATAATATGATTCCTAAGATAATAAAAGTGTGTAAACTACTAATAGAACCATTATTGATAATTTATAATGAAGTATCTGAAACAAAAAAATACTAAAAAGTATCAAAATAGACAAAATAGTTGCAATACATAAAAAAAAAGAAAAAAAAAAAAGATTGTAATAATTATCGACCAGTAACTATACTATCAATATTTGCAAAAATCTTTGAAAAAATTATAAGCAATAGACTATTAAACTTTTTAGGTAAGTTCAATATATGATAATTAGCATGGATTTAGGAAGAAAAATACAACAGAAGATGTGTTAATAAAAATGATTACAAAAATACATGATAATTTGGAAAAAAATGAATACACAATAGCCATATATTTTGATCTAAATAAGGCCTTCGACTTAATTGATAGAGAGAAATTACAAGCAAAAATTAAAAAATATGGCCGAAGAGGAAAAACAGGCAAAATACTAAAAAGCTATCTAAAAGACAGAAAACAAATTACAATAATTAATATAAAATATGAGGAAATAGAAAATAATAATGATGGACTGCCTCAAGGATCAATATTAGGCCCACTACTCTTTACGTTAGCATTAAACGACATTCACATAATACATAAAAATTTACTGATTTACGCTTATGGTATTTGCTGAATAGAAAGTGACAAAAATCTAGATAATCTATAAAAAAAAAAAATGACAGATTAAAAATAACGGAGGTTTGGTTTAAAAACAATAATTTTAGTGTAAACATAAACAAAACCAAATATTTATTATTCAAGCGTAAAAACAAAAAAAATGAAATAAAAAAAATAGTCACAAATTATGGTTAGAAAATCAAGAAATAGAACAAAATGGAAATATAAAATTTCTAGTAATAAATATTAAGGATAGCCTCAGCTGGAACGAATATATAGATGAGGTAATGAAAAAAATAAGAAGGGTCTCAGGAGTAATACAAAGACTAGCAACAATATTAACACTAGAGATAACGTTAAACTTATATTTTACATTAATAGAATGCCGTATTAACTGTGGTAATGTTGTTTGGGGAAAACTTAATAAAACAAATGAAAATAAAATAAATAAAATTATATAAAAAGTAATAAAGAAAATAACATTAAAAACAGGTAAAATCAATTACAGCATACAAAACAAATAAAAAAAAAAATATACAGGAATATATAGGCATAAAAATACTTAAAATAATACATGAAAGAGTAAAAAAACCAAAAATATGAAAATATAATAGAACTCAACAAAAAAATTAACTATAGTTATCGAAATATCAATAAATACATACCAAAAAGAAGTAAAACTAAAAGGTTAGGAAAATATTAACTACATAGGAATAAAAAAAGTGGAATGAAATTCCAGAAGATATAAAAAACAGCAAAACGATGCATAAATTTACTAAGAAATTAAAAGAATACTATTTACTACAAAATCAATAGCGGTAGGGATTCATATGGAGAAATCTAAATAAAATTCGTGCATAATTGTTCTTATGCAAAAAAATATAAATTTATAAAATGATAAATGTGAATAAAATCCATTGTCTAAATGTATTAACGTTCCTAAATGTGCGATGCTGAAAGGGGATCAAATAAAACCATAAAAGTCTCAGTCCTTCCTTAATACAATACTCCCACTAATCCGAACCCTGAAAGTCCGGATGTCTTGCTAATCCAGATAAAAAATATACAATAAACTTTGAATAGCAATCAGTAAGATTTTTTGTCTTTTATCCTAAATCAATTCATAGGTTAAAAAAGTAGGTCTACCTATTGAGATGAAAAAGTATTTTTATGATTAAAAAAAATGATTTTAATAGTTTTATCCATTTAAAACTTGTTTTATAGACATTTTAAGACTTATTCCATTTAATCTGGTCTTTCGGTGATCTGGTCCCCTCAAGCGAGACTCTATTGTACATCATTTCGATCAATGGGAGAGAGATTACTGCATAAAGTTAACCCTTAGATAGTCCAACATGGCTCCAAGAGACCCAAAGGACACTTTAAATTTATAGACACTTTAAATTTATATAATTTTTTCATAAATTATGAGTAATATCCTTCCCAGATGAGCCTAAAAGAAGATATAAAATTTAACAATCTCTTTTAATAAAACTACAAATTTTAACTATGAATTACAGTGGCTCATGGTATAAAACGATAAATTTCAACTATGGGTTTCAGACATCCATAATACAAACATGGATTTTAACCACGGGTCTCAGAAATCCACACGGTGTTTGTACAAATCCTAGTGTATCTAAACATTAACAAATACAAATTCCTATGAGATGCGAAACTTTGAAATATACCAGCAACATATATTATATGCTATAGTAGTGGTGATGTAAATGTGTGGATGTATGTTGATATATTGGGTGTTCGTAAACAGTTCTAACAAAATAAGAGGGATGATAGTACCTATCAAAATGAACAGTATTTACTGTGGAACCTAGGGTCACATTTACTCTGAATGCCAGAAACTGTCCAGTATGAACGAATATTTACAACTGGCACATGGGAAGTCCAAGATGAAAATCAGATGATCAAGTGTGCAGATGATTAGGATATGCACTTTTTGTACACTGGTTGTAAACACATATGCATGCTGGATGTTTTACAAGCTTCTCCTTTCCAGCACTAAGAGTGGAATGCAACCCTAAGTTCCATAGTAAATACCGTTCACCTTGACGGGTACTATCATCCCTCTTACTTGGTCAAAACAGTTTACGAACACCCTGTATATTATACAGTGAATTCGCGATAAGTCGGATATTCGTGTGTGTCGAAGTTTTTACACAGTCCCGGTCCCATCTATTAAAATTCAACGTAAATATTTTCCTTAAGTCGAAGTTCGCTTCAGCCACGTTGTCATCCACCATAAAAGTGTTTAACCAATCGGAATCTTTTAAGCTTCCTGCTTGCATTTCCAAACACTACTATTCAGATAATGAAGTGTTTGTGGTTGGTTGTTAGAGTAATTAGTGAATATTACAAGGTGTTCTGTTGTTTCAGCATAGGGTTTTAAGATATGTAAACGAAAATATCCTTAATTTGAAACAAAAAGTGGATTTAACAAATAATACTGAGCATAATCCAAACTTAAGGGAAAAGGATCCAGCAGAGAAATATGGCATTCCACCCAACATGCTATCAACCATCTCGATGAGCAAATAATAAATAAGTCTTAGAAAAAACACAAGTGCAATGTTGATCCGAAATATAAGAGACTAAACGCCCATGCTTTTCCTGATGTTGAATCCACTTTTTGAAGTGTTTTAAATCGTACAGGAGCCAGAATGGTAAGATTCCTCTTTAGTGGTACGATGCTACATGTAAGAGTTATGGACTTTGAAAGTCTGTTGAAAGTGGAGGGCTTCAACGCAAGTGCAGGATGGCTTGAGAAATTCAAGACAAGGCACAACAACATTGTGTTTGGGACTTTACATCTGTGAAGGAAAAGATGTGTCCAACGAAGACTCCGAAGAATGAAAAGGTAAAATTTCATGATGCGGTAGCTTGGAAGTAGAGATAACGTATACGAAATTTTGTTCGTATTTTTACAAAAGGTAAATAATTTCATAAAAGAGGAATTTCTTCAATCCAAAAGAATCCGATTTTTTGAGAAAATATAATTAATATAAGTATCGTTTCGTGCATTTAAAATATGGCTAGGTAATGCAAAAGTTGCATTGAGCAATAAATAATATAGTTCATAAAATGAATAACTTCTAATTATTAATGTAATACTCTGCGTTTTGGAAACGAAGTTACTGTATAAAACGATAAGTAATTTACGTTTTATACAAGTCCAATCAACGACAAATGTTAAGTTGAACTTCCGATAACTCGACGTTTTAATCGGTCCCCAGGAATTCGACTTATGGCGAATTCACTGTATTAACGTACACACAAAAAGCGCAATAACTTACCACAAGATTTCTGTCTTCTGCAACCTGCACAGCAAGTTCAAGAATCTTGTCCCACAAAAGAAACACCTTTGCTTCTGACGCTACACTGGATAAAACACAATGAATTTATTCGACTTCCAAGAAATATTAAACAGCAAACATAATGTAACAGCACCATGGACCATCAAAAGTTTTTTTTGTTTTTTTTTAACTGAACCGCTGCTCAAAATTCTTTCTTTCTTTTTGGTTTTACGGCTCAAAGACTACAGTGGTCATGCTGCGCCGGGACCTACTGTTTTCCGAGGAATCCGAACCTCTTAAGGCCTAGGGAACCAAACCCCGGACTACAGTGAGCAGTGCGATCTTTATGAGATCTCTGAGTAAGCGTTCTTTTTGCACTGCTGGGAGTCGAACCCGGATTAGCGGCGCACTAGGAGAACGCGTTACCACACTGCGCCACCGCAGGGCCCTGCTCAAAATTAAAAGATAATTAAAAAATTTAAAAGAATAATTAAAAGATAATAAAGATTATCTGCTCAAAATTAAAAGATAATCTACACTGATAACCCAAAATGATAAAGCAGTTTTCATTCAAGGATTGGAAAAGGCAGGGCACTCCAGATTGAAAAAAAAGGGCTCCTTATAAAAAAAAGTCTTTACTTTCTTCAATTATACAATTTACACGACTGATTACTAATAAAACTTTTACCCCGCAGAAAATGAGACTTGACTAACCACTGAATTTAAACTATTCATTACTTAAATATTCAACAATAGAGAGAGAGCCAGAGTAGAGGGGGGAGCTATACTACAGTGGATTAAAAAATGCCTGTCATTAGAACACCATAAGAAAGTAAATACACTTCTCTGGAATTTCAATTTATTTACATTGACTATATGAAAATGTTCACACCACCTAACACAATAGCAAACTCAAAAAGGAAAAAAGAAAATAAATAAAAAGTGTTCTACAAAATATTCAAACAGAAATAATCACCTGACTTCGTTTCGTGCGATTTGATTTTCAATTTAAATAATTCCAAATATAGTCAAACGGTATTTAAATTAGAAATTATCACATAATCCCACCGTTGGATAAATGTGTTATCATTTATCCAAACAAATTAGATGATAGAACCCCCCCCCCAAAAAGGAGTTAAGTATCGTATTGACTTTCACCAAACCGTTGAGGGGATTTGCTAACTCTTCCACTCTTAGTGATTACAGTCTCTCATAATCACTGGGGTGAAACATTTTGATTTATTCCGGTGTCCATATCCTCCTTTGTTTCAGAAGTTAATTCCATAGGGTAAATATTTTTTGTGGAATGGATTGTTTCTCCAGTGAACGTTTTCAAATTTGGCAACTCGAACCCAACCGTTCTTTCCTGGGAAGACTTCAATGACTTTTGCCATTGGCCAGAACGTTCTTTTCTTCATCTCATTTTCAAGTAACACTACATCTCCCACCTTTATAGGTACATTTTTCAGCAGATTACTTTTTCTTTGTGTAAGTAAT
>QLNU02015270.1:106470148-106484637 GCA_006491805.2 Dysdera silvatica | reverse complement strand
GAAACAATTTCTCTTTCAGAGGATAATAAATATCGATTTAAGTGATGCTGTATTACTCCATCCAACAGAAAAGGATTACAGTTTAACCGAAAAACTACTCTTTGTGTCGAAATGTTTTTATTACATTCGGGTTTTCTTTATCCCACCTGAGAAATTTTAAAAACTCCCGATCTTCTTCTCGCACATTTACTTTAAGGAACACAGCCCTTATGTCTAAAATGATTTCAAATTTTCCCTCTCGAAATGTAAGAATTATAGCAGAGATTACTTTCAATAAATTTTGCCCTTTCAACAAGTGATCATTCAAGAGTAAAAACCCTTTAATTTTATGAGAAGCATTGAAGACTGGCCTCACCTTTGTTGATGAATTCACTTTAAACACACCCTTATGTGGTAAGAAATGACCAGCATTTTCATCACATTCTTCAATTATTCCTTTTCTCAGCCAATCTAAAAAGCCGTTATAATATGCCAACTTTCCTTCTCTTTTTAACTCGATGGTAAGATTTCTCAGTCTTTTCTCCGCCGCGTCTCGATAGCTAGGCAATTCTTCCTTATGGAAGATCCACAGTAAACTAACTTCATATCTTCCATCTTCTTTAATTGTAACAGTTTTATTAAAATGATCCAAAGCTAACCTTTCTTGATTTCCTTGATTCCTTTTTCCACAAGGATCTTTTATTTCAATAGCTTCAAGTTTTCAAAGCTCAAGCAATGTTTCTTCCTGTATTAATAGGGAATGTGCTTCCATTTTTGTAGAAGGACGTTCATATTTTTCCATAATTACCCATCCAAGAAAAGTTTGTATGGCTAATAACCCAAAAGCAAGTTCTTGTATCAGTCCAGTATAAAGACAACCAACAAAATCAGCTCCAACGAGTAGTTCAATTGAACTGATATCTTCATCGAAATCCGATAATTTAATACCTCTTGTTTTTAATTTTCTTTCCAAAACTTCTTCTAATTTAGGAATTTAGTCACATATGACAGGTTGATCTGGTACCTGCATTTCGCAATTATAATGTTCTTTCAAATTACTTACCACCAACTTATAACAATTGTGTTCTTTTTTTTTTTTTTCCAAAACCACTGGTATGAGTGTTTCAGTTCGTAAAGGTCTTATTCCTAATTCCCTCACAGTTTGTTTTATAACATAGAAAAACGGTGAGCCGCAGTCTATTATAGCCTTTACTTTTCTTTGTTTTCCTTTCTCTTTTAATAAAACAATCAAGCTTTGTAATAGAACCCTTCGATTACTGCTGTGGTTAGCAAAAATGGTGACTTTCTCATCTCCTACCTTTTGAGTCCCATCCAAAATTCCAGAATTTGTTAGTTTATTGGGAGTTGTAGAAGATACGTTAGAACACATGATACCCAATGTCCTATTCGACAAATCAAACATCTCACATTCGCTTTGCATGTTTTTTCTGTATGTCCGACCCGTAAACAGACAAAACAACCTTTTTCCTTTCCAAAATGTTTAGTTTCTCAATATATGGCAAACCTTGTCCTATAAAACAATCTTTAGTTTCATGATGTTTTCTGCCAAATAGACAATTTAGTTTAATCCCTGTCATTAGAACTTCTGCAGTTGGCAGGTTGTAATCATATGATTGACCTTTTGGTTTCGATATTACAGTTTGTTTAAAACTAGTTTTTGCAAGAGTTATTCGTTCTTCACTTTCTACTTCATCTCTCACAAATTTCAGTAACATTGTTAATTTATCACTATAATTATTCGCTTCAACATTAACCGCACCATTTCTTAACCATACTCTCAGTATCGCTTCTGATATACAAGACTTTACTAGAGGGAATCGCATCGTCGCGTATATGTCTGACGTCATTCCCATTGATTCAAATGCTCTCAAGTGAGACTCCAATTTGTCATATAATAGTGTGAGATTTACCTTCGTTTTAAAGTTCGCAGCATTCTTTGCAACGATTCCTAATACTCCTAATACATAATATTCGATGAGTAATTCTTCATGACCAAATCTGGATTTCAAACCTTCAACTGCCTTTTCGTCATTTTCCACAGTCACAGGATAGCTGCTGACAATTTCTCTGGCTCTGCTTCCTACAGTCGAAACACTGAATCGAGTATTGGAACTTGTCCTCATTTTGCATTTGCTTGTCTTCATGGATCCTTTTGAATTGACTCCAGAAAGAAAGACATTCTTTTATGTCTCCTTCAAATTTCACAAGTTCTATTTTTGGGAGTTTCATTTTTGTTTCTTCATTTCCCCACACATTTATTTGCAGTTGCTGTTTCTCAAGTCGTTTAAAGTAATTTCTAACATTAACTTTAATCATGTCAAGTTTTTCTTTATAGCCTTCGATAGCTATATATTCTTCTTCAAAGCCGTTTGTTTCTTCTTCTTGTAACGTAACGTTGCATAATTCATTATCCAATTTATTTAAATCCGTTACTATTCTCTGCAATTAGGTTAGTTTAATTTCAACTTCTTCAGTACAAGCTTCTCCTATATCTTTGATTAGACTATTAAACACTCTTGTGAATGAGGCTCTTATGGGTTTCTTCTGTTCAATAATTAAATCCTTTTTTTTTTCTCTGTCGATAGCTCAATCAATCGAAACTTCTGACCTTATTTCTTGAAAAAGGATCCCTGCCGTGGACGTCACATGCCATCAGAACACCATAAGAAAGTAAATACACTTCTCGGGAATTTCCATTTATTTACATCTACTGTATAAAAATCCTCACACCTCCTAACGCAACAGTAAATTCAAAAATTTTAAAAAAAAATAATAAAAAAGTGTTTTACAAAATACTCAAACAGAAACAATCACCTGCTTATTTTGCGCGATTTGATTTTCAATTTAAATAAATCCAAATATAGTCAAACAGTGTTTTGAATTAGAAATTATCACAATGTCCACTGTATGTTTCTGTAGCCGTTCTCCTCCAGCTGTTTCTGTATATTTTCTCCTGCTCTTAAAAGAAGAAAGATAACCAAGAAAATACGATGGTTTTTAAGATTTTTCATGAAAAAAATATTATCACGGAAATATTCTTAGGCGAATAATAGTCGCAAAGGCGTCAGAAAGCTTGGACACAAAACGCCAAACTAACATCTGAGCAGTGACCAAGCCATGTAGTCTCAAATATGTAAGTATTCACGAAGAATAATTGAGACTTTTCAAATCAAATCTGAGTTAATAGCACACTAGGCAAACACGTTACCACACTGAGCAACCACACAGGGCCACATCATCAATGGCATAATCTTCTTTAAAGCCACCCATAATCTTGAGCCCCTCCCATAATTTTTGAATTGCTATGCATACACCGTAAATTATATATGACTTCACAGATAATCCTTTCATTTTGAGCAGCAGTGCATGCATAGGTAATTTCTGTAGACATGACAATAATACTTTTGAACATATATCGACCAAGTTCGTGATGGGCAAAGGTCATACTGCATTCCGAAAAGAACATTTTATAAGAAATGGTGCATATAAAAAAGGGGAAAATGCACTTACGCTCCACAGAATTTGCCACCCCAGTCCACCATCCTGTGAAGCAAGAAAGTTCTTGATGCAGGGGTCATTGAAACTGCTAACCGCCGCAAGACATACTCATATAACGTGAGAAACGCAGTTTGTTTTAGGCAAGCTTCAAGAAGTTCATCTTCCTGGTCAGCACGCAAATGAAAACACGTCGATATAAGATTCCAAATTTGCTGGGCCTCTGAGGGATCTTGCAGTTCTAAAGTGACAATCAGAGGAAAGAAAAACGCTATAGAATGCTTCAGGAAATGCTATAAGAATTAATCAATGTTATAAAGAAACAAAAATTCCCCAGCTAAATCCCTAAGGTACAACAATGGCCCTGAGAATGAATTCTAAGACAGGACTGGTGGATAAAATAAGAAAACAGGCTGGAATGGCTCAGAACATGTCTAATTGGACAGCGTGGGAGATCTTTGGTAAACAACGGATAGATAATGGTTCAATATGAAGATGATAACATGATTGGCTATGAAGATGACATTCCCAAAGACACTCACCAGTGTTGTAGCGTGCTGTGATGCAACTTTCCACAATGGCAACGGTAATTGATATGTTTGTAAGAGATGTGCAAGCGGCTTTAATACATGGCAACAGCAACGGTGTTCTAGGATGGGAATTAATCCAGGCCACGGTTGGAGCCAAGACGCCTCTCTGCAAATTTACATCATCGAGTAAGCTAAACATGGCAAGAATTTCTTTTGCTAAAGGCATGGCAACTGCCAAGTGTCCACTTGCTGGGAAGTCTAAAACGAAATGTCATTAATCTATTCATTAATTTATTTATTATCAACACAGTTGGATCCATTTATATTCAATTATTATTGGAATTAATTATTTTATTCCAATAACAGAATTATTATTGGAAGTTGACATAAATCAAAGTTTTACTGTGTCAATATCATTATAGAAAAATTTTACTGTGTGGACCTTGATATATATATATATATATATCGAGGTCCACACAGTAAAATTTTTCTCTAATGATATTGCCCCTCACCCCCTCCTTGGTCCACATAAATATAGGGCATCGGTTCTCGAACTTTCCTAAACTGCGCCCCCGTCCGTCAGATCTCCCTCATACTCACGGACCCCCAAGAATTAACTCAAAGTTTAAAGCCCGGAATTTGCATCATACATATTTATTTCTAGTGTTTCATCACTGATTTTCACCATTTAAGGAAAGAATTTTTCGTTCCCTCATAATTTATTCCTAGCATTAAAGAGTAAATGCTCATGTCCTAGTATTTTTCAAACCATTGTGGAACACTGGAAGAGTCTCGTGGACCCCTGGGGATGCACAGACCACCGCTGAAGAACTGCTTATTCAGAGAATATCATGCTCGACATTGTATATAATGGTTATTCCCCTCCGCCCCCCCCCCCCCAAATTGAGTATCGTTACAGATTTCACTGTATAATATTTTTGTGACTCCCTTCAACTTCATTGTAAACAGATCTAACTATCATGAACTAATGGTAAAACCAAAATACATCCAGTTCTTGACTTCACAGGTAACTTGATTATTCATGTATGCTAACAAAGTAAATACTTTTTTTTAAGAGGCATCAGACCACAATATTATATAGCTATGCCTTAAAATAGAATACTTATGAACGGGTTCATCATATAATGCGTTACTTGTATTTCCAATTTCATCAGTATTTGGTGGAGGGGAGTAAAGAACTGTAAAGAAGAAGTACAATCACAGTTAAAACTTTATTTTAATGTTTATGGCTATTTTGGAAGCGTGCATGCTTATTTCCTCAGAACCAAAATAACACTGACCAAGACCACATGCGAGAAGTCAGTCCTCTAATGCCAAAGCACTGGTAATAAATCAATCGAAGGAAACCGGCAATGGATCCACAACCACGTCTCTTGACATGGGACAAAAGAAGTGCTTGTAAATCGATGACATAGAGTAAATGGGAATTGATCGTTAACTGTGATAATGAAACATACAGATAGTTCAACGCTTTACGGGTTCGGTGTACACTGCAAGTTTCTCACTTACATAGGAGAAAAACAGGGTGCCTGTCCAAATTCTATTTCAAACTTCTCTGACTTTTCCAGACCAAGTCTTAATCGATTTCCAGTCGCTAATTACAGTAAACAACACACAACGCATTAAAATTTGCGTAATAAAAATAAGTTTCTAAGACCATAAAATCCACTAACACAAACTCCAAAGTCATTTATAAATATAAAAACTGTATTAAATAATTGAATTTACAAATATAAAAACTGTATTAAATAATCGAATTTACAAATATAAAAACTGTATTAAATAATTGAATTTACAAATATAAAAACTGTATTAAATAATTGAATTTACAAATATAAAAACTGTATTAAATAATTGAATTTACAAATATAAAAACTGTATTAAATAATTCAATTTACAAATATAAAAACTGTATTAAATAATTGAATTTACAAATATAAAAACTGTATTAAATAATTGAATTTACAAATATAAAAACTGTATTAAATAATTGAATTTACAAATATAAAAACTGTATTAAATAATTGAATTTACAAATATAAAAACTGTATTAAATAATTGAATTTACAAATATAAAAACTATTAAAAAATGCATTCCTTTACACTAAAAACTTGCATTAATTAAATATTTATAACACTTTCATCCAGCCCTTTTTGTATTTATTATAAAAGCATTTAACTATATAATTGCAAAGCTGATGCTTCATCTTCCATTCCATTTAAAGTGTGTATGACTTAAATATAAGGTGGTTTGATCAAAATCCCATATGGATTGGATAATTTATCTAAAAACGCTTATTTTTCGAAGTTTGAGTTACATACTTCGCAACCAATCTATCCTGAGATATATATATATAGGCTTAATAATTTTATATAAATTATATTAGTTTTGGTGAAAAATGGTAACTTTTGGAAGAAGTTTAGTCAAAAATACAAATTTTTCAGTATGCAATGTGGTATGAAAAGCACAGTTCAGGAAAATTATTTTAATAAGTTATTTATTATAACAATGACTTTAAAATTTCCCTGATTCACACCTTTCTATTTAAATTTCCGAGACTTTTCCAGTCAGAAAAACTTTCCTGATTTTTACGACAAAATTTCCTCACCCATCACAAACAAACTTTGAATTGAACTTTGGTTTCGGGGGAAAAATAGCTTCACATTCTTGTAAAATTTATATATTTAGAACAGAAGTTACGAAAATTTTCCCAGACTTTTCCAGGTTTGACCAAAACATCTTGTTCCCCCATTCCAGATTATCCAAGTGTGTGGGAACCCTGATTAACGCTAGCCTACACTTTTTTCTCCAGAGAGGCATATATAGCGGAACCTCTGTAAATCAAAGGCAATGGTTCCATAAAAAAATTTTACATACACGTAAACTTCAATATATAGAAATGATTTCTTTTATATGTTATATAGTATATTGTATTTAGAGGCACATATCCTAATCAATGCACTTGACTTTATGTATGTGAATAACAATATATACAAGCCATATACAGCAGTACATACAGCAGTATATACGAAGTCATATGCAACATTATATACAGCAGTATATATGTCATATATATACTGCTGTATATAATGTTGCATAAGTCATATGCAACATTATATATAGCAGTATATATGTCATATACAACATTATATACAGCTTAGTATATATAAGTCATATGCAACATTATATACAGCAGTATATATAAGTCATATGCAACATTATATACAGCAGTATATATAAGTCATATACAACATTATATACAAGTTATGTTCATATGGATAAGTAAAAACAAGAATTAATGAGGGAAAGTGGGCTAAACATAATTAGAAATACATCATATTTACACAGTATTTATATGCATTCATATTTATGTAATAAACAGTCCAATGCCTTACAGCACAGAACGATAAAATTCCCTGACAATCCCCGACTGGGGTTCTGTAGCCACCCTGTTTTAGATAGCCAGTGGTCGTATCCACCACGATAAAATGAAAAAGTGGGACACGCCTACTAAAAACAAAGGTTCCAAAATGCCACAGCTTCGGTACATAACCCTAAACGACTTGGACCGTATTCAATATATGAACTCACTGACTAGCAATATGCTAGTTTGTTCAATGATCAAATCACTGCAGGTCTGCTCATTTATGATATATGGGCAAAATGATTCTCTGATTCGTGTAGTGAATGATTCGGCAAATCTCCATTACAACCTGGAAAACAGTTTATGTACAGTGTGGTCAACGCATAAGAGCAATCTTTAAACAACAGTTTACGAGACATATACATTTAAAACATTGTTTGAAGTATCACATTATACAATCCTATTCCACTCCAATAAAACTTTTTTTTCAGCCTTGGTTTGAGTTTGACCTATTATGAAAGATGTTTTCAGTTGCATGGAGATTTACCTGGAACTGAAAGAAAATTTCTTACCTTTGTTGATTAAAACTTCAACCTCATTAAGAAGAGTCGAAATCACAGAACAAAAAAGTTTGTATCCTGCGGAATGAGTCGATAGGCCACTCGATGGGCATCGGCATATGAGAACAACATATTTTTTAAGATACAAAATTCTTTTTGATTGTACATCAGAAATCTTGACATCGGGTGAATCTGCATTATCTACGGGCATCATTCCACACAAATACTTCACAAAACTGGGAAAAAAGAAAGGAAGGATAAGGGACAAGAAACTATAACAGACAACGAAAACTTTCATTATTGTTAAACATCTTTGCTACAAAAAAACCTTAAGGGAAAAGATTTGGCTCAATAAATGGCCACCCTGTATAAAACTAATTATTAATTTATTAATATTATCACATAAATTATTTCCTTATTAAACAGTAAGAGAACAAAATAATTATAACTACTTTAGTTGCACATGACTATGGGGTTGTTTAACATTGGAATTAAAAGTCCACTGTTAAATGGTTCCATAAATAAATAAATAAAGAGAGAGAGGAAGAAAGAAAGAAAAGTGAGAACCATAATACATTTTCAAATACTCAAATCCAATCAGGTATAGTGCATGAAATCATGAGTTCAATAGCCCTGTAATTAGGAAATACTACCTCGCTCATTGACAAACACTATTTCACTTGAGAATCAAACCAACATGGATAAATTTGATTTACTTACTTTAAAATGCAGACATCAGACACATCTGCCGTTTCTTGTTCTTGAATTAAATTGAGCGGATTACAAAGGGAACAATATATATCTAGGAGAATTTCGATTGTATCGATAGAAATTAAGTGCCATGATAGCTGTTCCAATTTCTTTATTAATTTCTGTAGGCATTTTGTCTGAAAATGGGAAAAATAATGTTCAACGATCGGCAAAAGAGAAGAGACATTTTGAGGAATACATATTTGAAGAAAACCGTACTAAATGCACAAACTACTTATCTACACACACATACATATATATCACTAGATTCAAAACCATACCAAAATATTGGTTGTGGTATGACAAATTGGTTGAGAAGTCGAATAGGTACCGTTGGCGATTACTCACCAAATTGAAAACCCAGATTGTGGCAACCTAGAAACTCTTTACAGTGTGGGAGGAACTCGTAGAAAAAAGAAGTGGGGGGGGCCTAATAGTTTCTTGTGGTTCCTGTAACATAGCTACTAACTATATATTTATTTTATCTTTATTATTATCTTAAACGTATCCGAAATACAAAAGATAATAGAAGTAAAGTAAGGATAATCTAAAAATTCAATTTTTAGATAAAGGTGCAAAGAAATTAAAATATTTATCCAAAAACACGTTTAATTACATATTACTAAACAAATATATTGATAGTAAAGAACACCACAAATTATATGTATGCATTAATTAAGTCATAAGCTGTTCTGTAAATAATCCGATATCTTTGGATGTACCCGATATATATAATAAAATATACACGTATCTTTTTTTATGTTCAATATCTATCATTTATATTGGTTTCGCTCTCTTAAAGCCGGAGTATACCAAAATGCGAATATGAACACGTTTACCAAAAGCATTTAACGAGTATCTATTAAAAAAATAATAATAAGTAAAGTTGGACAGCTAGAAAGAGTAAATTCAAAACGATCACAAAATAAAATTTCATACCATTGAAATTTGTACTAATGTTATCCGCGTTGATGCTATCTAATCATAAATATTTGACGAATTCTTTGTCATTATATTAGTTTATAACAGATTTGTATATTATGAGAATGTTGTATGTTATATATTATAACACAGTTACGCATTATAAACATATTATATCTTATGATATAAGGCGTTTATTTAAGTCGGTAACTTCGTTACACTGTGCGTAATATGCAGTACACTTTATATATAAACGTGTCTCCTTTATTACTTTCTCTATTTGAAAATGTTTCATTTGTATTGGTTAACATAAATTAAAATACAGCTCTTAGCCATATTACAAAAACCAATCACTATGCAGACATTCTCACTTTTGAGCCGATATACCAATGAGTTTTAAAAACCACACCTCTATTCTTGTAGTAGAAAGAGTACCTCCTTATGTGTAACTTGGCGAGTTATTTTAGCGAAAGGTCCCTTGAAACGGGTTCTTGGCGTTAAAAGTAATACAATGTGACTCGTTCGACTACTCAGCCGACAAATCTACTAATCTGGGTGAGAAATTTGCTCATCATTAGTAAATAGGTTTTTGCAGTTGGCGGAGTGGGGAATAATTTTTTTTTTACTCAGTTCTCTCTCTCTGTTTTGAGCAGGGCGAATATGGTTTGCCACGATTTGTTGAGCCTTGGCTATATGAAGGTGACCCATAATACTTCCTCCGTTCATGCATGAAAAGGTCTTTTGGATATTGGTCCTATATATATATACTACACTGACAAAGTGGCGAATTGTTTAGCTCTATGCTTTCGTGGTCCATTTATGATGTCATTATATAATTTGCTTCACTGACAATGGCTTCCTTCAACACATACCTGGAAGTTGGAAAGGACGTTACAAGCATTTCTCGTAGCATCCGAAGCTAAATACAGTAGACCCATCTTACAGCACCTTACCGTCATATAACAACCAAATAAGCAAACCCCAACAGTTCTTGCACAGTTGTGAAATCAAAAGAGGAATGTTTGATAAAACATCCTTCTACCAAGGGTCCTTTGTAAGGTCACAATAACATGAACCTAATGTATCAGCCCCAAAGCAGAACGTTTTGCAATGTTCTGCAACAAGCCTTCAGCTGATCAAAAACGTTCTGCAGAAGATGCATATATACATTTTTAAATTATATAAAACGAAAATTCCCTTTTTAATAAAAATGGGAATAAATAATAATTTTTTCTGGTCTGCTTTTTGTATTTCTTAATTTATTTTAAAACAAAAAAAATTGATTCACACCCCACGATTGTTCTACAGTAGAGCTGTTTGTTCTGCAATGTGCATTACACTTTTTAGCACATTCTGCTTTGGGGTGTACCAGCAATTGTTTACAAGCCATGTAGTGAACTAAGATATTAATAACACAAAAAAAAGTTTTGTAATGTGAAGAAGGCCTAAGATATAGACTGGACATACTGCTCTTGTGTACCACTGGAAGCAGTTGTTTCCAGAGCTTGGTGAGTGATTAATAATGAGGTACTATACATTGTTAGTTTCTGCTCATAACGTATTCACACCTGCAAATATGACAAATTGGAAAATCTTGCAATTTTTGAAGACTAGTACACTGGTTTGTTTGTTTGGATTTTTTATGGCGCAAGAGCATCTGGGCTATACTGCGCCAACTAGTACATTGGTCAGTGAAATGTAGACTATACACGTAGTGAACACTGCCCAAAAATGAATGGGATACTCTATTTTTTTTTCTTATTAGGCACACATTACTGATAAATATACGCTATTTTTAGTGAAAAATAAAATCGGAGGTAATTTACTAAAATTAAAACACATTAATTAAATGATTAAAACGGTAATATATATTAGAAGCTATGAAAATACTTACGCATAAGATCAAAGTACTCATTATTATTATTCTGCTTTTTATTATACCTCACATGTTCATACTTTAAGCAGCTGATTTAGACAGTTATCAAACCCCCCCCCACTCTAAATGCAGGATTTGCATCTGAAGTTTTTTTTCTTTCCTATTAACGATTATAAAACCACATTTTGCAATTCATTCCTAAATTTCATTAAAAATCTCACAATTCATCCGAAATGTGTACACTATATGCCCAGCCCATACAAGTTGGCAGGTACGAATACCTACAATCTACTCAGTTTTCTAATAAAAAATAAATGACCGTCAGGCATGCCCAAAAGCTACTTTAAAAAAAAAAACATGTTAACTGAAATTATTCAAATAAATTGAAGACTAACTTTGACAATGGAATATTCCCATCCTGATTGGATAATAAATTTTGCCAAAATACTCAATGCTTGACGAACCATGACTTGGGACTTCGATTCTTGAATGTAGGTCATCGCTTCCAGCCATGGAATTTGAACAAAAATGCCAGACAGAAATTCTCGGCATTCTGGTATCTCGCATTGCAGTACCTGGAATATGGAAATGTGCCATTTTACTTAAAGAAACAAATTTAAAATGTAACTTAGAACTATTCGTCACTACTACTGTAAGGGTGTCTTAAACAATTAAAATTCCAATTGTTCTTGTTACAGCATTACAGCGAACTAGTAAGTAGGTACAGTGTTATATCTAAATGGTTACAACAATTACAGCATAGGTGCCAACTTCTAGAAGTGAAAAATCTGTAGTCAATCACGCACGCGTGGGCAGGCCACCATTTTTTAATTAAACAAAATCATACATAATTTATGAAAAAAGGGCACAATGAGGAAATTAAGTATTTATTAAATTAATAATAATAGAGGATTAAACTGTATTAAACGCAATATTAATTCTTAGAATTTACAAATGCTGTAGTGCAAGATTTTGCATTTGAGAAATTTTTTGTCAAATACATTCTCGTAACATTTCACATGTTGTCTGCATTTAACTATTAGTAAATTTTCTAATGTGTCATCAGACATGGTTGACCTGAAGTCAGTTCTAATTTTCTTCACTTGACTGAAGACTCTCTCGCATGCTGCATTACTGTGAGGGATCGTAAGTATTGACAGCATAACCTGAGAAAGTCGTTTAAATTTTAATTCACAAGTATCATTTTTTATTTTACCTATGGCTGCCCATTGTGCATCAATGCTACCTTCATTACTCACAGTTTGTGGAACTTCGAAAGCCTGGAACTCACTGAATTCTGTTTGTAAAGCATCAACAGCTTCATCTTCTGTATTATTGAACAAAAGAACAGGAAATTTTTCTGTAAAATGATGCATTTTCAAAATTCGATATTTGTGTAACCTCTGCATGATGTAACACTTCTAACTCAAAAGGAAATTTATTGTGCATGTAGTCACATGCTGCTATGAAATAGCTTCTGACGTTTTCATAAAATTCATTTTTATCATGGATGTTAAAATCTTGGATTACTTTCAGTGTTCCATTTCCAATTAAGATATCAACATCATCTTTTTGATTACTCCTCTCATGATAGTGGACTTTCAAAATATTATTACATAATTTTGTGACGCTTGGTTTTATAAATTTCACTAGCATTTCTCTGTACAATTTTAAGAGAAGAGATTTTAGCATATGAATATGTGGTTCCGCAGACTGAAGTTGAGCATTTGCTTTTTTAAATACAGGCACAGTATAAGATAAAAATAAACAGAAAGCCTTATTGATATCTTCCGACAGAAAATAAAACAACCTTTCTTCACGAGACATGGAGTTTTCAGTTTTTTGTTTCTTAGAAATATCCACATAATTTTGAGCTTTCCTTTTTAATTTCGGCGATGCTTTTTTGCTGTTACGTTCTTCCACTTTATCTGCATTTTCAACCAAAAATTTTTACCAAAAACCATAAATAAAATGAATTTTTTAGGGGCCAGTAGAAAATTGCATGTGAGGATCTTGAATGAGGTTTGCATAGTTTTCTTGGTATTGACCATAAAATCCGTACAAGTTATCTCTGCACATAGTAACGCACGGAGCGAGGTAGGCCACAAGCAGCGGCTGATTCCACTTGGAACCAAGAACAGACGGATACTCCCTCCTGCGTTTTGTGAGTTACGTAGTCACGTGCATTAGAAGACACTTTGGTGCCGTAAAATGATGATTCGATCTCGTGATGCGATTTTCACCACAGGCAGCATTTTTAATGTAGAACTTTAGAGTTTTAGGTTAAATTGCTTCCAAACAAACTTTTCATGACTTTTCCATACCTGGAAAATGCAAAATAAAATTCCATGACTTTCTAGGACTTCCATGACTTTCCATGACTCGTACGAACCCTGACCATAGTTTTGAGATCTGACCACCTGCTAAAAACAGAAATAAAGAAAATGACCTCACCTGGCACATTCCTTCGATATCTTCTGCAGTTGGACAGAATTCTTTCCAGGGAAGGTCACTCAAAGCCGAGTGACATACAATGACACTGTAATTCCGAATTCCCGGTTTTACGTAAACATTCACGTAGTAATTCCAAACCATTGACAGCAATTGTTTCTCACACATGGGGCCTGTGAACAAAAGTCAAAATGTTACATATCTACAATGTTATGTCAATGTCTATTTAACCATTATTGTGGTATATACGATCACTCCATGGCCATATGTTATTTGCGAGCATTCCTGGGCGCATAAGAGCAATCAAGATAGGAAAAAAACCCAGTGTTTTATGTTGTAAGGATAACCCAAATCAAGTTGCACCAAGACCTATCGTTTCCCTGGGGAAGCCTAACCAAGGAATCAAACCTTGTTGCATGGATTAGTAGAATGGTGGTCGGCGTTTTAGGGCATACAAATGGGAAAGGTCATCTCGTGCCTGGATTGATAGAGAGAAAAAAAAAAGCACTCTATACTAACA
>QLNU02015270.1:106451021-106470048 GCA_006491805.2 Dysdera silvatica | reverse complement strand
TCAATTACACAAATTAATTAGCCTATATATATGAAGTTAGCAATCATTAGTAGAATATTGCAATATGTGTGGCCACGTTGAAATATAAAACTGTCGGAAACATTTGGTATAAAATTCCTTATAAAAATAATTGCAACCAAAAATAGTTGCGGCGACCCACAGAAACCTGTTCGCGACCCCCAGGTTGGGAACCACTGCCTTAATATGACTTCAGACCGATTTACACACAGTCAAGGTTATGCGAAATTGATATTATGTTTGTTTGCGGTTTTATGGTAAAAGAACTATAGTGTTTACGCTGCACCAAAACCTAATGTTTTCCAAGAAATCCGAACCTTTTAAAGTTTAGGGAACCAAACTGCAAACTACACTGAGCAGTGCGATCTTTATATCTCTGAGTAAACGTTCTTTGAACCACTGGAAGTCGAACCGGCGTACTAGGTGAACGCGTTACCACACTGTGCCACTGCAGGGCTAATAATCGTTAGAAGTCAGCAGTACAATATTAAATATAGTCACACAGTATTTAAAGTATTTGAATGCAGATGTTGAAGATGGCCGATCACAATAAAAATTTGAAGTAGATCGCCCAGATTATGAAATGCATCTACACGTAATAAATAACTGTGATTATGTTTTACAATGCAAAGATGGAAAAGGTCACATTGGGCTGGGATCTACAGATTTCCAAGGAACGCAAACCTTTGTTTCCAAGGGAATCGCACACTGAACTATGGTGGACAGGAAAACGGCACACGTTTCTACAGTGGCATCAAAATTGAACCCAGATAAATGGTATGCCAGACGAACTACGCCATCGTAAGGCTTAAATAATCATATGGGGTTCATACTTTGTGGGTAAAAAAAATTTCACGACTTTTCCATGACTGTAAACTAAAAACATTTCGGGGCCGTAGAAACAATTCATGTTCACTTGAAATATAATTTTGACTCCCAGTATTAAATTAAATTCACAAATAAAAATGAAATATTAATTTTGACATGTATTCCACTGCAAAATATATAAAATAATGACCAAAATCAAATTATTATCCATTATCCTATATTAGAATAAACATGCAGATACATTAAAGAATAATGTCTACACCTTGTAATATATGCAAACATTTAAAAAAATATTCACACCCTAATGTTTGTACTAAGATTCTTTTAGTTTTGCAATTTTCATCAATTTGCATTCGCACATTCAGAATTTGAATCTTCTTTTTGGAAACAGTTCTATATAAACCATTTGATTTTGAAATTGATGTGAAGTCACGGTTAGTTTCTGATTTAACTGCAAAACTGTCTGCAGATTTTTCGAGTTCTAAAACGTCAGATTCTACATGTTTCAGCTATTTCCTTAATTCAGTGTTTGAAAAATACTGGGCAGTTACTACACCACATGTGCGAGACAAAGTGTCTGAATCCCAAGTGTGTGATCACTTGCACAGATGTTAACCTTAGAAAGTAGTAGTCATCACTAAAAAAAGTCAAGGATTTTCAGTAGTTTTCAGTACAAAAGCAAAGAATTTTCAGTAGTTTTCAGTAAAAAAGTTAAGAATTTTCAGTTTTCAGTAAACCCACACTCTTTTATTTCTTGCAAAAAGATTTTTTATAAGCAAAGTACCTGCATTGTTATAGAGCAACATGTGTATCCCCCCCCCCTTGAAACAACATGCAAGTATTTCTGATAACGTGACTCAACTGTGTATGTTTATGTACTTACACAGGAATCACACTCTCATCAACACCATTCGTATCAGGTTCGTCGCAGGAGAAATGACCTTTTGTCGGTTTGGTAGGACAAAAAGCTTTTGCGTAAATTCTGTAGAAGAGAAAGGCTTTGCACCAGTTCTGTAGAAGATAAACACCACAGTTCTATTTCGTATAGAAAAATTGGTTTTCATATGAGTTTTGTAGTGCATAAAAAAATAGTTTAATCAAGTGAATGAGCACAATAAAAATGAAGAGTCAAAAGTTCCACTGAAAAAGTAAATATCCATAATTTAAAACCTCTTCCCTATTCTTGAGAAGCTAAAATCGTTGAAATATGCAAATGAACTTCTGTGAAAAAAAGGAAAAAAACTGCCCACTTCCCACCGCAGATATGTTATTTCTTTGAATAGAAATTCACAGGAGCAAAAATATGACTAACGACCGCGAATTTCGTACACCACCGGTAGGTGGCGTATCAGGGAGAAATTCCTCTATTTTGATGGAAAAATACTAAAAAATGACCAACAGTAGTTTATTAAGCACATTTAAAAAGTTAACAAATTTGCCAACAGGTGGCGCATTAAGGACAAAATCGCGCATAAAAAAGTCAACACTCGTTAATTAACGTTAAAATCGTTTTTTAAGTCAATTTTTTTTAAATTCTAGAAACAGGTGCCTGGTGGTTTTTTCCACGGAATAGAGTTATAAACTACGTAAGTTATTTAAATATATTAGTGGATTAAATTTACTATTGAATTAATCACAAACCTCTGTGTGTGTGTGGCCAGATACTTGAAAGCCGAAAAGGGGAATGATGAAACTACCCACATATGAAATGGTCTATAGAGCTTCAATGCCTTCTGTAAATTCTATAAACAGACCTATAGAATGAATCTATGAAAGGTATTTCTGTGATTAAATGAAGGAATTTATAGAGATATAGTAACCATATTCTATAGGATGTGTATGAATACAAATGACCATATTCTGTAGAAAAATATTCCATAAGATTCTATAGGACACGTATATAGAGATACAATCATACAAAATATTTCTATATAATTCTGTATATAATGTTTACTGAGTTTTACATATATATATATTGTTCTATAGTGGATTCTACAAATTTTAAAAGTTATAAAATCCTTTAATAATTATTAAAGTATATGATGAGGATATATATTATCTGCTAAAATAGTTTCAAATTACATTCTCTTGCGGAAGTGGTCAGTTTTTTGACATTTTGTTTTTTATATTTTATTAGAAAAATTTAATTAAAATTTGATGAAAAAAACTTTTATATTAAAATAAGCCTACAAAAAAAATATTTTATTTTACCAGGTGGCGAGTCGCGAATTTGAGAGTCGCGCATTAGAGAGTCGCAAATCAAAGAGTCACGAATTAATGTTAATTGAAACCCGCTAAATTTAAATATCGACCTTAGGTGATTTTCTTTCACTTGCTTGTTATGATTTTAATAAACGAATCACAAAAAAGGGTGCCCCCCAAGATAGCGTTGAATTTCGTTTCAGATAATTAGACCCCCACCCCAAACCTAAACAAATCATGGGGATATTATAATACATTGTAACTTACGAAAGACCATTAGCTCCAAGCTATTAATAAGGGCCATAGTACTGGAAACACATCCACGTTAAAAAATTTCTAGCCAAGTATACAGCGTGAAATTGCGCCAATACGAGCTTGTGAACAATGAAGAATGTTGTGTAAAAAAAAGCGCATTATATTGTTTTTATTACAAAGAAAAAAGAAAAAATTATGTCGATATTAAATAACCAAAAGGTAAAAATGAGAAAACAGGACATAAAGTCGGAAGACTCTTAGTTTTAACTATCTAAAAAACATCGTAAAATTGCGAAGAATCACCAAAATAGCAAGATGCAAGACCTCCTTAGCTTATAGGTTTACTTTAAAAATTGGTTTTTCAAGGCCAGCAAGTTCTAAGACAGAATGTGTAACGCTGGAACTACTTCCGATGTGTTGCAGGGTTATTTGTCATAATTCGGCCCTTAATAGTAACAGTGGTATACAAGCGAAAAAACATGTAAGCATGTGTTCTTATATATTTTTATCCATACTTTAGTGTGTACTTTTGAACATATAATTATAGTGATGGCTAATTATGCATGGATAAAATGGGCAGAAGAAGATTGCTAGGACGTTATTTCCTTGTACTAAATCATAGCTAATAATTTAGATGATGATACGGCGGGCTACCGCAATAAGTGTTGGATCTAAACAAAAAGTGAAGTTCAGCGAAGAAGTTCATTATGACTGCATGTTACTTTCTAGCGAGATTTAAGATTTTTAATACGAAAATGTGAAAACGTAAACAGAATAAAATACATAGATTTAAGACTCGGAGGGAGCAAGGGGTATTATTTTTGTGTGAAACAATTTGTAGTTTTTTATGAACGGGCTGACTGCGGGTTGAAGACCCCTGCTCTATAGCACATTCTACAGGAACTCTATAGCAATTTCCATACGCGCTTTATAGCAGTTTCTATAGGTTATTCTATAGACATTCTATAGAATATGGTCTATAGAAAATGGGTCATAATTCTATAGGACTCTATAGAAAATTTTCTATAGATTTTTTATAGAATACCATAAGAAATTTTCATAAGGGTATGTCGCAAACTCTCGGCACAAGTAGTGCGCTATTTGTTAAAGTATCCTGAGGAAATTTTTCTGAACTTTTAATAAAATGCTGCAAGTAAAAAGTTATTCAAAATATGGTAAAACTGCGAGTTCACATAAAAATTTAAAAACTTTCGATGCTTTGTAAAACAGCCATTCCTTACTACATATTGCAATACATTTGCCAATAACGTTTTGTCTGCCGATTTTTTTTTTCTTAGCTGTTCCACAATCATGGCTGTGCTCCATTTCGTTGTTTTCATCCAAATTCAAAGCAATTTTTACACATAAATCAAGATGCACAAAATAAAGAAACAAGAGGACAAATCGTAAGCGTTGCGCCTAAACATGGAAGACGCAGGCCACCTGCAAACCGGATTTTTTACCAAAAACCATAAATAAAATGAATTTTTTAGGGGCCAGTAGAAAATTGCATGTGAGGATCTTGAATGAGGTTTGCATAGTTTTCTTGGTATTGACCATAAAATCCGTACAAGTTATCTCTGCACATAGTAACGCACGGAGCAAGGCAGGCCACAAGCAGAGGCTGATTCTACTTTGAACCAAGAGCAGATGGATACTTCCTCCCTCCCGCATTTTGGGAGTTACGTAGTCACATGCATTAGAAGACACTTTGATGCCACAAAATAATTCGATCTCATTATGACATTTTCACCACATGAAGCATTTTTAATGTAGAACTTGAGTATTAGGTTAAAATTGCTCCCAAACAAACATTTCATGACTTTTCCAGGAAAAGGCAAAATAAAATTCCATGACTTTTCAGGATTTTCGTGACTTTCCATGACCCGTACAAACCCTGATCATAGTTTTGAGATCTGACCACCTGCTAAAAACAGAAATAAAGAAAGTGACCTCACCTGGCACATTCCTTCGATATCTTCTGCAGTTGGACAGAATTCTTTCCAGGGAAGGTCACTCAAAGCCGAGTGACATACAATGACACTGTAATTCCGAATTCCTGGTTTTACGTAAACATTCACGTAGTAATTCCAAACCATTGACAGCAATTGTTTCTCACACATGGGGCCTGTGAACGAAAGTCAAAATGTTACATATCTACAATGTCATGTCAATGGCTATTTAACGTAGTTATCCATTATTGTGGTATATACGATCACTCCATGGCCATATGTTATTTGCGAGCATTCCTGGGCGCATAAGAGCAATCAAGATAGGAAAAAAACCCAGTGTTTTATGTTGTAAGGATAACCCAAATCAAGTTGCACCAAGACCTATCGTTTCCCTGGGGAAGCCTAACCAAGGAATCAAACCTTGTTGCATGGATTAGTAGAATGGTGGTCGGCGTTTTAGGGCATACAAATGGGAAAGGTCATCTCGTGCCTGGATTGATAGAGAGAAAAAAAAAAGCACTCTATACTAACAGTATTCAAACCCAAATATATCACATGGTTTGAACAATCATATTACCTCAACATTACTGTACAGCACTTATGGAAAATTAATTATACAAATCAATGACAGCCAAAAACGACGGATCGAGGACCACCAAATCATAAAGATTGCCATCAGAGAGCCAGGCGTACATTTTTGTAATACAATGAAATCTGTAGCAATACTCAGGGAATCGGAAAAAGATATATTTACAGCTGAGGTTGAACATGGTTGGTTGTATTTTTATGGCGCAAGGACAACAATGGTGATTCTGCGCCAAGCAAGGTGAGATGAGGTTGAACATAATAGATGATACCTGCCGAGACCTGGTGGGGGAAGGGGTATCATTATCGAAAGTATCATTAAAAACAGATTTCATTGTAACTGTTTCTTATTGTTTGTCTGTGTAGGTTTTATGGTGCAAGGAATTGTTTTTTGAAATCTAATATTAAAATAATGACCTTATTCAGATGTAAATAATTAGATCTCTACTTCCAATTTGTAACAACACCGCATGTTTTGAAAAATGTTCTGACGTCGTTTAACAAATTTAACTGAATAAACTAAGAATAATAAGGGAGCCAAATAAATTGGAGGGCCACTATTTAGTCATCACCGACATAAATGTGCCAAATGGAGATTAAAATCAAAACTCCTGCTTGTTTCCAGATCCCCCCCCCCAAAAAAAAAACAACAGCATACTTTTGGGTTACGATTTGAGCTCAATTTAACTCAAAAGAATTCGAAAGAAGAAAAAGATCCAAATTTGACACAGCACAAAATTAAAACCATTACTAGGCTAAAAATCTCATTTAGTAAAGTGCCAAGATGGTAGCCTGAAAGCTGCTCACTTGAAGCTTCACTAGCACATTTCATTCTTTTATTTACTATGTTTTTTTTCTTTAACAGACTCTTGTGAATTAAATAGATCTCCGCCCTGAAACTAAAAACACAGGATGTAAAAACTATTTCTTTCACACCAGATTGAAATTGACGACACACCTGGAAACTGAGAGTGGTGGAATTCGATGCACATTGCAAAGATTTTAAAGGTATTTTTGGCAACGACCTCATCTTCCGTAGACCAAGGGAATACAACGTCATTCTCTATGACCAATGGATCAATCCACGCTTGGAATGCACCATGCAGTAAATCCCAAAGTTGTTGCGTTTCTACAAAAAAAAAAAAAAAAGAGGTAACACCTCATTAGTAAATGAAAAGTGTGCCAATCTCATAATTATATAACATACTCATGATTATCATATAACACTTGTCAAGGCTTAATTTCTAACAAAAAAAAAGTGAAGGAGCCCTAATATTATGATACATCGATTAAAAAATTGAATGGCTGCAAAAGAATCGATAAATCATGCGAATTATTTATGTTCATTTTTCTGGACAACAAAATACATGACCTTAACCACAAATACTTTAATTTTTCAGGACAGTGTCTATTTCGGAATTCTGGCCCTAATATTTAAATAATCGCCAGAAATGAAGAAGCACAGGAGCGAGGTTCCAGTGGGCTCCTGTCCAATTTAAGCCCTGACACTCATAATTATCATATAACATACTCATGGCAGGGTTGGCAAGGTTTTGGACACTACAGTAAAATCCATGGTATTTACCGTCCTGTCTAAAACCCTATGTCCAAGACTGTTCAAAACCTCCTTATGTTAAACTATGTAAAAATAAACACTAATATAAATAACCATATGTAAAAACATTAAAATTGAAAAGTGAATTATGTGCACACAGTTATATTAATTGATTTTATATTACCAGGTCCAACATATGGATGAAGAATGTATCGTGTTATTGTTAGATTTTTCATATATACAGTCATATGATATATATATATATATATATATGCTGATGACAGCCACTCTGTTACATTTAAAGAAACAGAATTTGCATTAAGTTGAATGTTGGGTTTATTTTAAAAAATTTACATTTGTACTATAAAAAGTGAAAAGTAATATGAAAATGAAACAAAAAACAAAAAAAAACTGCAAACACTACAGAAATAAGTATGTAGTATAAGAGAAATATTAATAATCAACTACAATCGGCCCTCTTAACATCCGATAACACATAACCAGTTTAGCTGCTGTGTTTGTGCCTAGACGATTTCTGAGTTTTGAATGTATTACTCTAAAGTTGGAAAATATTCTTTTAATCAATGCAGAACTTGCAGGCCATGAAAGTAAGAAAACAATGTTTTGTACAGTCTTCCGAAAACCCTTCTATTTCTAGAATTTTTCCTGCTGCTGTCCACAATGTGACTGGACAGATACTTCTTCCAGATGCAGTGAAGTAGGAGGAAAAGGCACAACTTCAGCTTCATATGCAATCAAAAGGTGAATGCTGTTGGGATATTTGTTTACTAACCATGAACGTGCAACTTCTTTTTGATTGGTAGACAGCTCCTTCTCCCTTATATTTCGAGTTTAGCAAATAGACCAGGAAATGGAAAGGCTTCATGGCAAGATCCATTCGTTTTGTAACGTCTTGAATGCAGGGCTATAAAGACTCTTCTTTCAACAACATGAGCCATGTATGACAGGCTTCACGAATGGTAGTGTTGTCTTTTTGCAAATAGTCCAGTGAAACAGCAACTGGTTTCAGTTGTTGCAATGCATTTTTAGCCTGTTTATATAAGTTAAACTCATTTATAAGAGTGGTTATGTCTTTGTCATTTTCATGTTCCTCAACTATTTTTTGATATGCTTCTCTATTGTGCAGACAAGTTTCAATACAAGTCAGTTGTCTCTTCCGTCTTATATCATTTGGCAACTGGGGCTTCAGTGAATTATTAATTGCATTATGCAATGCACTAGGTATATGGTGGTTGCGGAAAAACTTTTGAACCTTCACAATGTTCTTTATCACTGAAACTGGCGTTATATCCCCCCCCCCAGTAGGTTTAAATAACAAGCACTGCATCTATACATCACCAAACTATTGCCTTTCTCACACAGAAGTTCCTTTACTCTCTCCATAACTGTAGAATTATCAGTGACGACAGCCTTTACGTCACAACCATATTCATTCTTTGCCATTGCAATAGATGATTGTAGGACATCTATATGATATTAAGCATTTCTTGTATGTGCACCTGCATCCTCTGCAGCCAAAAATAAGACTTCCCCTCAATATGAATACAAGTTGCAATAATAGAATCGTTGTGTATGTTACTCCACCCATCTTCAACCAGGGTGACTTGTTTGCCTTTGATAAGGGTCTTGGTTCTATTTGTAACTTCTGCAGATACTATGTCCAAAAGGTCTCCTCTTAATGCTTTACGACTTGGTGGACTATATTCTGGGCGCAGAGCTGAAACTAATTCTTTAGAAGTATGATGTTCTAATGCAGGAAAGGCAATATTATTTGCCTTAAAAATTTGGCAAACAGTAAATTCAAATTTTCTGCAGTTCTGTGACTTGTTTATAATATCAATATATATATAGGACCGGATATGGTACTACATATTATACAGACAGAGATAATATGTGGAGACAACAAGCAAAATAAAAATATGCAATATATGCTTACCCAGTCTTTATTTTTTGAACACAAGTTCGATTCTTTTAGACTTGCAAACTTGTCGATGATGTGAAAAAATGGTTGAGTTTCTATTAACTCTTTTAATAGTTCCTTTTCAATTGAAATTTTTAACAAGTTTCTATGTCTGTCTTCAAACATCGTATTACGTAGACTGATTTTGATTCTGTTTAAGCAAGAAAAATTTGGTTCTACGGAAATACTAGTGGACGGAATAGTCACTATTAAACATTGAAATTTAAACTACAAAAACATTGTAATTATTTTACTTTTTTTATTACAAGCAGCTTTTTAAAAAACTTGAAGTTTATAGTGCAAAGTCGAGCCATCTTGGTTTCTTTGAAAATTTGTCAATCACTTTATTTACATCAATATGAATGTCTGTGAGTGTGTATTAAAAGTCTCTTCTGTCATCCGCGTTCGAAGCCAAGTTTAACGGCGCTTCAAGGATAAAAAACTACGTTTTGCTGAAGCAACACTTACTGTAAACGTAGTTTGAAAGACGAGTAGCTTGAAGATTCGTGAAAAAAACGTCTGGATCGCATTTCTCCAAGACTTGCAGATTTTAGTATCAGACTGTTATTTATTATAATCGTAACAAACAACACATAAAATATCCTTTATTATCTTTATTTTTTTCCTATTCAATTATCCCTGATGCAGGAGGGGGGCAATCGCCCCCTCTGCCCCTCGCTGGATCCTTCACTGTGATTACTCTATAACCCACTCGTGACTAATATATATTAATAATATTCTATGTCAAAGAATAACAGCATTTAAAATTGCAAAATATATTCAAAATTGAATTTTTTTCTAACAGAATATTTTATATCTTCTTTTGACAGCACTTTTTTTTTTTCTTCTTTTCGGAAAGGCAGTTAAAATAATACTACACTTAGAGCTTATATATTATTTAATAAGTGAGTACAATTCTAATCATCTGGATTGAAGCAGATTCATACGATCGAAAAGTTGTATAATTTGCTACAATAGTCTAATCAAGGGTCAGTAGTTGGTGGTAGTAACCTTGATCATGCATCGATGTGTCTCTTCAGACGGCAACCATTGAAAATGTGTTAGGTTCTACAAAGAGTTCTTCCAATAGACACAAGATGTTTAACATTATACCGAAATATTATCCATATCATATAAATTTCTGACCAATAAAAACATCTTTAGTCTTGAAGATACAAAAAAAAAATACAAGTACAAAATGCCCGAAACTCACTCTTTTGATTTGAACTCGGATCCTGAATTAATATTTTCAGCAAAGAATGGCTCATGATTCCTAAGAATATGGCAACAGGCGAGACATACCCTTTGTACTTGGAATACAAGAGTTCAGAACACCATTCACGGACTTTTTGAAAGTGACTTTGAAAGTAGCGAAGACTATCCAACACCTACAATGAAAAATAAGCGTATTCAAAAATAAGCATATGAAAAATAAGAGAATTTAAAACTTATACAAATGAATTCTTGCTATCTATGTAGTGTGTTAACAGTTAGCTACCCCAAGATTTCTAATTTCAACGTACATTTCTACTCTACGGCGCAAAGATGGCAGAGATCACCCTGCATCAGTACCTAGATTTCCGAAGGACTTAAACCATTGTCACCTCAGGATCAATTCTGATTTGTCTTTTATAGTGCAAAGGCAGCTAAGGTCACACTGTGCTGGAGCCTATGGTCTCCTGTGGAATACACAGCTCAGCTACACAAAGTGAAAAAAGAAAAGACCTGCTTTTGTACCATTGAGATCAAAACATGGGTTAATAACACGTTAGACGAACATGTTGCCACAATGTCACTGTAGAGTGCTCGGGAGTCAAACCCCAAAATACAGATCAGTAAAGCCTCGATTAAACTGGGTGAATTTCCATGCTCCTTACTGGCTTGTAAACTAGTCAACGTGTAAGAGAGTTGCAACTCGATTACACACGGCTTGTTAAAACTCGCTCACTCTGTGAAAATGCACAGATTTACTCAGTAAACAGCTACAACAGCGATTTTTCTAAATTGGCTTTTAACTCCACCCATCTCTTTTGAGGGTTTGTTTCAGCCAATCAAATTTGGGGAAAACTTGAAGGAGTCGTGTGTAAAGTAGCCCACTCCTCAACTACTAGCCAAGCATGCAGTGAGTTAACTAGACAACTTTATTATATTAAGCAAGTTTAGCAGCAGCAAGTAAATTTGCCAAGCGAGGAGCGTGTAAACTCGCTCAATGTAATTAAAGCTTAAGCAAATGGTAAGCACTTGCTTGTATCAGAGGTAATGAACACAGATTTTCTAAACAGTAGACACATTTAACTGAACCTCCAAATCTGAAATCCTGAGGTTCAAACACAATCCAGCAAAGTCAAAAAGCCATGATTAGAACTGGTTCTGTCTGCATTGTTATGACACAAGGACAGCAATGGTCGTGTTTTACTAGGACATAAAATTTTCCCGAGGAATGCAAACCAATTAAGGTTAAGGGAATCAACCCCCGGACTACAGTGAGCTGGTAAATTACCTTTTTTTTTTTTGCTACCAATGTGAGCTTAACCTTCATTGATGGCATGCCAAATGAGTGCATTTTCACTGCGGGGCTAGACTGAGGTGGTGGTATCGGGTTGCATAATTTTAACTGGGTCATTGAGAGTCCAACCATTCTAACTGGCATTTAGCAAGAAAGGTTAAACGGTTCAAACCAGCTCATCAATGGTTGCACAATAATCCTAAATAGAAAGGTAAAAATAAAAGTTCTTAAATTTCACGAGCTTCCCTGAACCATTGACAATTTCCAACGCACCTTCCAATACCAAGAATCTGAGTGGCGTAAAATAAACATGACACAATTATTATAACCATAGCATTCAAACCTTTTAAAAGAATTTTCAAGGATAGAGAAATTCCAAGGTAAGGTATGGGGAGTATCTTTAAAAAGTCTTTTCGAAAAGAAACGAAACATTAAACCCGAAATATAGGTAAAGTGATTAACTTAGTCAATCAACTCTTAAGCATTTAAACAAACTAATAAAAACTAACTTTCCTGTAAAATTATTAACTTATGATGTATTGTAACAAAATGTTTTCCCTCACCCAAATTTAACATTAAAATCTATTTTGACCACAAAGTTCAAAGTCTACTTTTAAAAGTTTTTTTTTTTTTTAATTTTAAATATTATTCAGATTTATAAATTTGTCTCAAATCATTAAACTATTCAACACATTAATCATTGGAAAACATACTTGATTCGGCTGAAGTGGTGGACTCGACACAAATTGCTATAGAAATGAAACTGAATATTAATCGACACTACACGCAAACAAAAAATGAAATAAAGTAATTGAAAATGATAAAATAGTAATAAATCTTTACAAGTAAAAGGTCATAACTCTAATGATGAGTTAGTATAAAGTAAGTTATAAATGGATATTTAGAGAAAAGAGTGCTTACAAAATACTTTTAAGGGCATATTTAACACATATTAAGCGGGGAAATGACTAAACTCGTTTTGTGCATATTGTTATTAAAACGAGGGGATAACAAACCGATTTTCTATGAAAAGGAATTGCAAAAAATCACCCGCTATATGGTGAGAGTTTGGTGAGAGAACACCCGCTTAAGACGTGTTAAGAAATTGCACCTTTATAGAAGAGATTATTTGTGTTTACAGAAGAGTAGATGTACAGTAAACTCTCGATTATCTGTGGCAATGGGTAGCATGATTGTCGTGGATAATCGAATATCAGAAAATATTAGTAGAAATACTGAGCAAGCGCTAAAATTTTGAAAACTGCACATTAGCACTACAAGTATACATTATATAGCAATTTCTGAAACTAGGGAGGGGAGGTTAATAGCCTTTGTCCAAATGTCACAAGAACGACAACACATACAGCGATGGGGAGAATTTCCAACATAGGGGTCTGTGATATCAAATTATAGATTATTGTATATCACGTGAAAACGCAGTTGATCATCTGCCGACATATTAAATATGATTCGCCATACTTTTGAGCTTCCAGCTCTTTTCAAATAGTATGAATAAACTATTGCTTGAAATCACACCAAGTATTCAAACATGGTTAGATTTAGATAGATTAGATTATACATAGTACTACCAACTTGAGTTTCAGCATGTAGACTAATCGGTGCTCACCCACAGTGCATAATTACGTTGTAAGAGGTTGTACTCGAAAACTTGTTGAATATCTCAGTGGACTGTATAGAAAAACACTTGTTTAAAAACTCGTTCATTTCCGCTCACTAGATGAAGTTCGATCACTCTTATAAAATTTTTACAGACATTACGTAGATAGGCTACTCGCGTCGCAAGCACAGAAAACCTCTAAGCTGGTTAAACACATATTTTTAAGAAGAGATGAACACACTTATTGGTTTTCTGAAGAATTTGCACACCTTTGCAGTGAATAACAATTACAAAAAACAGCCTTACCAATAGAACAGTTTCGTAATTATCAAACTAATCGTTTTACCACCAAACAACGTTATTTTCAAAGATTAGCTACACTTAATTTTTCGAGCATGTATAATCAAGAGTTTACTGTATTTACGAAAGGAAATGAAATGAATATTCACATTTTTACAGAAAAGTATGAGTTTACACCGCAATTTATTTGCCACATAGAATGGTATTCACCTTTTGCTCGGGACTTAATATTTGATTTAATGCAAATTTTGAAAGAGCTTGTTTTAGATCTTCTAAACTTGAACTGTCACATATTGAAAAACAGCCCAATGACTTGAAGAATTCATACCACACATCAGTACCAATTTTCTTCGACTCAGCTCCTACAATGAATGATAGGTACATCGAAATTAATGCAAGTAGTTCAAGCATTCCAACGTGTTCAAGTAACTGATTACGCTTATTATACATAGTTTTTTTGTTTTGTTTTTGTAAGTACCCCAAGGCAGAATATTTTGCAATGTGCCTGCAGCTGATCAAAAATGTTCTGCAGAAAATACACAAATATGTATATATTATAAACATTTGTAAATTCTATAAAATGTAAATTCCTTTTTTTAATAGAAATGCAGAAAACATTTGTTGGATTGACTTTTTTTTTATTTCTTTATTTATTTTAAGACAAAGAACAAAATTGATTTACCCCACAATTTTGCTGCAGCGAAGATGTTTGTTCTGTGATGTGCATCACACGTTTTAGCACATTGTGCTTTGGGGTTTAAGTATTTTATCAAAACTGTTAATGTTGAAATTTTGTTACTTCCAACTGCTGAAAACTAGGTTACTGCAGTTGAATATAGGTTACTGTTAACGTTGAATGCTAGACACTGCTAATGCCGATTATTACTAATGCTGGATATTAATCACTGCTAATACTGAATGCTATTTATTGCTAATGTAAAATCAACTACTTCAAATTCTAAATGTTAGTTATTGCCAATGTTGAATGCTAATTATTGCCAATGTTTGGAATGTCAGTTATCATTAATTTAAATTTAATGCCAAACATTCATTACAACGAAAACTATAATTCAACGCTGCTTCTGACTGAAATGCTGAATGCAGAGTTAGTATACTGCTAAAACATTTATACTTACAATAATTAAACTTAACGACAAAATTAAACTATCAAAGATAACTCACCCTTCAAAAGAATACTAACAACGTCAGTGAAATGTTGGGGAAATTCGAATAGCAGTACGTAGCTGAAGTGCTTCTTAAAAATCTACCAAAGATAATTAAACACACAGGTTAAAACATGCAAAATTATTTTATTAACAAAGTAATAAAGCCCGGTCTATATGCACTAAAAAATCAGCAAAATATACATGCCAATATACACTAAAAATCCCAAAATGTGCATTTATATGCACTCAATACGGTAAAATATGCACTAAATATTTTCTTCACTTACTTAAAAAAACAAATGTCCTACATTTTAAAACAAAACATTGATTTTTATCGATGACTAGCTGAAGCTTATAGTATAGGCTTGATCATAACTGGATTATTTTCATATGATCATAACTGGATTATTTTCATACCTTATATAGGCTTGATCATAACTGGATTATTTTCATACCTTACAAACCTATAAGTCGTATGAGTTTATGATGTGTATGGTTCGTATGACGTTGAAATCGAATGAAACTGCTGATTGGATGTTATGAAAAGTGTATAAGATTTGTTGACTGTTTTAATTTTTTCAGTTAGTGATCGTTGTTGGAGCAGTATTCTTTAAGAAAATCAGTGCACGAAACTAAAAAAAACTTTTGATGGATAAGAAGAAGGTTTGTTTTAACGATAATGTCATCGTTATAAGCGCTGATGATTATGATAGGAAAGATCCTTGGCAGCAGTTAGTCGTTGATCGTATGCGTTTTAAAAGACGCATTATTCAGTTTGAGTCGCTGTTCACTCGCCTTCCTTCTAGAAATGGTTCGATTTTTTTGTTAAAAACAAAAAAGGATTTGTTATATTTTAATTTTGATGAATGAACATGGATGAAACACCGATTATTATTCATGATTTGTTATTCGAAACATCTTACTCAACGCTACATTGTCTAAAAGATGTGAAGAAAGTTATCGAAGAATTCTCTTCACGATATTTTTCAGAATTACTCTTAATGTGTGATGAAATGGAAAATGTGATAGACATTGTCGACGGAGTTGGAAATATTTTATTTCAGGATAGTATAACTTCATCTCGTATAATAACGTTTTTCGCCTTCTTGAGATGTGTTTTAGCACGTTTTTCTATCGATAGACAATCTTTATATCAAAATGTGATAAATTTTACTTTTCGAAAGTTACGAACTTGGATGATGGATAACGATAGCTGGGAAGGTCTTTTGAGAATATCATATTAAAAAGAAGTCACTGTATCTGGTAAGCTCTTGTTTTTTAAAAAGTATCTTTCTAGTTTTCTATCGTAAGTTTAAGATGATTTTTTGATAGAAACAGTTCATGGAAAGAGTTGTTTATGAGATGAAATGTTTACCTCTTTTCCTTCAAGTTATGTTATCATTTTTTTCTCACCTATGATAGCTTTACTTCTAGAAAATAAGTTACATTGGAAAATATAGCAAGTCTCTTATTTATCGCTTATCAATATATACATTTCAGAATTTGTTTTTACATGAATACAAGGACTCTTTATTCCGTTCTCGTAAACATTGAACATATTTTTTGATTGTGTATCCTTTAAATGTCCGTGTGAGAATTTTTATTTACTGATTTCTCTCTCGCTTCTAATATCAAAAGATATTTTGTGATAATTTTGTTTACTATGAAGTCAAAGTTATGACCTCATTTTTTGAAAACACTTTCGTAGATATAGCAAGATATAAAAAATGCTGCGTATTAACTTTTTATCTTTTCTTCAAAATCATACAAAGAATCTTTGTATATCTTCCTATATATATACATTAAAAATCTCCCAGAAAGTTGCACATTTCAGTCTCTCTAAAGACTGTTTAAAAGTTTCCTCTCCAATTTAGGTATGTTTTTAAATATTTTTGATATAGATTTTCTTATATATTCATATACTTTTATTTAAGAATGTTAATAATTGCATGATAGGATTTTTTTTCGTTTCTCTTTTTTGATAGATTTTCACTATGTCCTCTTTCAAAGGTAAGCTTTTTTTTTTTTTTTGCAGTATGAAATATGATTTTAATATATACTTTTTAAATAATTCATTTGCTTTTATAGATTTTCTCCGATTTTTTCTGTAAGCTTTTTTTTTTCTAGCATGAAATATGACTATAATATATACTTTTTTAAATAACTCATTCGTTTTTATAAATTTCCTTTAATTTTAATTTAATTTCGAAGTGTATTTTTCTGTTGTTTCAGATTGGTTTATAATTTTACAGTTCTGATATTTTACTTATCTTTAAAATTCAAAGATAAAAGATTTATACGTAAATAACATAACATTATTTTTATAATGTTATTTAAGTGAATTTAAAAGTGAGTTAATTTAAAAGTAAATGAATTTAAAATTTAAGTGATATTAATAATAGTATATTAATATTTTAAGTGAAGTTAAAAAGATATGGAGATTTTGAGAAAAATATTCTAAAATTTTATATTTATTGGTCTTTATACTCATAGATTTGGAGATGATTGATGATCTTCCACCGAATAAACTTCTGTCTACATCCGATGAAGAAGACTTACAAGATCATTTATCCCAAAAGAATAAGAAGATATATAGAGCAAAAAGACAGTCCGAGATCAACTCTTCAGAAAAGAAAAAAATTCGAATGGACAAGAAATCCACATCTACTTCTTCAAGAGATGCAGCAGGTTCAAGCAAGTACTCTTTAGTTCTCTCAGAGGATTTTTCAAATACAAACAATGTAATTCCTTATTATAATGTTTATATGGGAAGTGGGTTTGCAATAGAGTTGAAAGAATTTCGTAAAAATTATTATATTTGTTTGAACAAAGAAGGAGGGGACACTACAGCAATTAAACGGTTCAACTTACCGCTATCAATGCTCTCATTTTTGAAAAAAGCGGTAGATGCTTTAGTTAAACATGTTAACAGTCTTAACTAAATTCTTTTTGTGTTTTTGTATAAAAGTGATAATAAGCTTTTCATAACTCGTTTTTTTCTAAAAATGGTTTTAAATCGTGCATCTAACTAAATCCTTTTTGTGCTTTTGTATAAGTGATAATAAGCTTTTCATAACTCGTTTTTCTAAAAATGTTTTTTAATCGTGCATCCTCGTTCCGAGGATATATTCGCTCTTTAAGAGCAAATTTGGATAATTATTCCGATCCAATTATTTTATTTTCTGATTATCGTAATCCTATTTATAACGTTTTAGCAAATGCAAATGAAATAGCCATGCGATTAAGATTCATCATTTGCATTTGTGTAACATTCGTAAAATACAGAAATGATGTTCCTGAATATCAGGAATTTTATTTCTGTAGTTCTGCACAACGCGTCTTGTCTAGATATGATATTAGAGACAAAATTCGAAAAGCTTTCGAAAAAATTTTGAATACAATTGATGTATTTATCCGTTTCGGAAGCGGATGGATAATTTTTGATATAAAATACATTGATATTAACATAGGACATTATAATCAAAGTGAAGGTGGTTGTGCGGATGTGTCCTTACCCTCTGAATTAAAAAAAAAAAAAGCTATATTGCATATTAAAACAAAAGACAATTTATGCTTTTTGTATGCTATCCTCGGAGCTCTTTATCCAAATATTAACAACAAAAATTTGGAGAGTGTATATAAAAAACATTTGAAAAAATTGACTATTAAAAATTTTGAATTTCCAATGAAAATTGACGATATCAAAATATTTGAAAAACTAAATCATTTAAAAATTAACGTTTTTGGTTATGAAAACCGTAATGTTTATCCTCTTTATATAGGAAAAGAAAACTCTCTGAAAATTATCAATTTGCTTTTATATAAAAAACATTATTTTTTAATTAAAAATTTTAATCGACTAATGAATGATCGTAATGGTATTCATAAATATTGTATGAATTGCTTATGTGGTTTCCAGAGACAATCCACATTAATGATTCATAAGAATTTATGTGAGAACAACAAACACCAAAAAATTATAATGCCCTCAAAAAATAAAAATATTTTAAATTTTAATTCATATTATAAAATGCATGAACATACTTTTTGTGCATATGCAG
>QLNU02015270.1:106434617-106445043 GCA_006491805.2 Dysdera silvatica | reverse complement strand
TTTTTTTTTTTGCACTATTGGGAGTCGAACCTGGGTTAAGGGCACATGAGGTGAACATGTTACCACACTGCGCCACCGCGAGGCAAAAAGAGATGCCTATAGGCAATTCTGTGAAGCATCTGCAGCAGTGGCAGATTTCTAAATAGGCACACAAAGCACAGGCCGAGCTAGGGGCGGCATCAAAGAGCTTGAAAATAAAATTTTCCAAACTGGACAATGTTGAAAATAATGTTTCTTTTTAATTATTGCCTTGTTCCTCCAACAGCGATGATACAGGAGCCTACTTTAACTTGCCGGCAAATGCAAACTACAGAATCGAAAGACAAAGAGATATGACCATATGATCATATTGTTTACATTACAATATCCGATACTTCCCACCAGAATATGGCAGATGTATCTGGCGGCTTATATAGCAGATGTATCTGGTTCTGATATCAACAGATGGAAATTGCCATTAGTTGTTAATGTTAATTTTCTGACCTCCAGAAAAGCCAGAATGGAAACTTTTACAGGCCTCATTAAAGGTAAACAAAATGATGGTGGATGTTACCCATGGGCTTTTTACAATATGAGCCACATTTGATAACCATCACAGTTACTGTGCAGTTTCGGGCTCCTATTTATTTTGATAACACCACTCTTTCATTACAATTTTATATTTGTGATTGCATTTGCTTCTTTTTTTTTTTTTTCTTTGACCAACCAGGTCAAATCAGAAGTTTCATGAATCCATACTAAAATTATTGTGGATTCAAAAAGTGTCTCGAATTCACAAAGTCGGAGACTGTGGTAGCAATAATTTTGAGTTGTATCTTATTAATTTGAATAATTATATGAAAAATAGCCGTTACATACGAAACGCTAAGAGTATGATATACTTTCTTTTTTACAAATATTCTTTTCTTTGTAAAGGAGGGAGGGGGCGGCAGTACAGGCTGTGCCTAAGGGCGGCAATTTTATAAATCCGCCACTGATCTGCAGGGTCTGCAAAATGCTGTCGCTAAACGGAAATATTTGTTAATCAGAACTACGTTACTGAAAAAGATTACCATGTATGTAAATTTAAGTCTTGTACTTTTCAGCCAAGGTTTGTGGGTGAGGGGATGGTTAATGCAGGGAAATAAATTTTTTTGACACTCCTACTCCTTGGTTCAAATCAGGGCTACTATATATGGTCAATTGCCAGTCATTTTCGTTATAATTGTGCTGACTCTCGGATGGGCAATAACACCTTGATTTGTAATACATAGATCAGAGAGCACTAATTTGAACTGCAAAATGTAGGAGAAAAAAAACCCTGAATTATGCATGCAAAACTTCATTTAAAATAACAAATAAATTTGTACTTCGTAAACTGGCAACAACTCTTCATCAGGTGTTGGTCCACAGTGAAAAAGTGCATCTCCAATATTTTGAAGAAGAATTTGGCGTGATTTAAATGGTGCCTTCTTCTCAACTAACCACGGCTTAATTTTAACCTATGAAAAATAATTAAATTATTTCAATATTTTTAATTAAAAAAATGAATGATCAGAATCAAAATGAACACCTCCCCATAAACAAAAACTATAAGAAAATGCCTAATAACGACCACTGAAAGTTGGATTAAAAATAAAATAATTGTTAAAATAGAGAAAATTGAAGAACACCAAAATATAACATCTCTTCTTTTATTCATCCAAGATAGTCATTTTTCCACTGCTCCAAAATAGATAACTTCAGGCAGATGGGGTCCATCATATTGGGTGATTTCAAAAGTTCGTGCCCGATTTAAAAATAAAATTTAATACATTAAATTTTAAAGAATACAATTTTATTAATCAATAACATAGTCAACATCGTTCTCTGTGATTATTTTTCAACGATCAACAAGCGTGTAAATCCCATTTTTGAAGAAAGAGCTTGGTTTTTCTTGAAAAAAGTTCGTGAGGTAATTTTCGACGGCTTCCTCAAAATTAAGAATTTTTCCATTCAAACTGTTCTGCGAAGATTGGAATAGATGAAAATCTGAAGAATAGGCTGGGTGCTGCAAAATTTCGCGTTGTAACTCTTGCATTTTTCACAGCGTCTGTTTGGTGACGTGTGGCTTAGCACTGTCGTGATGGAAGATGACGCCTTTGCAATTGGCCAAAGCTGGACATTTTTTTCGAATAACCGCCTCGAGTCTAGTAAGTTACCCACAGTACTTGTCTGCTGTGATTGCTTTGCTGCATCGGAGTATCTCAAAATGAAAAATTCCTCTGCAATATCACCGAACACACACCACCACCACCTTCGTTGGATGCAGGCCAGCTTTTGCGGCAGGTTCTGCACACTTCTAATCTTTTCTCCAGGTCCTTTTCCACTGTACGTTATTGTACAAAACCCACTTTTTATCGCCTGTTATTATTCGATCCAAAAAAGGCTAATTTTTATTATGTGCAAGACGAGAAATGGCCACATTTGTTCGGTTCAGCCTATTGTTTTCAGTCAATAATTGCGGCACCCATGCTTCGAGCTTGGAAATGTATCCAAGCCTTTTTAAATGACGAAATGAGGCTGAATTACCCCCGTTCATCATCTCAGCAGTTTCCACAGTTATAATCCTTGAGTTTTTTCTATCAAGGCACAAACAATGTTATTATCGATGCCGGAAGGCTGTGCACAGTGGGGTTTATCTTCCAAGTTGAAATTACCATTTCAAAATCTGACAAACCACTTTGTAACTATTCGGACGGTAGGAGCATGATCCAAGTAAACATTCTGAATGTTTTTTTGTGCCGTCCCAACACTCGCATCTTTCTGAAACTCGTATAGCATTACATGCCTCAAATGTACCTTTTCATTTTCCATTTTGAAAATTTCCTCTCAAGCACAAATCGACTCATCTGAACGATGTCCAATGCTAAACTGACACATAGCACTATCATCTAATCAGTGCATACAGCATAACCAATCAAAAACGCCGTAGCTAAGCCTTGTAGCACAGTTTGCACCATCTATGAAAATCGGGCACGAACTTCTGCAATCACCCAATAGTTCAACGGACAACGAGAATTTAATCTTTTGTTTTATGAAACTATTTATCTCCAAAGTTAACCTTATCACTTTCAAAACACAGTGAAACCCACTCTTGATGGACACCCATTTTTTACAATCAGATAAAAATTCCCCTCGCAGGTATCGTCTTCATAATAATATCTTCCTCTTTTGCAAAAAAAAATAATTTCTATCCTGCGAGCTTTCATTAACGGAGGGTTTTACTGTAATTTTGGTTATGTTAAATTAAAGAACAGTGTTAAGGATATAAAACAGGTAGCAAATTATTGAAAAGGTTTCCAACTTTTACTCGGCACTTCCCCATGCTTGTTGTAATTTTTTTTAAGAAAATACGAATTTCTAATACAAACGTATCATACATACTACATAATGATTTCTACCCTTGATAGTAGAGGGGGCGAGTAATGGTTCAAAACTCTAGTAGGACTGCAAGAGATCAGTGACTTACAAAACAAGAGAAAATTGAGAACTACTAATTAACAGAGAATATTAAAAAATTTCCATCTGCAATATCATACGTGATAAAGCAATAAAAATATGAAGGAATGTAAAATCAGAGACTACATTGGGGTCTCATTAACTTAACCTTACAATAAGTCGATATTTTGATTATCTTGACATCGTAGAACAGATAAAATTAAAACATAAATTCATGGACCTTCTAATTTTTGAATGTTGACTTAGAAAACGAGACAAAAAAAAAAAAAATCTTTAGTGAAAATAGAAAATTTTAATAGTTTTCAGTAATTGGATATCCTTTCCTCATGTAGAAAATCTCTCTGCAGTTGAACTGTTTTTTACTTCATAATGTAACATACGATTTACAAACACTATACTAAGGCATTCAAAATGCCATGTTCTTTTTTTTTTTTTTTCCTACTTTTTCAGAGACTCATACTTTACAGATGTTAGTACTAACATCAATATAACAGCATTAGATGCTATAAAAGTGATATTGATACTGCTTGGCAGTTACAGAAACCACAGTTGGAAATTGCATGATGGGTTTATCCTTGCTTCGTAATATCACATGCTAGATTTGTCTTTGACATCGAGACAAAGGAAGGGACTGGCATTGATTTAGAATATAAATATTCAAAATTCAAACAATAATTAACGGTTGATAATGGTCTTGCTACTGCAGAAATAATACATAAAGAAATTTAGTCATAGCAAAGAACTCGAGTGAACCACTCTCCAATTGAAAAAAAAAAGTAAAGTTGACATTCTAATTTACAAAGAAACTTTATAAATCATGGGTATATTTTGCTGATTCTTTCTGTTTGCAATGGCACAGAGACAGATTTGCAATATTTATACAGCGTTGAAAATAGTTAACATATCCAATGGGGCCGAAAGAAAAAAGAATCTACAATTCAGGACTTTTTAAGCATATTTAAAATTATTTTTAATGTAAACAAGTCTAAAAATAATTATACATCGCCGTAAAGTTGGTTCACTATATAATAGAAACAAAGAGTCTATAAAAATGTTTGTATCAAAGTAAGAAATTAATAGTAAATTATAACTTCATTTCCTAAAAATTTCAATTAAATTGTTGGAAAGGTTTTTTTTTAAATTTCTTTCAATCTCTGCAACCCAACACTCGCATAATTCGACATGGATTTCTTGGCCACATGACATGTCAACTTATCGAGACTTTGCTATATTAAAGAATTTATACATTATAAATTGCTAAAATTTAAACGGCAGTATACCCTTTCAATTCTTTGAGAAATAATGGAACTCAGCATGAGCTAATAGAATTTAGTGATTAAACCAATCAACACATAGTAAATTAAGGAGTATTTACTTTACTCAACAGCGCGAATAAGGCACAGGAGGAAGATCTGTTTTTAACCGAGTTGACAAGCTCACTATAAACAGACAAAAATGTCTCTACTGAAGTATCATTCACATGGAAGAACGGCGAAGCCAATCCAGCGGCTGATGGATTTTCCAACAGCATCTTAGCCAGTGGTATACATTGGTCTTCTGAACTCGTAATCACTTCCTGGAAAATTTACAGAAACAAAAAATTAGTTTCCATTATCTGAGTGATCCAATGCAGCACTGATTACACAGTGAAATCTATATAAAACGACACTGTCTATAATGACAAATTTATCTATAATGATGTTTTCTGCAGTCCCAGAGTGCACCAGGTTCGACCTTGTCTATAATAACAATACCTTTCCCCTGTTCCTAGAATATATTATAGACAGATATTTCACTGCGTTGCCCCAAACTTGTTTCCAAAAAGGCATATGTGTATATCACATCCGATCCTAACTGTTCAGTGTTAGACACAGACGCTTACCATATTTTAGTTTGTGTAGCTTCACTATCTCTACAGGAACTACTAATATACAACCGTGCTGCAATTCAGGATTTATCAGAATTTCCGCAAGAAACCTTGTAGCATTTACACATTTAAATGATTTGTGTCTTATAGCACACGGACAGCCATAAGCGTATGCAGGAAGTTCATAGGTGGGTTTTATAGGCTCAATTGGGGATTACGAGCTGCAACTCCATATATTCATATGTTAAATATACGAACTTTCATCACAATGGGGGGTTTACAACCCCCTTGACACCCCCCTGTGTACACTAATGCGGATAGAAAAGATCACATTGTGTCTTGCCTATAGCTTTCCATAGAACCTTAACCTCTTAAAGACTGAGGAACTACAGACTATCTACATGGACACAGTTATTAGATGTTTTAAAAGTTCAATTTTTAGTACACATGGCATTTACACACACAAAAGGTTTTTTTAAAAAATCTCTAAACAGACAATTAGCGACCAGAAATATTATTGATTTTCTTGGCTGGCGGCACATTAAAGAGCTTATTTTCTGCAACCATCAACATATGATTCAAAGATGCTGAACCTACAACCATTGATAAAGAAAAATATACTATAAAATGAGAAGATGAAAACGGTGACCTTGAAGACTTAAACCAGAGTTGTCCAACATATGGACCGCTGGCCACAATCCAGCCCACCAACAACTGTTCGAAATGGAAAAAAAAAAAAATAATAATAAAAATTAAAAAAAAAGTAATAATAAATATTTTTTTCCTTCAGAAATCGGTAAAAACCACATAGGTGACCCCTTCCCATATCTTAAGTGAACAAATAAATAACCGGAAGAAACTCTGAGGAGAGGCTTCTGTAGTTAAAAATCAGTTAATTTTTTTTTTTTACGAAACTCGCTAAAGCTGCGGGCCCGCAAGATTTATAAAAAAAAAATTTAAGTGGCCCACTGCCCAAAAGTGTTGGATAACCTAGATTAAGACTAAAAATTCTGCCTTCACTTGACAAAGGGAGCAGTTGGCTCCCGAAACGTCGTGTTTTTAAACCTTACGCCAGTGTCGAAATAACTGTTTGTTACTAAAATTTAGTTCACAGCTTATTAAATCTCTATACTTTAGATAGGCAAGAATTGGATTTTGATGGTTGATAATGATCGATGGTTTGCCATGAATAAATATACTTATTAATAATGTAAGATTAATATTTTCATCTGTTATTCCCTGAATAATTATTTATCATAATATAATTAGTTACTTGTACAACAGCTCACAGAAAGAAAAGGAATTTTCGGAAACCTAATGGGGCACTCTGTTTCCGGATTTTTCTATCAAAAAGGCAACAGTGTTGCCGCTATGCCACCAAAGGGATATTGTCGGAGGGAAATCTCACCAAAATAGAAAAATTGCAGAAGAATTAAAACATACAGAGTGAACTTTTTTTATGGTTGTGATTTTTGCTTTAGTCTAGACCCATAATCCTCAAGCTTTCTATCTGTTAATGGGATAAAAGGCATAATTTAATTATTAGTTAGGGATAAAAGATAAATCTATAACTTTAATGGAATGACAGTCTTTGTTTTTTACTGTCAAAACATTCGGGAAAAATGCAGATGGTTCACAAATTGCTTGTGAAACCCTTGGAGGGTCGTCACAGAAACCCAGAGTTCTGCGGAACCCACTTGGGGAAACGCTAGTCTAGACCTTACTTTCGACTACTAGGACTTAGAGAAAAGGAAGCGCATGCACAAAAGCATAATTCGTTGAATATAGTCATTATTATGACAGATGTGAGGCACAAGCTTTTTAAACTAAGAACTGTAATGAGATACTTCGAAAGCAAACATGAGGTTTAAAAACAAAAAACAGTTTCTTACCCTTCCTAATATATCAATGCATAATGAAAATATATGCTTTGATGGAGGGAAAGTCCCAACAGATGTCACTGTCTTTTCAGTTTTCACAAACTGATCGTAAAATAATCTAAGTCCAATTTCCTGGAGTGTTTTTAACCTTTTGGGATTGCCTGTTTTCATCTCTTTCACAAGCTTCCTGTTTAAAACAAAGAAAAAAAAGAATCGAAATTTCTCTTGAAATCCAAATAAATAGGTCATTAATTAAATTTTTTTTATTTAAAGAGAGAAAATATCCTTTCATGCCAAGCAAGTTTAAGATGTACGAACTGATTACACATAAAAGTATATATTTTCATAATTAAATATGATTACATAGAATACACGATAGAACTTCCATACATTGAACTTCCGTATATGGAAATTCTCCGCATATTAAAGTTTTGGTGAACTTCGCAATTTGAAGTCCCCGTTAATTACATACAAAAATTGTTTTTATATATAAAAGTTTTAATACACAGTCACACCTGTCACATAGTTTCAATGTACAGTCACAAGATCGAAAAATTAATGTATAATAGATTAATGGATTATTTAAAAAAAATATAATGTGATCCATCCAAATCAATATGGCTTTCAAAAAAACATATCAACAGAAGAAATAGAGCCACTAATAAAATCCAAAAAAACCTTGAATCAAGAAAATAACCTACTTTTTTTTTTTTCTAAGCAAAGCATTCGATTTAATTGATAGAAATATACTTAAAGAAAAATTATTGAACTATGGTATAAGGAGACCAATGTACAATCTAATGTATAGTTATTTAACTAATAGATCTCAAACAGTTGAAATCGATAATACTTTTTCCAATTTATTATTAAACAAATTGGGTGTTCCGCAAGGAACAATCTTGGGGCCTCTATTTTTTATTTTGGCAATAAATGATTTAATAAATCTCGATGAAGGACTGCTTTTGTTTGCAGATGACATAATATGGATAACAGAGGGAACCAAAAGACTCAATAATTTTCAATATAATCGAAAAAATTAAAATTATTTGAACAATGATTTAATGACAATAATCTAATAATAAATTCAAACAAAACAAAATATATATATAATTTTCCACACTAAAAATAAAAAAAATATTAAATCAACCAAATAGAATAAAATTTAGCAACGCAATTATAGAAAGAGTTACTTCAATAAAATTTTCGGGAATATTAATTCAAGCACAACTAAATTGGAATAACCAAATACTAGAAATAGAGAAGAAAATTCGGTCAAATGGCATTCTTGCAAAATTAAATAACTCATTGCCATTAAATATAAAAATTAGCTTATATTATGCGCTGGTATATAGCTATATTAACTATGGTAATATTATATGGGGATATTCATCACAAACGAATTTTAAAAAAGTAAATAAATTACTTGATAAAACAATACAAAAACTATGTTACAAAACAGGTAAACTAGAAGAAGAAATAATTTATAAAAATAAAATCTAAACATTACTAATGTACTAATTTAAAATAAGCATTATATATTTACGAACGAATAAATGAAAATAAACATATAAATATAATTACAATAAATAAAGCGAAAACATATTTATAATACAAGAGATAAAAAGTGAATTAAAAGTATGCAAATAAGAACAAACATAGGTAAAAATAATATATAAATCATTATGGAATCGAATTCTGGAACACAATACCCACTGAAATTAAAGAAATAAAACTGAAACACAAATTCGAAACTTCCATAAAAGCATGGGAGATAAAATTAGTCGCCACGGTTGCGGGTGTTTTAAATCTTCCGATTTTAACCAGTATCCATTGTACGCAATTACTTGTGAATGTAATGCAAAAATAAATTTGATTTGATTGATTGATTGACCTACATATGTACACAATGGCTAGCTGTGTAGCTGCATCCAGTGCATAAAATACACTCATGTCCATAAATTCAGAAATTTGCTACCTATGGTTTTACCCCATCCAGCGATGAAAAATACAATCCAAGAGAAAGAGATGGATATTACACATGAGACAAAGCCGAAAAAAAAAAGGTTCAGGTTTTCTGACACTGGAATGAAAAAAAAAAAAGACACTGAGCATTTAACAGCACAAGCTCTGCTATCATACTATGCTACGACCTATGAGTTTCCGAATAAAGCTGTACCTCAGCCTCTTCGGGAACTAAACTCTATGATAAGAAGAAAAACAGCATTCTTTCTATGATACTATAAGAATCGAATATAGGCGTTACCTTTACACTACCAGGGGCTCAATAATCATTATATCTATAATATGTGGTTTGCACATTTACTTGTAAAATCCCGGTTGTGGAATGTCAGTTGCAAAACTATAGCTCAAGGTACAAAATATAATAAAGTTTAATCATATACAGCCATTAAGTAAGCCACTAAGATTCGATACCTCACACAGTTCTCCATGTGCACGGCAGCGATACACAACTCGGGAGTGGGATGCTTTTCCAATTGACGCAAGAGCTGGGCAAAATCAATCCGGTTCTTCTCCATATTGTCCTGAACTTTGCCATTTGCAACTGGCCTTTGAATCTAAAGACGAAGAACAATTATTTAGCACATCCATTCAACGACCTCTTTCAAATTCTGTCACATGCTCGTAATGAGCACGAATCTTTCGGCGAGGCATTGTTACAGTCGATGTAAGATATCCGCAGTCAAAATGCAACAGAAATTTTGACCACATATTGAGAATCGCTCCTTATATACACCTGCTGAATGCGCAGTTCCGATGCGCTGGAGTTCCCGCTATTCATTCATTGAACACCAAATTTGAATCATTTGCATGTTCAGTCAAAAAGTCGTTCTATACGAAATTTCATTACAATCGGACAACTCCTTCTTGGTGCGTCGATTTTTTGTTATGATTATATGCCTGATAATTATAATATATACAATAAATAATAATATACATAATTAATGTAATATATATAATTCTATATTTAATGCGTTTTTTTCTTACTCTGTTAAAAATGCATTTATTACGCAAATGTGGCAGCGATGGACAGAGGTGGGGTCGCAGATCTTTTAGTTACTATAAAAAGGGGGTGTCGCGGATTTCTTAGCTACTGTAAAAGTGGGTCACAGATTAAAAAGGCTGGGAAACACTGTCTTAGGAGGAGGGTGGTGGCTAAGAAAAATCATTACCACCTTCA
>QLNU02015270.1:106353806-106411858 GCA_006491805.2 Dysdera silvatica | reverse complement strand
AGCACTAACTGATTATTTGGATTAGGCGAACTATGTGTAGCAATGTTAGTAAAAGAGTAACCAGATTATTCTTCATCTTGAAGTGTTGAAACAGGCTTGCACAAAGTCATCTGTTTTGGGTTCACAATCCCCCCACAAGATTTTCTTACGTTTGACGTCACTAGCATGTTGTAGTAATGATGAACACCCTTATTTTCAATATTTACCACAGAAGTACATAGTTTGCAAAACGTCTCACATTCACTTTGTTTACCACACCACAATGAAAATTCATGACCGGTAATGTCTTTTTGTTTTAACCTTAATTTCTGAAACTTGCATTTACCCATAATGTATCTTTAGATTTTGCATTAAAATACTTCTTTTACTTTTTTTTTCCATGAAACAATACAAACATACAGTAGAACCCCATATAATGAAATAGATGGTTCCATGAAAAAAATTCATTGTATAAAAAATTCTCTAAGTGGAAACGATGCATTCATAAACCAGGGCAGTACAATATGATACCACAATAAAAATCTCGTTGTTTAGTAAATGACTTTCTCATAAATAACATTCCACCATATAAAAATAGATGTTATTAAGTGTACGTATTGTATTTCCATGGTATTAAAGACCCCGATATTGCTGACATGACTACTTAATATTCTGTTTTGGTTGTTAAAAATTTTGTTATAAAGAAATTTATTTCATTATATTGAAACACTTTCATGTGTAACGAGCATGGGAATATACCAAAACTTTGCTATACAGAGAATTTTGCTATCCGGAAGTTTGTTATATGGAGGTTTTACTGTATGTGTATATATATAAAGTGCCATGTTTCAAATGCAGTCTTATCCATTTTTATCAATTTTGAGTATAAACATATTGGTACTCCCAGTTTACTTCCTTTCTACTACTTTCCATTCTGAGGTTAAAACAATCACATAACCTTTTTTTTTTTTTTTTTTCATTTGTACAAGTAGTGCATAGATATGTGTGTTAACAACAACAGTTTTTCACGCTTCTTCAAAATCAACAAGATGGATAAGGTGGACATTTGAAACTTGATGTATCTTAGTATATATATATAAATAATTAAACAGTGATAACTCTACACAGTAAGATTTAAAAAAAAAAAAGACAATCATGACATTATAGTTTGGTGCAGGCTAGTAAGGACAAGTATAATCTAATTTGACCAGACTTCATTAGAGAATTGGATAGAATGTTTTATTAATTTTTTTGTTTGTATTACGATATTGGTATGTGATTGAAAAACTGTTGCCAGTGTATTCGGAAGAAAAAGTACATATAATATATGCATATTATATTACTTTAAATATTCTCATAACACAATACACTATCTAAATTCCTCATCTTTTCTCCAGTATATTTGGCAACAATTCTTAAATTGCATGTAAATAATATCATTATACGAACAGTAAACAAATTAATACAACATCTACTTTAATTCCCTGATAAAGAGTAGCCAAACCTGATGAAACATGTTGGAATACATTTACTAAATTACATTTCATTATAATGTTAAATGTCTTTTTTAAATCGAAATAAAAATTTTATTAGATATACACAAATTATTAAAACTGATTTAAAAGTGCTTAATAACTCTCCACTCAAAAAGAGAAGCACAAATTGAACTAACATACCCCTCAGTTACGCTTCATCGGGGAGATTAACAATCGCGACTCGCGAGGTGAAGCAGCATTTCTAGCAACCTCTCGATATAACTCCATTCTCTATGGAGCTCATCCATGCATGTCTATGATGTATGGGCAAGTTCCATAGAGAGTAGATTTATATCCAGGTGCTGGCAGAAAGCTACTTCACCTCACGAGCTGCCAATAACCATTATATTATCTAAAACAAACATGAAAATGAGAAAATGTGACAAAAAAATGTTAGCTATCAAAATATTAAATTCTGCAATTACAGTAGTTCAACTTACATGGAATAACATAGCAAAGAAAAGTGTCGGAATATATCTGTAATTTACAACATTGACGAAGCCTTCGTTGTTGAAAAATTCAACGATGTTGAATTGAAGGTGGGGGAATAAAAAAATCAAATAAAAAAAACATTAAAAATTTATATAAAAAAAATGAAAAAAAAACATTAAAAGAGCAATTTCTTTATTTAAAAAAAAAAAGAGATTTAAAGAGATTTAAGAGACCAAATAAATTCCTAAAAAAAAGAGACTTTTAGAGACAGATGAAAAAAAAAAAGAGACTTTTAGCTGGAAATGAGACTTGCTCCCATTCCTGACCACCTGATGATGTTTTTAACCTCATCATGTTTCAATATTTTTATACCTTACACTGGTGTCAAAATAGTTATAATCTATAAAGCTGAACGTAACTGTTTCTTTGTTTGTTTGTGGTTTTATGGCTCAAGAGCTGCAATGGTCATGTTGCGACGAGGCCTACTGTTTTCTGAGAATTCCGAACCTCTTAAGGCCTAGGGAACCAAACCCCGGACTACAATGAGCAGTGCGATCTTTATGAGATCTCTGAGTATTTTTTTTTTCACTGTTGGAAGTCGAACTCAGATTAACGGCACACCAGGTGAATGTGTTACAACACTGTGCCACCACAGGGCCTGTACATAATCCCCAGTGAAATTAAAATTAGAAAAAAAAGAAAAAAATCCCACATTTATTTTTAATATGAAATAATAAATGAATGCTCATAATATTGTGTCTTTTGAGCTGCACCATAAATTGTATGTTCACTTTCATAGATTATCTTCAAATTTTGGATGCCAATGTGTATATACAATAGGACCCGTATATAGCGAGGAGTCTGGGGCCAACATAAAGGCATGCTTTATCCAGAAACTCGCTAAATCCATTTTGAAATTTAAAATCCCATTAAAAATAAAATCTACAATTAAAACTTTGGAAATAGTCTATATAGGTGAAATGTGCATGCATCATGCATACAGTAATATCCAGCTTTGAATCTGCTTAAAATTTAATAAACAATTATAACAAATAATAATCATATTACCACTTGAATTTCAGTACAATAAGCTAAACAATAATAAAAAAACCACGATATAAAGGAAGTTATAGTGACGATCATTCCCAAATAAGCTTTATTTCGAGATACACAAACAGTCAAAAGGTATTTGCCTTGTCTCGCAGTATCCTTCTAGGTTCATTACATCTTTCTCGTAAAATATTTAGTATATTGAATGCATAACAGAGTTTCAGCTCACATTGAAAAAAAAAATCTCTGACTATTTGGGCCAAATTCCCACACCAATCGCAAGCAACTTCCAACTGAACTTCGGTTGTGGGGAAAATGGTTTCACAATCGTGGAAGCTTTAGCTATTAAAAACTAAAGTTACGAAGGTTTTTCCTGGACTTTTTCAGGTTTGAGCAAAAAATATTGCTCTTCCCTGACACTTAAGAACAATCTTAAATTCCCTAACAATTCCAAGTTGTGTGAAAACCCTAGAATAGGCATCAGTGTAATCCATTGCCTTAATTTAAAAAAAAAAAAAACGGCGTTCATTGTCAATTCCTTACTATGCACTTTGTAAAAAGTTGGAAGTTCTCAGAAATTGCCCAATGCTGGAAAATTCATCGTGTTTGCCTCAGTTAAAAAAAAATACAATAACAACGTTCTCCATCAGTGAATTTTTTTTAAATTTGGAGAGCATTTTTATTTTTAGAATTTCTTTCTACAACTTGTTTAAAAAAATTGCATTGTTTACTTGTTACATCCGGGGCCTGCAAAATTCTTGTTCACTAAAAATTATTAAATTGCACTGCACTTAATTATTATACCAAACAAAATCGATATTTTGTTCGCTATACCTGGAAGCTCATTAAATGTGGGCTCATTATAAGCAGGTCCTACTACCGTACATTTGATTGATGTATGTGTCATAATCCATGTGCGTTTTCACACCTATGACATAGTGTAACATAAGACATAAAACTTACTTCAACATATTTATTCCTTGCTTCCTTAACTAAGTTGTTTGCTTTAATTAATAACATATAATGATTTTAATCATTTAGTATCTGCTATACTTTTTAGAACTAATATAAATCATAGCCATAACTCGCTAGCTTAGCCATATAACTGCAGTTATACATATTTTGTAATTTTCATAAAATTATTTTTTGAATACGTCACTGAAATTTGACATGTTTTAAGATACTTAATGCTTGCAAAGGTAGTACAAACCTTAAAAGCGTCCTCTACAGGCATTGCGCTATCGACCGCCATGTCACTGATCATGAACAACCAGATGTCTTGGATCATCTTTTGTTGGGTTTCAGAAGCAATAACACACCAAGCAAACCAAGGCGATGCAGAGGAAGCCTCAGGGAGTAAAGGCGAACAGTATTTTGTGTTTCTGAAAAAAAGAGTCCATACTGCCTGTTTCTTATAGCCTTGGCACATTAACTGTGGCTAAAAACAAAACATTTTACATCTAAATTACTCATTTCTGAAAAAGTAAGAGCATTAATTCAAAATGTTAAACACACACTTTTCACATCTAATATTCATATGAGGTGTGTGATGAATGAAAATAACAAATCATTCACTAAAAAGCACAATCATTCTCATTCGGTGAATGAATGGCACAAAGAAATTGTGCTTTTATGGCTCAAGAACAGTGAACGTTATGCTACACCGGGACCTGCAATTTTCTAAAAGTTCCGAACCTCAACTGACCAAGGGAACCACACACTAGACAGAAAAACAGGATGTATTCTACGATACCATTGGGAGTTGGACTCAAACGTCACTGCCATGATAGATGAACATTGGGATTCCAGCTCTGGTTCTAGGAGGGAGCAAATGCTTGGCACATGGCTCTTCTTTTTCCTTCATTTTTCACTTTTATTTTTTTTTTTGCCTCCTTCTTTATCTTAACTCTAAGGTTACTGCCCCTAGTTTTGCCTTGCATCGATGGATCAGATTCAATCGGTTTTATTGACTTTTTCTGTCCTACTCTTCGCCGCTTCCCCCCCACCCCATGCTCTTTCTTCCAGTGGCCGTGTGTCTGCTTCTAAAGAACGCATTGGAGTATCCAGCAGCATTTTTCATTCTAAAGTCCATGGCCGCCTCTGCTCATCTCTTCTACCTTGTGTTCGTCCTTGGAGTCTTTGATGCCTATGCTATTTTGGCTCTGATGTCCTTCGCCTGCCATGCTGTCCATCTCCTCTTCCGCTCGTTCTTGCCACTGTGTGAGCTTTGGTGTCTAGCGTGTTCAGCCTGATGGTTCTTTGGGATAGTCATGTTTTTTACATCCTCATAGTTTACCATTTTCTGACCTTCATCAAACTGTCAGGTTTCGCCCTGCCTTTTCTCGATTCAGGGAACTCTGCCATATATCATATCACCTCTCATACTTTATCACTTGGAGTGCAGGGACGGTGCTTCATCACTATGGCTTCACCAGACCTCTTCTGGAAATACAGTTCTGCTCGTTTGGACATCCTTCCTAATTCATCTCTGCATACAAAACAATAGATGAATACATTACAGATTTAGGGCTCTGGACCTACATTTCTCTAAGGAACCGTAACTCCTTAAGACATAGGGAACCAACCCCTGGAATACAGTGAACAGTCAGTCAGTAACCTTTTTTTTTATCAGTTAGAAATTAAATCCTGATTGACAGACCACTAGGTGAACTATATTACCACCCCAGTTGCCACACAAAGGAATTCGTCAAAGGCAATGGTTTTTACCAGAGTTGTAATATGTTAGGTGTTATGTATCCTGTGGAACAAAGTGTGCACAACTCGAGAGAGCAGGATGCATGGGACCACTTATGAGCAGATGCTCATTATGCCGCACATTTTCAAGTAGGTCCATACGGATTTCACATGTGGACAGCATAAAGCCTCCACTGACCATAAATTACGCTGCCCTTCCATGCAGGCGGAAGCGTAACTTGGTAGGTGTTCTGCCAATCTGTGGTATATTGGGTGATATGGACAGCAGCAGTTCTTTGAATCAAATCTTTTATTTATAGGAAACTGCACACACACATTGGAGAACACAAGTTTCCCCGACAAGAAAATGCATGCATACAGCTTGGTAGTTCTTCCACCGTAAATGAATGGTTAGGATCTTACATTCAGATCGAGAAAGGCAAGTGCCTCACTGCTCCGCCTGCTTTTGTGAATCTCCCCCAAATTTAAGTTCTCAATACCCTTTCTTGAAATTGGCCCCTTCTGTTTGGATATTTGTAGAGAGAGTCTGTCTAAAAAAAGAGTGTTATAGTGAACACACGCATGTTCATAGCGTACAAGTTGCTCTGAGGGTGGTTAAATCCCATCACGCAAGCTAATACTTCATAGAGAGCATAAACTCGCATGGTATAGAATCGATGTAAGCTTATGGAAGGTTAAAATGTAGATATTAGCCCTCAAGACACCATATGTAAGCCATTACCAAAACTACTCCCAATCCAAATCTAACTTGCACATGCACAGATTAGTAAGTAACTTTAAAACAGAAAACCCAAAGTAAATAACTATGAGAATGAAATGTGAATTAAGAAACAGTGATCTGCAATGAAGACACATACATCACAAATCATGTACATCTGATCCAACAATCCTTCACGCGTATGTGCATGGAGGAATGCTATTTTCACAATAACATCTAGAAGGCAATGAACAGGGCTAATTCCAGATTTTGATCTGAGCAAACCGGAATATTCTTCAACGGTAAGCAGCTTTACTAACAACTGGATCCACAGCTTTATTAATGGGTTAGACAACTCCACAGTGATTTTCCACGTCTGATAAATTTGGATCTAAAAATAAAATAAATAATAGCAATCACTTATCTCAATGGCTTATATTGTTTCCATCACATGCACATATTATTTTCATTACACAAACACGTTTTCATTACATGAATACAGTTTTTATTACATGAATACTGTTTTCATTGCATCAATCTGCGATTTTTATTACATGAAATGTCGTTTTTTATTAAACGATTGTCATTTTGTCTTATTACATAATTTGCCATTTTTATTACATGGGAACCTATACTGTTTTTATTACACAGTTTTTTGTCATTTCAATAATATATGCATTTATGGTGTGTTTATTAAATGAATTTTCATTTCTTTTACATAAAAAAATCACAAAATAAGAATAATGCGATCTCACTTTGATCATTTCGGTCAGCTTCGAAAGTACCGTTCCGACAACAGTTTCAGTGCTGAATTTCAACCCCATTTGATCAGCGAGTAACAAATCTAAAAAGCGTCGCATAAATCTAAAAAGAAAAAAGAAATTATTTTGCTTCGTTATTTCAACATCCATTGAATAAATTAATGCATTACCGCCCAGCATAAAAACATATATGTAAACACACACATCTTTTAACAAACATATAGTAGAACCCATATATAACGAAGAGTTTGGAATCAAGAAAAATGCTCGCTATAACCGGATGCCCGCTATAACCAGATACTCGCTAAATCCGTTTTAGAATTCAAAACTCCAAACGTTGAAAAGTAAGTGGTATATACAGTATAGGTAAAACATGTGCATGCAACTTGCATACAATACTATTCAGCTTTGAATTTACGTAAAATTTGACGAACAACGTATATTATCACTTGAATTTCAACACCATTGGGCTAAATAATAAAAACATGATATAAAGGAATTTATACTAGTAATCATTTCCAAATTATTTGGAGATGCTCAAACAACTGCATATAGTTGTTTACTTCATTTGCACTATTTAATCGTCATCGCAAAATATGCAGTGCATTAAACACATAGTCATCAGTGTCAACCCATTGCCTCCAAAATATGTTTATCGTAAACTCTTCGCTGTATATTTTGAGGTGAATAAGAGTTCTAGAGAAATAATTTGAGGGAATAAAGGTCCGCCAATTTCAAGTGTGAAAGGTTTGTTTTATTATGCTCACCCCAATTAGAAAATCTTCAATGGCTGATACTTCGAAAGTGCTATTTAGAATTTCCTATGATTTGTTTTAAAATTCTTGCAATTTTTTCCTGTTTAAATCCAGGGCCCACGAAAAGTATTGCTCTCTAAAAGTGAATCAATCTTATTGCCCTTACCCAAACAAAATCCACATTTCCTTGTTAATTGCAGACTCGTCGTAAGTGAGTTCTGCTATATATGAACTACATCAAAATTTATTTTTCATAGCATACTTACAATTTATTTTCAACAAGGCCTTCATAATTTTTTACAAAAAATGGCAGAACTAAATATAAACACTGTATTGAAGCAGCATATTGCTTCCTCTCGACCAGTGATGATATTATATCAAGTCCCTCCTTGGATATATTTTTCAAACTAAAAGAGATAAACAAGAAACAAAACTTACAAACGACAAAAAGCAAACTTGCAAAATCTCCACACAATAAGAACATTTTGGTTATCTATTTTCAATACTCGAAATTTAACCTTTAGCCTTCTATAGCTTGATGATCGTAGTTAGTTGTCTTGCAATGCAAGGACAACTACGACCATGCTGTGCCCATACCTAGTTTTCCAGAGAATCTAAACTTACTTTGCATAAGGAACCAAACCCAGGACTACAGTGGGTAAAAAGAGAGTAACTATTAGAATCAAACCTGAATAAACAGCACAACAGACAAGCAAGTTAACGTACCAACACCACGGGGCACTGCTGAATCAAGATAGCTCTAAAGCATGCTTTAATTAAATCTGTACATTTCCATGTCATTCTGATCAGCTCTCTTATTTCATCCATTAATTTCATTGGGGAATATTTTTGGACCTTGAGGTGACTACTCTGGCACTCTAATAATTTCGATTGTCCATCATTTGTCAGTTCTCCAGACCCATTATCGTTCAGTGTTTTCTGTAAACAGTGATGTCTTCGACTCTTCCCCTCCTCCTCCCCCTCCTCAATCACCTGGAATATTTCGCCCCCTGTTCTCTACAATAAATCATTTCCAGTGTGTTAAGAAAGAGTATGTGAAGTGGAACTTTGATTTTACATTTTCTAAATATGTTTTTCCCACATTTACACTATAAATTTATAATCTCTTTTCCTCTTCTGATTAATGCATTTTCTATGCTTTTATTAATGTTTAGTATGAGATTTCATGACGATACAACATCAATGGGGTTCTAACGCCTGTCCACACATCCATTTTGAGCAATTTGTTTCCATATTTTACCACAACCACCTTGCACTCTTATTTCACCAACCCATCTACTCTGAGGACATTTTCTAGGTCTTTAATGGTCTTTTGGAATCTAACTGGATCTAACTTCAGTTGTTTCAGCTGAAGAAGTTAAGTATATATACAACTATTACCAAGATACGTATGTAATATATATACGTATCACAAAGCCAATAATTTAGAATGAGTATATTCAAAAATTAATACCTGTGGCCCGTTTTAGTCATAGCCAAAACTATGTAACACGCAGCTGGTTGTTTCTGTTCGTAAGCAAGCAATAGCTTAAGAAGAGGTTGGTCCTTATGCACGTCAGGAAGATCATCTTCGTCACAAATTCCGTCATACATCTTAACCCACTGTGGACTGGGAATGTTCATTGCATGGAGTTTTAACGAGAATAGGAGCTCCCATGCCCAAGACACAAATCCGTTGTCCGACTCAAAGTGTTGGCTCCTAATCGTAGCATATAATTGCAGCATCTATAAGGAAATGGGGAAGCAAATTAAAATGGAAGTCTTTAGAAGGGAGAGCTTTCTTCTCTCTGAATTTTTACAAAATTACCTGATCAATGCCTTTGGAAACACTCCATGTATTGGCATCAATATCATAGCGGGAGTATGCTTCCACAATCAGCAAACCAATTTTCCTATGCAATTCGAGGGGCATTATAAGGTCTCCTCCCTGAAAATACATACATGAATTCAGCTGAATGTGTTTCAACTATGACTATGAATGCAACTACTTTTACGATTGTATATATGAATTTGTATACTTTTCCCTAGTTATAAAGACATAGATTTGGCTGCTTTTTTCTAGTTGTCGACATGAATTTGGCTATTTTTCAGCTTAAATGAGAACTTGGCTAGCTGTTTTAGCTACGAACATGAATTCGGCTTTTTCCTTACAGAAGCATAAAAATTTAGCTCCTTTGCAATGATCAACATAGATCTAGGAATTTTTCAGTAATGTTTACACTCTGTATGTATTTTAACCATTAGATAAAAATTTAGCCATAGATTAGCTTTCTTTTCTACCACGATTGTTTGAAATAATTAAGCTGGTTTAGAATTAAATATCCTGAGGACATTTCGGTCGTTTGCTGACTTTCTATGGAGCAAGGTCGGCAAAGGTAGTTTTGTGCCAAACAAGGTGTCGATTACCTGGGCTTAGATGGCTTAACGTTACCTAAGAAAGGAAACTGATCTATTACAGCGGTCGCCAACCTTTCGGACCTCACAGAACACTAAATTCATAATTTTAAATCCCGCAGACCACATTTCGTGAATTTAGTGCAATATAAAGGCAAAAATTGTCATTCAGAATATGAGAATTTCTTAGAATATTATTTTTGTTTTATTATTAATAAAACATTAAAAATGCAAATAATATCCAGATTTTTCTGTGGACCACCGGTTGGCGACCGCTGGTCTACTAGACCTAAGATGTCAGACAAGAAGAATATTTCTTAATGACCAAAAGTTCATTTAAAACTGAATTACATTCACAAGGTGAAGTTCAAATATTGCGTGAACTATGTTCAAGGTGACCCTCAAATACTGTATGAACCATGTGTTCAAAATGTATTTCTGAGCTCTATACGTTATCAGTGTTAGAACCTGGGTCCTACATTATAACCGTTAACGAAAAAGCAAGTTGAGCCGAGTTAGGTCAAATGAAACAAAGCTAATTTTGAGGAGGTTACATTAAGTTTAAAAATATCTAAGTTATCTATTGCACAAACCAAAGAACTCGCTCAGAGAGCCAATAGGGGGGGGCGCGAGAGTACAAATATGTGAAACAAGCATCTGCCATCTGCTTGCTAAGCATGTGAACGTCTGGAAAAGCTGTAATTCCAACCAATCACAAACGAATGTCATTACAATATTATTTCAACACCACCACATTCAGTTTTATTCCATGCAGGTCTACCAGGAGTAAAACTTACGATTAATTATGAATGCAGATCTGCATTCATAATTAATCATAAGTTTCACCCCTTAATTCAGAAGCCAAATACTTAAATGACTTTACCCATCTTCAAAAGGTAAGCTGTTTATACCCATTATTTCAATAACTATATATTCCTTGATACTTATCTTTAAAAATTTTAGTAGTCATATACCATTATATTAAACAAAAATGCGAATGAATTGGAATATGTGACTTATGTAACACAGTACCTGGGTACCCCAATTTAGCCTCTGAAGCACAATTCTCGACAGATGATTTTTAGCTGATGATAAAGGACAATTCAGCAACCAATCGGACAGAATCTCAATTTCGTCCGCTTTAGGAACCCATTTTGCAAGACATTCTTCACGGAAAAGAGCAGAACAACTCTAAAAAAATATCCAGTATAAATGCCAAAACAAATAATATCTCTCAAAAGATTATAAAATGTATGCTTAGCGTTGCAAGATTGCGCTATGGGGCATCTGAGATGGGACTGATGGGTGAGCGTGACCTCTGAAGAACGATAAACTTGCATATAACCACACTGGGAGTCTAACCCAACCTGCTCAGCCCAAAGATGGCGTTGATAACCACAGAAATACATGGTATGACTTTGACACTGTCCGACCGTGTTAACTGAAGATTTTAAATAAAAAAAAAATAATCATGTTAATAGTAAATTAGTCGATTGGTTGTATTTTTATAGTGAAAGGACAGCAAGGGTCATTCGGTGCCAAACAAGGTGAGAACATACATGCGGTAGTACATTAGTTATGCGTGGACAAGTTAGCAAACTACATAGCAGTAAGTAAACTGCGCGATAGCAAACAGGTTAACAGATATAGGTATACAAGTTGGTAAATAGTGAGCATCGATTAGTAAACGGAAAATATAGATTACTACATGTACTATTCATAAGTCAGCATGTACTAAGTACAGAAATGTATATAGGAAACATGAGTTAGTAAATGGTAAGTATAAGTTAGAATATAAGCTAGGAAGTATAATTAATAGAGTTTGTAAATAATAAGCATGTTGGTAAATATAGTATGTTAAATAGTAAGTATTAGGTATAAAATGATAAACAGTAAATGTAAGTAAACAGTACATGTGTTAATAAATAAAAAGTGTTAGTCAACAGTAAGTGTAAGTTAATAAGAGTGTAAGCTAGTAAGTATAGCAGACTTACTATTCCAGCCCTCAATAATTCAGCCTCTGGATCTAGCATAAAAGGGGCGGGATTACGCTTCCATGTGATGTCACGAGCAAGAGTTATTCCATTTAATGTCACGAGTAAGAGTTATTCCACGTAATGTCACAAGCTGGACAGTTGACAAAGTATTAAACTAAATTTCTCATATAATCTGGCACTCTACCTAACTGAACACTCAGCTATGCCATGAATTGCCAGATTATCAAAAATATTTTGATTAAGTTAGTAAAGAGTGTATATGAGTTAATGAATTATAATTTAGTAAACAGTAAGTTAAGAAGTGTTAGTAAACATATAGGTCACAGGCACTAACTACATAGCTATGAATATGGATCCAAACAGAATAGAAATTCTTACTCCCACCTTTACTGTAGCATCGTCTGTGGACCGCAGCAGCTCCAGCAGATATGATACAATGAAGGTATAGTTTTCTGCCACAGAAGACAACACATCCATCCCTTCAGAGCAAATTTGTTTATGGGATTCTGGACAACTGATAATAATCTGAAAACAAATCATCAGTTAAAGAAATGCTCAGCAAAGAATATCCCAAAAAGCAACATTGCTCGGAACAGAATTTTCCTCTAAATTTATAACATTTATATTATTTCTTTAAATATATATAAAATTTGAATAATGTGATATAAGTTTACTTCAAAAATTTCTTGTGCAATACGATATGTGTATTCCTCTTCAGAATTAGCAGAAAAACACATACTTTTCAGAGCCTTCAAAATATTCACAGCATCTGTGTCAGAGCACAAATCTATTTTGTTTTTCAAAAGCAGGCGGTTGCTTTCACCTAAGAGAGATTTAAACGAAAGTATTTTATTTTCATTTATTATCACAATATTTTGTTTCGTTAATATTTATTTTTTGATTTTAATAACAAAGGAATCTCCAAAACCATAAATTTGTGACAAACCCACAATTTATATTAAACAATCACTAATTTTTACGAAAATAGTTGAATACAATCACTAGCATTTGCTAATGTGACCATTGTTCCTGATATCTTTTATTATGTTTTATGGCACAAGGGCAACTCATGTCATGCTGCATCAGGGACTTACATTTTCCCAGTGAATCTGAACCACAGTTGCTAAAAGAACCACATTCTGCACTATGGTGAACAGAAAAAAGATTGCGGTTCAACGATACCGCAATCGAACCTGGACTACCACCACAATAGATGAAAATATTTCCACTATGTCGCCGTAAAGTTTCGACAATTCTAGAAAAGGTAGGACACACGCACAACTATAATTTATTAACATTAAATTATATATTAACCAAAGGAATTGTACTTTAACAAGCTAACATACTAATTATTTTAACAATGGCTATAAATAATTAAGACTTTAACTCCACATTTAGCGAGACAATATTCATACACAACTCGTTCATTTGCTACCTTAGAGGCACTACAGGTGACCAATAATCATTACAAACAACATTTTTTTAAAGCATAATATGATAATACATCCTTGCACAGTTATTCATTCTAAAGATATACAATAAAATGTAATGAATGACATTCGAGTAGCACACATTTGGTTCTAATGGGCTGTCAAATAGCTATATACAACACAGTATCCTTTACACAGAAAAAATATCACTGCTATAAAAAGCACCGGAAATCATAATATTCAGAGCCGCTATAAGCAAAATGTTTAGAATATAAATGGAAAGGAAATTGACTACTAGTGAAGGGAACTACTACTTGTGATTCCAATACTATACGTAGTTGAACACTATAAATAGCATCGTTATAAATTATTCCCACTCTACTTTGTTATAATTTTAGTACCTAAATCCTAATTGGTTCGTTTAGAATTTTGTTGAGCTCTCTTCCGTCACTAAACTGACCCTGAAAAACATTTACAGATGCTGTAAGCTTGCCTAGTTTTAAAGCAGAGTTTAATTTATATGAAATCATATTCTAGCCTGCTGTGTAATAGCTGTATGTTGAATTCTATGCAATTCAATACCCATGTGTTGAACCACTATACAATACCTATAAGTTCAACTACTATACAATATACCTATACATCAAACCACTATACAATATACCTATAAGTTTAACGCCTATACAATAGAATTAGGTTGAATCGTCATGTCTGTAAGTTGAATCTTAACAAAATACCTATAAATTCAATCACTATGTAATAGTTGTAAATTGAATGACTATGAAAAAAAAAATACCCACAAGTTAAACCACTATGTGATACCTACAGGTTGGACTGTCGTGCACTATCTGTAGGTTAGATCTTAATGAAATGCTCCTGTACATTGTACCACCTCGTAACTCGGTACAATAGGCTGGTAAGCAAATAAACCCAAGGAAATAATAAAATCAGTTAACAAATATACAATGCAAGTTTACCTGAAAACTCATTTCCCATGTTTGAGCATTTTGACACTACGACAACAGAGGCCATGCTTCATCGGGACATGCATTTTTTTGATAAAGCAAGTCTCCATCATCTCGAAAATCAAATCCAAACCACAAAAAGGTAAAAGACACAAATTCAACTGCATCATTGAGAGTCAAACCCATAAATCTGATAGGATAAAGAACCGCATTTTCACACCACAACAGAGCTGCTCCAGTACCAGGAGAATGCTGACAAAACTCTGGATCATATCCTCCTCACATGACCAGCCTATGACTGCCTGCAGTCAGGCTTCGTTACCCCACACACAAACCCTCCCCCCCAGGGCTTGGCTTATCTGCTTGGCCTTTTCACCATCATGCCACTCCTCTAATGGCACTACACCCCCTGCTGATGGAGTTGAGACATTTACTTTGGAGTTCTTGATTCCCCCACATTAGGACATCCACTCCCTTCCCTCATGCCTACTCTCCATGACAGACCCAGATTGGTTGACTTTGGTTCCGTTCAATGACTCCCCCCTGCCAAATGGCCCTGTACACAGTTGAAAATGCAGGTCTTGCATCTTATTCGGGATTATGGTGCTGCCTTTGGCAGCTACTTCTCAACTCTCCCCCCATCGTGCACATAACTCACCCACCATAGAGCTGTTTTGTTTGTACAGAAATAAGTAAATGCCTACTTTTTAATTTAACGTCCACGTCTTTTTCTTTATATATCGCCTCTTCTGTGTCATCGGGGGAGCTATGGAATATCCAGAGCACGTTCCACAACATTTTAGGAGAGACTAAATCAAAATTCAGTGACGTCAGAAGCTTTATTGTTCCATACCTTGAAAGAGGACAAATTTATTTTGGATCTTTCAGAGAACAAAGATCAGACATTACTTAAGACAATACATTGTTAATAAACAGCGCAACATAATAAATAAGTTCCCATAAATTTAATAAAACAGTGTTCATTAATAGTGACTTTTTCATGCAAAAAGAGTAAAGTCAATGTCAAGTAAAGTTAAAGAAAAGTATGTTAAGCAATGCTGAATAAGTAAAGCAGAAATTACGTAAAGTTCTCCCAGATTAAGTACTTGAAACATGTTAAGCATGCTGTGCAGAATCCATTGTGTTTTGTAAGCAGTACAAAGTTGTCTAAGTTTTAACACATCTGGTTTGCTGAATGGCAATAAATTTTACACACTGATTCATCTTTTCAGTACACAGCGAAAAGTTGACAACCAATTCATATTATAAAAAATGTTTTAACAACTGATTCATGCAAACCAGTATACCAGCTTCAGCAGACCAGTGGTTAAACGACTGAGAGTTCCTTTAATATAATTGTAACTACTTACTTCTCAGAAGTAAACATAGACTTTGCAACGTGGAAGATGAACCGATCAAATTCTCGTTGAATTCCATAATTGCTCGTGAAATTCGTTGTCTTAAAATTGTGCCAATGATAAGAAACACATTCTACGGTATTACTGAAAGAGAAAAAATAAATAAATAAATAAAAGCTTTTTTAAAGTTTCACTTTTGCCATTGTCCTCATACAAACAATGATCCCAAACCTTTCTGAAACCTGAGCCATGTAATAGAATAGAAATCATCTTGATTTATTACATGAGGACAGTTTACAAGCCCCCCCCAAACCATATTTTAAGACTAGAAGTAGAAGACAACCCAGTTCTATATGGAATGTATGAGTTTAATTTTTTCTGAAAGATGACCTTTTTTATGGAACGTAATTCATTACCTAAACTTCATTTTTAAAATAATTTTGAAGCCATAATACAAGAAAAAGAAATGAATAATATTGCAATGGTATCTACTCTTAATGAACTTTGAGAGAAAGGCAAGGCAAAAATTTTAGAGTAAGCATTTAGTTCTTTTATTCGATTATACTTTCTTTTGTTTTGTTTTATTTACAAGAAATAACATGGCTTTTAGGATTTTAAACTTATAACCACGTTATTGCTTTGGAAATAACTCATACAATTATTCTATCTTAAACTGAACTTCGAAATGTTTAGTAAACTCACCCAATAATGTCATTCTTATTAAAGACTATTTCTGATATTATATTTGTTTTTAACTACGGTTTTGGCAACTTAACTAGTTTATTTAACTACAGTTTACCTAGTGATTAAGGCGCTTCAGATCCAACAGAGGGACCCTAGTTCACTCTATGCCAGGCCAATGTCTCTCTTTTTGCTAAACATTGAAAGCTCTACTTTGAGTTCAAGCGTCAATGTCAGAAATTCAAGGTACATAATGAAATTTTATTTCAAACGTCCCCAGACTTTTCCATACCGGTAACAAAAAATTATATTGTTTTCACGAACTTACACACACGGAATATTTTTTTAATCAAATAAAATTGCTGAACTACAATAAATAAGAATCAAATTAATTAAACTATTTTCCCTTTTTTTTTTTAAGACTTCTTAAATTTGAGTTAAAATTGTAATACTCTCTATCTAGCCTGCATATTTTAACATTTCATAACTCACTTTACTGATTCAGCCATCATTAGAAACAAGATTAAAAGAAGAAAAAAAAAGAAGAAATAGTATAACATTTACAAAAACATAAAATACTGCTGTAATTAATTCGATAAGGATAAATTAATAATAAGAAGACATGGTGTCTGGCCAAATTAAATTTCAAACTTCCCTAACTTTTCTGACCAAATCTTAATTCCGATTGGTATCATGGTATGGATTTTTTTTTACCATTTGGGAAACTCGGGCTAATGGCATGTTAGGTCAGCACCATATCACCCAGATTCAGATTCAGATGAAATACAATGAACTAAATACAATAAATGACAAAAAAAAAATTTAGTACCTGATAAGCGTCCCAATTTTCGATGCTATACGAGAGTGCAATTGGCAGTTGTGTGTTTTTAATCCAGAAAACAGCAAGTCGACTAAAACCGTGGAAACGGCCAAGATCTTAAGCAAATTTGATTCTGTTGTCCGTAGCGGATCGTAACTGCAATCTTTAGATGCATTGTTATATATAATGATGCAATAAAATAACAACACAATAACAATTGCTTACAAAGAATATAAACTTGAAATATCAAATTAAAAAGATCAAAATGCTTTTCATTACATTGGAAACACATATTTTACCTTCAGAAGAAACAGCAAACGCATGCATGAGCATGTTGTATATAGGAACTTGATTTAACAACGATACAACATCGTCTTCTGTCCACTCTTTAAAAAAGTCATATTTGTTGACCATCTGAAAGGATTGAAATAGATCTTTATGAAACGAAAAAAAAAAGTAAAAGAATCGGTGTACTTCAAAGTAACAATTATTTGGATTCATTGAGACTGGTTCAAACAGAAATCTTTACAATTGGGTATAATAACGTTACAAAAAGTAAGTTGATTGCATTAGTAAACGTATGATCAAATTACATTTTGGATGATGGAATTGGGTTCATTGTATTACCCAGATAATCAGAGTCCATATAGTTGATTACCCTGTTCTCTTGATCATACAGAGCCTGGATAATTGGATGATCAGAGTCTGGATAATTCGGATAATCAGTGAATAATTGGGCAATTCAGATAACTAAATGATCCTGGATAATCAAACCACGTAATTATAATTCCACTATACACTAAAGAATATAATACATTAGACCCTGTATATCTCAAATCTCGTAGGAATGAGAAACAAATTTGAGATACGGATGTTCCTATACACAATGCATACAAATTTGATTGAAGGTATTTCACTAATATGTTTGTTTGTTTATGTTTTTATGGCACAAGGACAGCAAGGGTCATTCTGCACCAAACTAGGTTTATTAATATGTAATAGCACGTTAAATACATTTTGACGTATCGTAACAAAAGTAAGTCTGTTAATAACTCCAACATTGGACTCTCTGGCTGAATAATTTTCTAAAGGACAAAAATAATCGCAAATCCATGGTATGTTCCATTCCAGTGGTTGACCCATGGGCAACCACAAAAATTCACAAATTTCAACTCTTGGCCCCAGTCTTGATTTTTGAATAAAATTAAACATCTTCATATATTTGGCTTTAAACGTTTGGTAGTACCTTTTATTAACGGTCGACATCGTTAACGTTGTTTTCAAAAACACCTAAAAACAAAACTTTCTTTCCGGAGCAAAGAAATACCAGATATGTCTAACACATGGCTTCCCTACACAAAGTCACATGCTTGACCAAAACCTCTCTACATCAGAGCTGGAGCTACAATTCCACGTCACGCCACGCATGCACCGTCAGCAGTATACCAATTTTTCTGGCTTTTTTTTTTACATATATTTGCGTTTATTTACGCGTATTTATTAAATATGCACATATGCGCAAAAATTTAAATAAATATGCATCAAGAAAAATAGGTATTTAAATTTTTTTTTAAAAAATCAGTATTTTAAAAAACACTGGGGATTTTAGATGAAATCTCTGAAAATCGGACGAAATCGTTTTCCGACCAACAGATTGGAAGACCGATAAAAGATTGGAAGGATTGGCACCTATGCTTCACGTTTATGTAAAGCTTAATAATTTAGAACAGAAACTGGGAGGGGAAAAACCTTCCTGACTGATTATAGTAAACAGGTTTTTGAATTGAATTTTGGTTTAGGAGAAAATACCTTCACGTTTACATGAAGTTTAACAATTTAGAACAGAAACTGGGAGGGTTTTCAATGACTTTTCCAGGTTTTTTGACAAAAAATCCTGTCCCCACCCCACCAACTATTTCAAATTCCTTGACAATTCCCATTTCCCCGAGACCATGGGAATCCTAAAATATTCCACATGTTGTTAAGGGAACTATCCAAATGTCCTAAAAGGCCTCAAATTAATTGACCTTTTCTTGACGAGCAAACATACACCCTTCAAAATTACTTTATTGGCTTCTACTTTACGCATCATGGCAGTGGTTTTGTAACAATTTGTGACTGACACTTCAGTCTGTTATTCAAGTTATAGAGGTTTCAGGAGAATATTGTTCCATGGTAAACATGGAAATATACGTTGAATTTAGGCTAAAATGCGTGAATTTCAAGATATAGAGATTTTAGAAATAGACAGGTTCTATTATATATAATAACATCTGGTAAAATGTAATTATACTCACTTCTTCACCATCTGAATCAAGAACAACAAATTTTTCTGCTGCCGCAACCTCAGATGACGATATCGCCGTCACATATCTTACGAATTCTTCCCGTTTACTTTTAAAGAAAACAATCAAGATCTGATTATATTATATTTTCCAAATAAAAATATTAATTTGAGTTTGATTCCTTTAAAAAAATGTTGAAATTGTGAGATGCTGATGGCAAGAACTTACGGTACAGGATTCAAAATGAGGAACATGGAAGTCAAGGAGTAATAAAATTCTTCGCCATCAAATATTTTGTAGACACTGGCATCGGGCGACCATAGCGGTAGCAGTGGCAATTGGACCAAATCTTGTGCCCAATAGCTTATACCTGAAGGGCATCGTAAAATATGGTTCAAAATAAACAAATTGTGATCCAAGTTTGGGATTCGAAGCAGCTCTGCTATCTGTAACAACAAAATACAAGTATGAGGATCAAATAACCACACTAACCAGTTCAAAGAAATTACGGAAGAAAATCAAAATGAATAAATAATACATCATAAATGAAAAGAAAATTAAAACAAATACGTAAATAATGCATGAAAAATACCACTGGTGCAGTTATTAGGCTGGTTTTTGCCAGTATTACAGGAGACTACATCGGAGAATAGACACAGCAAACATAAAACATTTCAATGGGTAACATCCATATTTTTTGGATTATCAGCAGACAAGTGAACAAATTACTCCATTAACTGGCAGTTCCTACTCACTATGGAGAAAAAATTCCCTGATTTTTCGAACAAAATTCATTAATCTTTAGAATAAAATTTCCTAACTGATCAGAAACAAAATATCCTAACTGATCGCAAACAAAACTTTGAACTGAACTTCAGTTTCAAGGAAAATGGCCTCATGTTCATATGACCTTTAGCTAATCAGAACAGATTAGCAAGGTTTTCCTGACTTTTCCAAGTCTGACTGAAAAATTTCGTTTTTCCCTTTGATGGAAGATTTCAAATTCCCTGACTATTACAGGCTCTCCAGGATGCGTTGGGATCCTGCATTAATTTAATCGTATTTTCTTCTTGTAATCTGTTTCATTTCCACAGCACGGCATCACTCTACTACCTAATGATGATCCAAAAAGATGGTTCCACTGTTCATAGAAAAAGGTCATCTTACTTGCTCTGCCCATTTGTTTGTTTGTTTGTGGATTTGCGGCTCAAAGACAACAATGAGTATGCTGTGCTGGGACCTACTGTTTTCTGAGGAATCCAAACCTCTTAAGGCCCAGGGAACCAAACCCCAGACTACAGTGAGCAGTGCAATCTTAATGAGATCTCTGAGTAAAAGTTCTTTGTACATTGGTGGGAGTCGAACCCGATTAATAGTACACTGGGACAATGCATTACTACACTGCGCCACGGCTCACCATTAACTCCGTCCACATTCTAATTAAGGTGGCCACTGAAAATATTCCTCTTAATAATCGTTAGCTGGGTAAGTGGTGTTATTTTTCCATAATTTGGCAAATATATATCTAGCCATGTTGTCCTCCTTTATTAAATAAATTATTTTGTCGTATTAATCTTAGGTTTAATATAAAAATCACCCTTGTAGTATATGGCATTGATTGAGTTGCTTATTCCAAACCTCAAACAGCCTATCCATAACCACTTATATTTCCTCCTATACCCTTCAATTTCATTATCACAAGGTACACGCACCAACCCTCTCCACCCTGTTTAAATGATAACCCACTTGATTATCTTAATATTCAGCATCTTTATTACTTTTGACTGAGTATTTTTAATCAAAGACGGGAGGAGAAAATACTCCACAAGACAGGAAGATGCATGTCGCGAATGGCCTTGTTAGTAACCCCAAGAGACAGAAAGCAAAACGACATGCACATAAGAAAACGGACACAGGGATCTCAGCTGACTTTTCACAAGAAACTAGGGAAATAAGGCCCACTTTGTATGAAAAAAAAAAGACCAATAAGGTTCAGAATTATTTTTTTTTTGAAAAAAGGACCAATAAGGATCAGATTTTTTTTTTTTAAAGGACCAATAAGGACCTAATACAGTGATTTGCACATGATTTCTTTTTATTAATTGTCACTCAAAATGTAAAAAGTCCCTCCATATCCTTTTTCAGATTTGTTTTAAATATTGGTCTTCTTTCATAGACAGCAATCATAAAAAAATTGTATTTTATACTACATCACCCGCACCCCCATGAAAAAAAAAACCCATATAACGAACAAGAAGAACTGAAAAATAACTCGATTCTTAAGAAAAAAAAGCGAATTTCATTTTATAAAAAAGGGAGAAATAAGAAATTGAAAAAAAAATGTCGTTCTTATAACAAAATTCTTATATCGTACATGGAAGCTTTAAAAAATGTGCATCAATAAAATTATGTACCATGCTATGCTATCTTCAGTAAAACCAAAAAATCATACCATTTATTTAACAATATTTAGAAAAATAAAAGCTGAAATACTAAAAACTTTTAATTTTAATAAATCAATTTATTTAAAAATTGTCTTAATCTTATCACTCCCTCATATGGTATAGATGTGAGGTCCCGCAGCTTCATCACTTAAGATCAATCAGCATTCAACAATGTGAATTTTATATAATCGCAACTACTTCCGGAAATGTCTTTGTAAACATATGAATATTGTGGCTTTTTTATGCTTGATTATTTTCCGATAGCGTCTGTTAACATGAAAAAAATAAGGAAAAACAGGGACCAAATAATTTTAAAAAAATGGACCAATATGGATCGGAAACGAAAATATGGACATTTATGTAAAAAATGGACCAACTGAAAGCCCTGCAGACAGCGTAGCAGAGAAGAAGAGGGAAATGACAGGTGGTGGTGTTTGTGTGTGGTTTTACGGCTCAAAGACTACAATGGTCATGCTGCGCCGGGACCTGCAGTTTTCCGAGGAATCTGAACCTCTTAAGGCCTAGGGAACCAAACCGCGGACTGCGGTGAGCAGTGCGATCTTTATGAGATCTCTGAGTAAGAGTTCTTTGCACCGTTGGATGTCGAACCCGGGTTAACGGCACACTAACTGAACACATTACCATGCTGTGCCACCGCAGGGCTTAGGTGGTGGTGATGTTCTGAAAAGAAAACCGTCTACAACAGGGTTGTCCAACATACGGCCTGCAGATAACAGTTTAGAATAAAAACAAAAATTCCCAAACAAAATTTTTAGATTTTTTTTTAGAAATGAGGAAAACAGTGGAGACAGCATAGGTAACACCTTTTCACATCACAAGTGAACAAATAACAGGAAGAAACTCAGAAAGGAGGTTTTTGTTTTTTTTTAAAAAACTTGCTGAAACCACTGGCACATGGGATCCGTAAAAAATGGTTAAGTGGCCCATTGTCCAAAAAGGTAGGACAACCCTGATCTACAACAAAGACTAAGAAAGATAAGGTAAACCAGAAAGGATAAAAAAAAAAAAAAGTCCACGGATAATGATAGAAAAGGATGATTGCCTTTTGGTCTTACAATGAAAGGACAGCTTCGGTTATATTGCATCAGACTCTACAGTTTTCCCTGGGGAATTTGAACCTCTATTATTTAAGGTAGTGTTTGTCAACCTTCTTCAAGTCATGACCCCACCCCCTTTATAGTAACCAAATAGTCCATGAACCCCCTTCTGTCCACAGCTGCCCCATTTGCATAATAAAAGCTTTTTTTAACACAGTAAAGAAAACATATTACATATAAAATTATAATATATTAATTACATATATTAATAATATATACTAATGTATACTATAAAGTTAACCATTAATGGAATATTGCAATGTAGCTATGTTGAAATATAGAAACATTGGAAACATTTGGTATGAAATTCCAGGTAAAAATAATTACAACTAAAAATAGTTGCAATGACCCACAAGAAGCCAGTTCACAACACCCCCCCCTGGAGGTCACGACTCCAAGGTTGGGAACCACTGCTCTAGAGAATCAAAGCCCAGACTACGATGTGTAAAAAAAAACGATCTCGCTACAGTCCAATTGAAATCGAATCCAAATTAATGGTAGGATAGCCATTCTATGCACTTGCTATGCTAATCTATACTCTATGCACTTGTAATGTATGCACTTGCTATGCCAATCTATGCACTTGTAAAGCAACAGGACCATAAAACATAAGGACTATAGCTGGTCTTAGTTTCGGCACCTAGTAACAAGATAACAGTAGAAACGTTGATGTCATGTCACTAACCCTAAATAGGGAAATAACAGGGAAAATGCATGCCGAGGCACTGCAGACCAGAAAAGGTCCTAAATCAAAAATAGAAACTAAACCTATTAAAAAAATTACCAGATCTCTTAGCCAATTTCGTGTCAGAGTTATGAATTCTTCATCCTGCGTTGGCGCTCGTTGATGCTCGAAAAGAACGTTAATGCATGTCTTAAGCTTCGTTAAAAGGACCGCACGGTTCATTGAAAAGTCTGCTGAAAAAACAGAGTCATGAACTTATATAAGCTTTTTAGAATCGTACACAAACAATCTTAGTTATCCACCACAAGAGCAAACTGAATAGCTGATTATACGAATATAGATATCATTGTTGTCCATCGAGAATTACTTACCATTTTCCGATGGTGAGTTAGGAGCAAATAACTTCAGACATCGTTTAAGATCACACAAATAAATTTCGATCTTCAATTTTTCGATTTGGGCAGTGTAAGCGTGAAGAGTGACATCAGATAGCAGCAATGCCTCGAGCTGATGCAACAACTTGCGAACACTGGCAATGGCCTCTGCATCAAGTTCTTTAAGCATGTATTTGTGCATCACTCTAACGAGGTGGCCTTCACCACATCGACCCTACGAAGCGAATCATGGCAAAATAGTTCTAATAAATACTGACATCACATGACATACAGAAAATAAAAACAATCACAAATGTAACTGCATGAACTAAATAACATTTGTAATTTATCAAACAGTTTGGAGAAGTCAATTAAATTCAAGTTGTACAAACAAATGAACATTCGTTTATTCGCATTACCTCGGCGTTCACTGTTTTTTCAATGGAAACCCAGAACTTCCCAGCATATCTCTTAACAGAGTGCTTCAAATTTTTGATGTTACACTTGTCTTCAAAAACATGCTGTCGGGCCGACTTGAAATTTTTAACCAACTCATAAAACTCATGGTGCTGGGTGTCTTGTATATCCTATTTAAAAAAGAGAAGTCACATGAAAAAAGTATAAAAATAAAATCACGAAACTTGTGGTTTTCGCACATTAGATTTTTAATGTTTAGTGTTACAAACGCACGGTCAAAAGATCACTTTTTTTTAAAAAAAAATTTCCTTCCTACAGAACAATTTCTTCACTGAAAGATGTCTATTCCATGTATTTTCCATTTCATTATACAAACTATCCAAAGACAATTTAAACCTTCCATTCATGAATGATAGACGGGTGCTCATTCTTGATCAGCAATTTCATGAATTGTACCATCACTGATGGTTGAATATTATAGTACAGGGTTCTCCAACTTATGGCCTATTGGCCATAGTCCGGCCTGCTAACAGTGTACATCCGACAAAGTATTACCATTTGAAATTAAAAAAATTCCATGATTTCAAAACCAAAATTTTGAATTCATTTTTCAGAAATAAGGAAAGCATAACAACCCATCATGTGGTCTAATAACAAAATGCAAAGTAATTAATCATTGTGGAAATTTTAAATACCGAATTTTCCTTCTTCTTCTTCTCTAACTTTAAAATTTGAAACCCAGCCATAAACTCCAAATTCAATTTGTTTGCATCCGTTTCCTGAATGGTTGTTTCTTCATTGGTCGTGTTTCATTATAATGGAATATGTGCCAACAAACAAATGTTCTATTTATTTCTTATTGCTACAGATACTTGGATTTCATGGCTAATATGCATTTAAAAGCAGCGTTTTAATTTTTTGGGGGTAGGTAGAGTGACATGATCGAAACAGTTTTTAAATATATATATATATAAAAGTTTTCCTCGCCCATTCTTGGCGGAAACAGGCTTTGGGACGGGCAGAGCGCCATGTTCCCAAGCCTCTTTTTACATCACTTCTTAATGTGCCATGTCTAGAAACTTCCTGACAATGTGACACGTGTTTAGGATTGTGGCTTTTTGTATTTCAATGTAGGTGTTTGGGTCAATGTTGAGTATCTCCAAATTCGTCGCAAGCGTTTTTGGTACTATCCCTGTTGCTGAGATGACTAACGGGATGATGAGGATCTTTTCCATACCCCATATATCTCGTACTTCATGTCTGAGATCTTGGTACTTGGTGATTTTCGTTGTGTAGGTTGTCTGTATGTTATTGGTGTTGGGTACTGCTATGTCGATTAAGTACGTGGTCTTATTCGATTTATCGACGAGGGTTATGTCAGGACGGTTATGTGGGACTGTCTTGTCTGTTATGATTGCTCTATCCCAGTAAAGCTTGTGTGTTTCGTTCTCATGCACGGTCTCTGGCTCATATTTGTAGTACGGGCATTTTTCTGTCAGAAAGCCAGCATTCGCTGCCAATTTCTGGTGGACTATATATATGGTAATTTAATATGAATCGGATTTTATTTCCAAATTTAAGAAATTATTGAAGTTGCATTATAAGTATTTAGGTCCTCTCTTACTAAATAAAAACCTGTGAATTCTTAATTTAAGATGTTGAATTCTTGGATTCTTTAGTTGATGTAACTTATAACTTTATCTTTTCACTTTAATTTGTTGTATTGGAAACATATTGGAAATTTAAAATTGACAAACTGATACTTTTCTTTTCTGTATGTGTATTTAAAACTTACTACATTCATTGATGCACCATAAATAAAAGAAAACAATATATTCTAGTATGAACTATTTCATGTAATTATTTTATATTAGCCTATATGTAAATAAACCAACAGTGGTATTTATCGATGTAATGCAGTGCCGGATTTATAAATGGGCAAGTTGGGCACTTGCCCAGGGCGCCAAATTTCTTGGGTCGCAAAAGGCAGCGTTTTTTTTATTGCAATTTATTTACCGTAGAATTCTGGCAATTAGCACTCCTCGAGAAGGTACCCTCCACCAGTGGCATATTGATAACCCCTGTAAGGCGGGGATGCCCCAAGAAAGAGGGGCACCTTTTGTCGTCATTTCTTTTCCATAAAATTTGTAAGTAAAAAAATAATATTTTTTAGTTAATAAGGATATTTTTCTTAATCTCAATGTAAAATATAAAATAAAATGAACGCTTTCCAATTGTGGCAAACTCATTACATGTATTTACTTTAGCTGTTTTCATTGCCATTAACTCACCAACCGAAAATTATAAAATCTAGACAAGTTTAAAAGCCATAGTATATGCTTTGCACAAGAACCCTACCTAACGAAACGGTGACTAATAGGCATGTGTTCTGTTTAAAATACTGAAATGCGTCGCCGGTTACTTTCTTATAGAAGACACAACAATATTTTATATATATATATTTTTTTTCATATATGCATATACAAATTAATTTTCATAAAAGAGTGGTCCTCAAAAAATTAATGCGGGGGACCCCAATGTTTTCCACTGCACCACTGACCTCCACCTTTTTTTTCTAAATCTGAAATTCTGAAAAATTGCATAAAATAACCCCGTCCCAAAGGTAGATCCATGAAAGGAACACACGCTCCCTGAGAATAATAAATTTACATTAAAAATTATTATTTTCAAGTAAAAAATAAAACTAAACTTACAAGTGAATTTTCAAGCTTTGCGCCCTCACTGAAATTTTGTTCTGCATCCTGTCTTTTCCCCCCTTTCCCCAATATCCAAAAAAATCCCAACAATCGTCGTCAAATAAAATTAATTTATTCATAGAAAAATACCAAATGGAGAGGACGCCATATTTTTAGGGTCACGAAAAGCGGTGAACTTCGCCTTTCTTTTAATTACACTCTATCTACTGTAAAATTGCGTCAATCCGCACTCCCCGAGAAAGCGGCCCCCTTCACAATTTTTGTCTTCATTTTAAATTCTGAAAAACAAAGTCAATCTAACTGCTTTGCCCCCATTACACATTGAAAAAAAATAAAAAAATTTCCTTGTCAAATAAACTGAAGTTCTTTACAAAATATAGTTAATATATCTTATAATAATGCACATATGGTAATTATAAATGTCGTCCCTTCCCTGTCCTCCACGATTTTTTTTCGTCACATTTCAGGGAGCAGAACAACAGAATTTTATTTGTTTTTGCTGGCACAACGGAAGGAGGACATGGGCGTAACTAGTTTCGAAGTCTAAATGCGCTTTAATTTTTCTAGGGGAACCAACCCATTTTCGAATGGGGAGGCTAAATCTTATACCTCAATGCATAGCAGAATTTCTAGGGGTTAATTTCCCCTAGTTATGACAATGGGGGACGGTGGCGCCAAAAATCGTTGTACCCAAGGCGCTTCGTACCCTAAATCTGACCCTCATGTAATGTACTGTCTGCACATTCTGGATTTTGCATTGTAATAAACAAAAGCAAATTACATTCATGAAACACAAAATCATCAAATTATATATATAGTGCATAGCTTTATGATCTGTGGAACAAGAAAAAAATGAATCGAATGATGATACAACAATTTTGACATTCATTCCAAATGTTTTAATAGTTTAAAGCAATTTTTTTTCCATCAGCCATTGGAAAAGAAAAATAATCGGCCATCAGCCTTTCGAACCTTTGAACAATTGGCCAAAAAATGCCATAGGTCTAGCTCTAGAAAAATAGCATCACATTCGCACAAGATTTAACTATTCAGAACAGAAGTTTGGAATGTTTTCTCTGACTTTTCCGTCTGACCAAAAAGGTTGTTGCCAAAAAAGGTAGGTTGCACTGGGTGCTTTGCAGTGAAAATCATCATGTCAGAATGATTGACGTCTTTTTTGTGGAATTGCATTTGAAAGATAAGAAAAGTGTGATTGACTGGGCTATCACATGGATATTTGGCGGAGAAATGTGGCACTGCCGACAAAAGGAGAAGCCAGAGACTTTTTCTTCGGTATTTCTTAACACCATCGAAACGATTTTCCCTCCGCACATGGCCGACCACGAGCAATAGAAGTGAGTACTTCCCTTTTTTTCTTTTTTGCTGAATCGTGACAGTTACGAAAAACAGGCTGTTCTCACTTTTTTCCAAGCATTCAGCATTTTTAAGATACAGACATAACTCGAATGTGATCTAAACGGACAGCAAGGGTGAAGCCCGATGGCGGGGGGGGGACTCCCCCACTTACCCTTCAATGGATCCAGGAAAATTACAAGGCCCGAAAACCACTATCCACAACATGATGACACGTCAGTTGCCGTATTGCCAGTCAGTTTGGAAACACTTTAAAAAATCAATAGGTGACGGACTACGCACTATTATCACAAATTTAACTGCCATACAATCAAAACGGAAAAGGAAAAAAATAAAGACTTACTTGATAAAATGTGTTATAGCATTTATTTGCTAAAATGTGGGTTTTCGACGAAGTCGATTCTGCATGAGCTTTTACGATTGGTTCGTAAATCAGAACATCTTCTTCGACTTTTTCTGCAACTGGATACAACTTTGTTTCACTGACAACAGAATTGCGCAGAAGATTACTCAAAGAAGACAATTCTTTATGCAAGTTTATGTTTGTTTCTACGCCACCTTTTTCAAGGATGATATCAGATTTTAATTTTTTTTCCTCAATGTACCCATTTGATGGATCACCGATATCCGCTGGTGTCGTAAGTTTTTTTTCATGTAACTGATGAATCACTTCTGATCTGCAGTTTCTCTCAGCTACAGTATATGTAGTATCACAGGTAGCTGTCGTAAATTCTTTCGACACATCTTCATCAAAACCAGAAAATACCTGCATTTTATGGAATAAAACACCGATTAGAAAGTACCATACCATAGTACTACACAATATTATGATACACTCTGCTAGGTATTAAATTATACCATAGCGCTGATTAAAATAAATGTATTGTTTGTGGTTTTACGGCTCAAAGACTACAATGGTCATGCTGCACCGGGACCTACTGTTTTCCGAGGAATCCGAACCTCTTAAGGCTTGGGGAACCAACCCCTGGACTACAGTGAGCAGTGCGATCTTTATGAGATCTCTGAGTAAGCGTTCTTTGCACCGCTGGGGGTTGAACCCAAGTTAACGGCACACTAGGTTAGGAACACGTTATCACACTGTGCCACTACAGAGCATTAAAATGAATGAAAAGACAGTCCACACTCCAGTAAATAATACTCGTTGAAAAAATTTCTTGTATGCGCATGCACACAACTGATCTTCGATAAGGGGATGTCCACAAATAATGTCACGGTCCAAGGGGGTGGGGTGGGGGTGCTGTGCTTGTAACAGACTATGACCATGGGAATGTGAAATCGCGTGACAAGGGGATGGAGGGTCCCAAAAATATCCTCCGAAAGTGTGACATCATTTATGGACGGCCCCTAATTCAAAGCTAATATGACATCACAAATTCAAATTAACTACATTTGAATATGGGCACATAACAAAATTAAAATTTGAATTCAGGTATTCAAATATTCAAAAATTCAAGTGGACAAAGCAAAATCAGAACCGAGAACATTTAAATTAAATGTTTTTAATTACATAATAAAATAAGAAGTTAGTGTAGTGAAGGATAATGGGCTCTGAACGATTCACGAGTATTCGTTGTCAATCAAAAAACAAATGTGTTGAATAAATATTCAGTTAACGGTCCATACGTAACTGTTCACGAAAGAAAAAGCAAACATTTCACAAATCATGAAAACACACTGGTGGGGATGCATTCCCAAAACCTTACTTCTGGTTCCAATTCAAGAGCTTCTACTGCATTTTCACATGCCTGTTGACATTGCGCTCTTTCTTTCGGGTGTTTCTGAAAAATAGTAAAGGTTAGGACAATATTTAATCCATAGAATGTAAGACTTACAAATTTTTCAAGTAATATACTTTGTTCAAACAACCAACATCATAGGAGCAAATAATGAGCTTTTCATAGAAAAGCAACCATCGTTCAGCCGACTGTTACAAAGGCAGTAAATCCTAAGCTAACGACGGATGTGAGGACCATCGTTTTGTGGTTTTACAGTTCAAGGGCGGCAAGGGTCATACTGTGCCAACATAAGGTACACATACATTTAATAGAAACACATACCACCGTAACCTAAAACCTACCACAGTTACCTGAAATGCATTTCTAATAACCTTCTTTCATAATTTTACTGAGCAATTGCTCACTTAAGTGTTTATTTGAGAAAGCAAATATTTTACTTGGGATTTTAGAGAAATGGTTTTATGGTAATAAACTTTTTGTAAATGTAAATAAAACTAAATGTATAATATTCAGAAATAGGAATAAAAAATTGCACATAAAGGACAATTATAGAATCACTTTAAACAGAAGTGTCATTGAAAGAGTGGAAGAATGGAAACTTCTTGGCTTAACAATTCACGAAAAACTTAATTGGAATACTCATGTCGAAAACACGTGTAAAAAAACATGCATGGGAGCCGGCATCATTGCAAAAATTGTCAAAATGATACCTGAGGACATAGCAATTGAACAATATTACGCACTCATACACAGTCATTTAACATATGGAAACTGTACGTGAGGAAAAACAGTTACTATAAAATCAAACCAAATCCAAACTATAATTAACGGAGTGTTAAAAGGTATAGCAAAGCAATCAAACAAATCAATTGAAGCATTGAAAAAAAAGAATATAAACTATTAGACTTTGCTGAACTGCATAGATTTAAGACCTTAATGGTCATTTACGAAAGAATAAATAACAATTATCACTCTAATATAATAACATTTAAAAAAAAGAATAAATGTAAAAAGTACAAGACAGGGTGATGATTACGAGTTAAGAAAAATTAGAACAAATACGGGTGTAAACAATGTAAACTACTATGGTGTACAATACTGAAATCAGCTACTTTAAGATGCTAAAATCGGAAAAAACATCCGAGATTTTAAGTGTGAACTGAAGACATATATTGGATAATGCTGATTGAGCACCGGGTGTAAAGTTAGGAGTTTGTGTTTTTGACATTTGTTTTTAAAATATTCCTAGCATTCTGTGCATGTTTTCAGTCTACAAAAATTTACAAATCATTATATGTTTGCGGTAAACATGTACGAGCATGCAAAATAAAATTTTATGTCTTTTTTTTTAAATACACTAAATCAAGATTTACGTACATTTTTCTACATAAAATTTAAATGCCTAGACAAAATTAAGGACCTGCATACACAAAGCAAATAAATTATAGGGATAATCTATGCAAGCAACTTCATTCTTATATTATTTTAATAAATAAATTTACATTAGGATACATTATAATTAAACACAATCTAAGAAGTAACATAATCATGAAACAAGTTTGAAAATGAAAAGCAATTCTTTAAAAGTAATCAAGTAGTTAACAAAATTCTGTTTTAATCTTACTTGACTTTTTCAGGTTTTCCAGACTAAATCTTCATCGATTTCCAGTCGCTAATTACAGTAAACTATACACAACACATTAAAGTTTGCATAATAAAATTATGATTTAAGACTAACATTCATTAACACAAACCCCAAAACCATTTATAACTTAATTACAGTGAATTTACAAATACAAAAATTATATTAAAAAACGTATTTCTTTATACTAAAAACTTGAATTAATTAAAAATTTATAACACTTTCATCCAGCCCTTTTTGTATTTATTATAAAAGCATTTAACTATATAATCGCAAAGCTGATGCTTCATCTTCTATTCCATTTAAAGTGTGTATGACTATATATAAGGGAAAGAAGACTAGAATGATCAAAATCTTTTACAGATTAGATAATTTTGTTAGAAATACTTTTTTTTTTTTTAAGTTTCAGTTATATATATTTGGCAAATATTTTCCTGTAAAATACATGGACTTAATGATTTTTATATAAATGGCACATGGTGCGAAGAATACCCTTTTGGAAGAAGTTTAGTCAAAAAGTACAAGTTTTTTCCAAATTTTCATGTAATGTTGTACGAAAAGCAGTGCTCAGGGAAAATTACATTTCTAATAAGCTTATTTATCATAATAATGAATTTCAAATTTCTCCGAATTTTGGCCTTTAGACAAACTTCTCTGACTGTTCCAGGTTTCCCAGGATCCACAGACACCCTGGGTCAATACTAAAACATAATACAAATAGACTAAGGTCAATCATTAAAATTAGTGGTGTTTCAAATTTAAAATCAAACACTCTAATTTAACACATAAAATCTATTTATAAACTAAATTCCCTTGCTCAGAAATCAAACCTGTGGACAATACGATCCCAGCTCCAAAATTTTGGAGGTGGCTAGTTTTTCAAGAGAAATTAGCAAAAATCGCCAGCCGGTGCTAAGTGGCATGTTCTGTTCTTCTATACGGAGGTCAGCTTCTAAAATCTTGCACCTCATCCTGAAATAAAAATGCTACCAGTGGCAAACCTTTTCCAAACGACTTCCCCATCGGCAGAATCGAAATTGCAAGGGATCCCACCAGTTCCAAAACTTTGGGTGAATGTTTTAAACAAAACGAAAATGCCTAAGGAAAGTTTACCAATACCATCAAGTAATTCCATACCAATCGCACCTCTCCCCCCATAATCTTAACATCGCAAAAAAAGTAGTTTCATCATTAAATTAAATTTATTTATAAAAATATCGTTATTTTATCTTATAATAATGCACATAAGGTAATCATAACGCACCCCCCACACACACACATAGCAGCATAGCGTGCACTGCTAGTGGCTGGGGTAAGTTTTAAGTATTGCACCCTAAAATCCGTTAGCATGCCCTTCCATTAATCCATTGTTGAAATTTTGTGCCCGGCGCACACACACCCCCCAACGCTATTACCCCTCCCCCCCATATACCGCGATTTTCCATCATAAAACTCTTTTTGGGGGTGGCTAGCTTAACTTAGAAATCCTGATAGAATGACTTACCCTTCCAAATGACTTTTCTGTGCGTGTGTGTGTGTACACAAATACAATAAAAGAATAAATCTCTCTTTGAAGAACTTCTAATTACGAAAAAAAATATGTAGTTGAACTTCACTGCACGGCCACTTGTTAGCGCCTTGTAGCTAGACAGGTGAAGGGATTGATTCATTATTAGAAACACCATTGTGCCTATCAATAAAGAAAGCTTTGCCATCTCATGCGAAATTTCCCTTTCAATTAACAACGACCAGGGGGTACTTTTAGGGGACTTGTTTCTGATCCTTTCGAAAAACTATGCTCCCCCTTATCTCGATGTCATGTCCGTAACCTAGTAACACAATAGTAAAATAAATGTACATTAGTTTTTAATGCATTGAGGATATTGGGAAATTCGAAATTTAAGAGTTTTGAAATTTTTTTTATCAGTACCCCTGTTCAGCCGCGACCCCTCGAAACGGCTAGTTTTCTAGAAGAACCGATGGTGGCCGCCTTAGAGGAGTTTCACTGCATATAATATGATGAAAGAGAAGTGGATATTGCTGTGTTCAAGGTATTTCGCACCCCAAATCTGGGTTTGGGAGTAAAGTATTGTATCGATCAGTTCTGCTTCAAAGGAATACTCTAACAATTATTTCGTACACAGTTCCCCTCTATGATCAATACTCTTACAAAGGTCACGTTCGCGAAAGTCCCATTATGAGCCGCATGGTTTGAATCCAAACGTGTTCGCTACGTTGATGCTGTGAGAAGAATAGTAGTAATAAAAAATGAAACAGAAACATGTTATAAATATCGAGGACAAATGCGTTCGTTAAATCATTTTTAAGCTTTCTTTATATTTCTGAAAATATAAATAAATCATAGTTTGCGATCAATCAATACCACCTAAATGTTTAATGGGAATCTGGAATTTGGGTGGTATTGGATCAATTAACTTGAAAAACTTTACAAGTTGGCAAGTATGAAACAGGTACAGTTAGTCATGGAGTTCTACAATCTTTAAGGGTGAGCAATAGTGTAGGGACCACAACTATGGGCCTTAGGCTAGCATTAGGGTCCCCGTCTAATTAACCCTTATGAAACAAAAATTATCATAGAGAGAGAAAGAAAGACATATCCAAAATTTGAAAGTAGTTCAGAAATGCACAGTGCATATTATATTGGATGGAGATAAAGTCCCCCCGAGATGTCACTGGCGCGCATTCTATGCATTTTCTTTCCTTTTCCATTGCCTAAACATGCCATTCGTCAAACAGAATATTTGAGAATCATTTTTGTCACATAATTAAATTTTGTCAAAACTATGAAATGTTCGCAAACCTTGATAGAAAAAATGAGAATAAACGAAAAAGGAAAAGAGTCGCCAGAACGTGAAAAAAACTTCCAATTTAACGAAAATAGTAGCTTTAGGGGCTGTTTTCAATGAAAAAAGTTGCCATAGTCGCGTAACGTCAAAAATAGTAGCAAATAATCACATTTTAGTCGCCTGTAGCAACGCTGTACATATGCACCTTTATTAAATGCAGACGTTAATGAAAGTAACTTTTTTGTGTAAAGTTGAAAATGAATGCTCTTTAAGGAACAATATATTGCTGCAATCCATTAAATTTAAAAGGCCACAGTAAAGTAAAAAAAAAAAACGTGTGTAAAGTTCAAAACTGGATGACAGAAAAAATATCCACCCCTTCAACAGACTGGAAAATATGTGCAAAACATCGTATAAAATGCCTACATGTACTACCAAAAGAACTGGGCTGCAAACAAAAATTTCTGAACCACAATCTGAAGATGACAATGAAGATGCTGTTGAAACAGATGTAGCAGTGATTTCATTAAATGAAAGCCTTCAACGTCTAGGTGAAACGTCAATCAAAAAGAAAAGAATACTACAAAAAGGTTACCCCACGGAAAAGTTGAAAGAAATTACATCTAAGCTACATTACAGAAGACACTGCTTGTTACTCGATCTTCAGATGAACCAACAGCAAATCTTGAGACTGAAATTTTACCACACTTAAAAGAAAAATGTAAATCAGCTAGTAACAGAAGTGACAAAATTTAAATATTAACAGTTTTTCCAAAAAGTTGGAGCATTAGGAAATTTTCAAAAAGAATTTAGTGACTACGTTTAGTGTACGAAGTGTAAAAAAAATAGCTGGTAAAAGAAAAGGGGAATTTTAAGCCGATATTTGTTTTAAAAATAAACATTCAAATCTAAAAATACGCTTCTCAAAATTTTGTGAATTAAGACCCAAGAACTGTGTTCTTGCCGGTGCAAGTGGAACTCATACTGTTTATATATATGTACAATTCATCAGAAGGTAAAGCTAATGTTGAGTGGCTGTAAAATTGAACTATCAGCTGAAAGTGGTATAACAGTTAACTCGTACAATAAGTGCATTGCTAATATTATTTGTGATGCACCTTTGCCAGCTTGTTATTTACATGAAGGCAAATTATGCCCAAAAATAGGAAAACTACACATTCAACTTTCTGATATGCTCGATTCCAGAGGCATTAATGAACTTGCCCAATGGATATCCACAGATCAAACTACGCAGATGATGATTATAACTAAACCAGTAAAGGAATTTGTAAATACATTTATTGAAAAATTGAAGACTATGTACTTTTTAGCCTCCTTGCACCATAAAAATACCGCCAACCAACTACCCTTTTTAACAAAAGAACAAACATTATTTCAAAATGAAGTAAAATTGAAACCTCGAGATGATGAATTTTTGGTAATATGTGGCTTTGCCGAAAACTATTCTTTTATACTACAGGATGCTGCACAAGGCTTTCATTGGAACAATTATCAAGCCACAATACATCCTGTTGTAATTTATTATAAAGACGTTGAAAATGTAAAACATATCAGCTATGTTGTAATTTCAGAATACCTGCAGCATGGCATTGTTGCACATCACCTTTGTCAATGTCAATTACTTGTCTATTTAGAAAGAAGATGAAATAAGCCCAAACACATTATGTTTCTGATGGAGCAGCTGCCCATTATTAAAACATAAAAATTTTCCTTAACATTTGACACCACAAAGCAGATTTTGGTACATCAGATGAATGACACTTTTATGCTAATGTAATGGTCTTTAACTTTTATTTTTAACTTTATTGTTAATAACTTTTATCTTTAACTTAATTGTTACCAACTTTTATTTTTAACTTAATTATTAATAACTTTTATTTTAACTTAATTGTTAATAACTTTTATTTTAACTTAATTGTTAATAACTTTTATTTTAACTTAATTGTTAATAACTTTTATTTTTAACTTAATTGTTAATAACTTTTATTTTAACTTAGTTGTTAATAACTTTTATTTTTAACTTAGTTGTTAAATAACTTTTATTTTTTAACTTAATTGTTAATAACTTTTATTTTTAACTTGAATTGTTAATAACTTTTATTTTTAACTTAATTGTTAATAACTTTTATTTTAACTTAATTGTTAATAACTTTATTTTAACTTAATTGTTAATAACTTTTATTTTTAACTTAATTGTTAATAACTTTTATTTTTAACTTAATTGTTAATAACTTTTATTTTTAACTTTATTGTTAATAACTTTTATCTTTATGTAATGGTCTAGAACAGGGTTGTCCAACATAAAGCCCGCTGACAACTGTTTGGAATGAAAAAAATTCCCAAAAACATTTTGGACTTTTTTTTCAGAAATAAGGAAAAACCTTGGGGACAGAATGAGTGACCCCCTTTCTATATCACAGGTGAACGAATAAATAATTAGAAGAAACCCTTACAGGAGGCTTTTAAGTGTAAGTTTTTTTGTTTTTTTTTAAGGAAACTGCTGGTCTGCGAGACCCGTGAAAATTCTTTAAGCGGCTTACTGCCTAAAAAGTTAGAACAACCCTAGTCTAGGAGGTACTAAAATTAAGAAACTAGCAGCCAAAGCTGGCTTGTGGAGACCGTTCAATTCACAAATTATGACAGCTCGCCAGTTATATGACTGGGCAACTGAAAATATTCAAGCATGTGACTTTGTTTACTTCACCGAACACCAGCATGAAGTTGAAAGAAAGTGATTGCAGGAAAGTTTTGAAATATCACAAACTATATGCAAGACACAACAACTAGACCCCTTCATTTTAGTTGATAACAACAACATCGAAACCAAGGTGTATTCTAATGTCACAATCTCAAAACCAGTGTGCATATTAGTGAAAATATAAAGCTATATTCACAGACATTTGTGGCTTTGCAACATGTGTTTATGAGGGTAATTGGTGAGTTAGATGCAGGGGCATAGACAGGAAGTTCATAAGGGGGTTATGGGCTTAATGGGAGGGGTTACAGAGCTACAACTCATATATTCCTATGTTAAATATACAAAATTTCATTGCGATGGGGGTTACAACCCCCAAAACCGCCCCCTGGCTACGCCTCATTGTTGAGGCATGTTAAATACTTTGGCTCTAATATCACGTTCGTTAGCCCCCCCTAAAACTAATGCAATTTTAGCAGATTCTGGTGATGGTTTCCAAGAATTCAAAACCTGGCAATTGACGCGCAGTGACTAGCTGCCGTTGCTTCTTACGGCGGGAGAGTACTACTCTCTGCTTTACTGATGTTTTTTTAGTGGTGGGGGGGGGGTTGGGGGCACCCCTCACTAGGCTTTCACTGATACAGGAAAAATGCTTGTGTAAAAAAATCCCCTTGAGTCCAAGAAAAACATGGCACGTTTGCTCACAGTTTGTTTGGGCTTCGTGCACACCTACGTGACATCACACTCTCACATGCTACAGCAATCTAGCGGATTTTGCAGCATTTTCAAGGGAATAGAGTGAGTTTTGGGTAATGAACGTGATATTGTCACCAATGCTTTTAAAGTAACTGATGAAATTAAGATTATGTTTCTACATCCTCATGGACCTTCATCCTCTTATACATATCCTACAAAAGAAGATATTTTAATTTTGCCAAGATGCAGCATATTGCAGAAAGTGGATGTAAATACTACAATTGGAAGAACTTACACGATTTTTACAGAGGATATTGTATCGACTGAAATGAATCTACTTAAAAGAATGAATTAATAGTTCCATGTCATTTTACTTAAACTTGTAGTGTGCTTAGGTTAATTATTATAAATGACTAAGAACGTAATTTTAAGTCTCTGTTTTTATATTTATAACTTCTGTAAACCAGCAATGAAAAGGAATGAGTTAAATTATCTTATGAATGGTTATTATTATTATAGGTATAAAAATTAATAACTTAAAATATTACGGGAGTTCCAACTTGAAAATTGGGATTGAACTAAGTAGTTCACCATTAAAATATAAAAAAAATCGTGAAAAACAAAAGGTTCATGTTTTGAGATATTGAAAGTCAAGGACATGTGACCTTGACCTTTAGTGCCCTGACCAAGTTAACCTTCCCTGAAAACCTCACATCAACAGCTTCAAAATTAGTCCTCATTCAGTTCAGTAGCACAATAAGAATAAATGTTACATACTCTTTTATGTTGTACAGCAATGCATTTTTTCATCCATTTTTGAATGTTTAAAAATCTATAGCTTTGGAAAAAAAGTTGGTATAAAAATCTGAAATTTGGCAGATAGTGCTTGCACTTATTGTAAGTTTAAAAAACCATACCTTTGGAAAAAGTTGGTTAAAATCTGAAATCTGCTACACAGTGATTGAATTTATTGTAAGTTTAAAAATCCATAAATTTGGAAAAAGTTGGTAAAAATTTGAGAAATAGTGTGCTTGAATTTATTGTAAGTTTAAAAATCTCTAACTTTGGAAAAAAATTGGTACAACTCTGAAATTTCACAGGTAGTGCTTGCATTTATTATAAGTTTAAAAATCCGTAAATTTGGAAAAAGGTTTGTAAAAATTTAAAATTTGAGAGATAGTGTGCTTGAATTTATTGTAAGTTTAAAAATCCATAACTTTGGTAAAAATCTGAAATTCAACAGGTGATGCTTGAAAAGTCCACGCACATGCGCAGAAGGCGGAGCTCCGTACTGTCTCTAAATGCTTATCTAGGTATCCGTCATTCAAGCACAAGGGGAATTCCCCTCACCAGAAACGGCAGCAGCGCTCCTAGCGGACCAAAATAAATCATAACGAGCGATCCAAATAATAATAAAAATAAATAAAAATTGCCACGATGGATTTAAAGTGCAGTAACGACAAGTATTCCCTCTGCAGGTACTTTAGAATAACCCATATACAGTAGCTTTTCGATAACGATTTCCGGTAGTACCACAGCCGGAAAACCCGAGTTCATAAACTCAGATCTACTTTTCAATCACCACAATAATGCCTTGTTTAGACCATATTAGCTTAATAGTATCACAATGATCTTAAATCTATACACAAGTCGTCAAATAACAGCTTGGTATATGTTTATCAGGACTATAGAACAGTTCCATTCACTTGAAACACAGCCACGAAAGAAAACTTAACACTATAAAATATTTCACTTATTTAAAGTGAAATATTTTATTGTGTTAAGTTTTCTTTAAGTTCTTATCTTTACCACTTAATTAATAATTAAAAATCTAAAAAAATTACAAACTTTTTTGTTCTTGGGAACTTTTATTCTAACAGCTTCCATGTCATAAGGCAGAAAAGGACGAAAGATACTTTTAAGTACAATAATTTATTTTTATATAATTATCTATTCATTTTACGCAAAATTAATTACGATAAAAAAATTAGTCTTTGGAAAAATGCCGAAATTTTTTTTACACATTTCTGGTTTATTTTATTTTCCAAAATTACGTCCTTCGCAGCAGGAGGCATTGCACAAAAATAAAGATTTAGTTTTAGTTTTAGTCTGTGGTTATGGTTCTTCCTCTGCCTTTGAAATGAATTGCTTTTACGTACTTATTAGGGTAAAATTCCTAAAGAGACAAGGAGGAATAAAAGACACTTTTACTGCATTAATTATTCTCATAGGCATAACTTGAGGGCTAAATATAGCTTAAATTGGGAGCAAAAAACAGAAAACTCAAAATTTTATAGGAAAAGACATGATTTTGTCTCTTTTCCAAAAAAAAAACCGGTGGGCAAATGCCCCTTTGCTCCGCCAGATTACGTTTATGATTATTGTAACCATGAATTAACCTTTTGCAGATATTTTTATTGCGGTCTTAAGAGAGAATAAATGTATGTTACCGCTTATTTATAGACTGCGTACTTCTGTTACGGGATGGAAAATCCATGAAAAGAGAAGGTGGCAGCATATCAAACTCTGTTTTCCCCGAAATTTTCTGTAGCTTGGCGCAACGTTGAGCAATGGAATGGTATTTAAGCACTGATAATTCATCATTATGTATGCAATAAGAAAGGGGGCCGCCAAATTCTTAATTTGTAATATACATTATATCTTAAAAGGTTGTAGACAAATTTTAGGGGTAAATCGCGCCAGACAAATACGAACAATTTTTTTCGTGAATCTGGTCGGGTACGATCCAACAAACTTTTCATTTATAATGTATTACTGCTATTATTGGCCTTGCAGATGCAATTTATTTGCATTTAAATACGAAAAATTTTACCTAGAAGTGAGAGTAGAAAACTCAACCGTAGGGAGTGACAACGACATGAAAAACGACAATAATAGTTGTACAGTTATTGTTGGGGCGTTCGACCGCAAGTGGCGGTTCAATTATCCCAGATGGGGAGTGTTCCCGTAATAGTACTTTTCAGCAGTGGCGTAAGAAAGGGACGTATGGGGCTCAAATCCCTTCCCTCCCGTATATTAAAAAACATCATTCTCTCTAAGGTCACATCCAGTGGCATAACTATAGGATTTGGGCCCAAATGCAATCGCTGGTAGAAGGAGGCCCCACCCCATACTAGAATCTCACAATTATGCTATCTAAAGAGCCTCGACTTCCAAAGGCCCCTAGTTCAACTGCATTGTCATCGCTACACCACGGGTCACATAATATAATCTTGTTTAAAACCAATTGTGCCCCTCCCCACATAAGTTTTGAATTTCCAGGCTACCGTTTTCGACAGTACACTTTAAAAACTGACATTCAAAATAAGGTGCGAGAGAGAGATTCTACCTTTTGTATTCATTAGTAAAACTAATTCCCTTAAGTACCCATATCGGAATTCCACATATTGCACAGCGAGTAAACTGCATAACTCTTTTGTCTTACACTTTTCCACAATTTCCTTCATTTGAAAGGAATTTTCACCAGGAAACAGTTTGTTAAACACTTTTAAAATGTATGCCCTAACTGTTTTATATCGATTATGGCTGATGGAAAGAGAAAAATTACCTGTTAAAGTTGGGAGATAGTGAAATTACTTAAAATCAAATGCAAGTACCACTGTACTTCTTGCCTTTATGAATAAAGTAATAGTATTTTATAAACAGTAAAATAAATACTGTCCATGACTTACAAACTTGGAAACAGGAATATATAATTTAATAAAAAAGCACTGTACCAATTTAGAAAAAACACATGAGAAGCATTTAAAGAAATCCACTTAAGTGACAAACTGGTTAATTACATGAAATTTTGTTGCCGCCTTCAGGTGTACTGATTTAGTTTAGACTGTATTTAGGTTGAATTCAAACCAGTGATATTTAGTTTACTCTTACAATGACAACTAAGCCACTAAGTTACACATACTTATGTTTGTCTCAAAAGGAAAACTTTCCGTAATTACGAGAAAAATTACAGGGCAAAGTTAATTATAAGAATTTCTTTCCATCAGAAGTTGGGAATTGATTCTGGTAATTCGAGTTAAACTGATAAATATGAGTACAAAAAGACCATGAACAGCTACAGTTAATGACTTAGAGGTCAAAATATTGGATTGGCAATCCAAACATAACCGTTTTGTGTTTTACAGAGCAAGGGTGAATTTAGAGGGTGAAGATCACCCTCCCCCCCGAATAAAAATTTAACATTGAAAAGGTACAAGGTAAAGGTCCAATGGGGTATTATTTCCAAAAATCAAATCATTAATTGTCCCCCCCACTCCTTGAATCACATCTAAATTCGCCCCTGAAGGGTAGTTAAAATCGTTCTGTACCAGGACCTAGTTTTCCAAGCAATCTGAACCTCTATAACCTAGGGAAACAAACCCTGGACTACAGTGGGATGGAATGTGACACATAGTCTATGGTGCCATTTGGGTCCAACCAGCATGATAGACAAATGTGTCACCATTATGGCAGGGGCGGACTGGGTCCTCTCAAAGGGTGCATACCTTGGATTTTCAAAAGGTGCAAGTCCATTGTCCAATGGGCTACTGCTAAATTCCCACCCATTGTCCATGAGGATGTACAGGCATAGGGAGCAGTGGCCCAGTCCACCTCTGCACTATGCCACAGTAAGACTAAATCACTAATTTAGATACACACTGGATGTAGAGTTATTTTTTCTCCTAAGGACATTATCGGTCAAAAATAAAATTCAAGTTGGTATCTAAAATTCGAAAATGGCAATTAATTCCTATAATTAACCCATACATAATTTTTATTTTTTAATTACAGAGGATACTCCCTCCTCCAATAGTCAAGATTTAGGGTACAATACTCAAATTGTCAGAAAATGAACAGTTATCAGAAGTGCTCGACAAATCTGGTTGCCACCGATGGCCAGGTTTTTGCAGATGAGGAATGCAAAGCATGAGGGATACATACAAAGTATTTCCCGCTAGGATTTAAGGTTTTCTTTTTGAAATGAACGAGTATGGTTCATCATCAAGGCCAGATTATCACATAAACATACATGACATATCGAGGGGCTCGCTTTTTTTTTTTTTTTCAGGGACCCGACACAGTGAAGACTCAACACTACTTCAAAATCTTTGTCAATCGGACTTTATCATCAGGGTAGTATTTTTATCGTGGTGTGAATTTTTTGAGTGTATGTTGTATGCAAATGTGTGACCTATACCAACTTTATTTTCGAGGTTTAAAATTTTATGAAACAATACAGAGTTTCACCAGGAGATTCCATAACAAACAGTTATTTCGACACTGGCGTAAGGTTTAAAAACACGACGTTTCGGGAGCCAACTGCTCCCTTTGTCAAGTGAAGGCAGAATGAAGAGTTCGTGAAAGTCCTAAGCTTATATACCCGCATGTTGGGAATCCCCATCTGACGCCATTTGGTGCGGAGCAGTTCCAGCTGGGGAAACCCAACCGCACCCGACGATGTCAGATGAACACCCCCAACTCGAGGTTTTGCAAAAATCCTGTAAGGTTCTGGTAGAGGTTTTGCGATGTTTATTGCACGACTCCTCAAACCGTAGGTTTCCCATGATTCCAGAAAAAGTCTACTCCCCAGATTCGTCACATTCTGATGTAATATTTTCATCGAATGCCAATCTGGTTCGTGACCCTCCCTGAAGACATGTTCAGCCAACTGGTTTGAATCGTCTCCCCTAGCTACCGCACGCATATGCTCCTTCCCTCGTAGACGTATCGATCTTCCCGTCTGTCCAACATACACCTTGTCACAGTCTCCACACGGTATTTGGTAAATAGCACCAGATTTTTCCTCCTCAGGGACGCGATCCTTAACTTTAAGTAATAATTAAAATTTATATTCCAGAATGGATTAAGCGATCAATCGGACATAGCAAGCATTTTCATTGGTTCCCAGATCCTCATTACATACGGGTCCTACTGTAATTACACAGGATTAACTTATACCACAAGAGGCCCGAAAATTGTCTAGGGGCCCCACAAAACCTTAATCCAGCCCAGTTCATCGTGATTTGTCAAACCCTTGTTATCGCTTATTTATAGATAATATTATTCATTTGAGTTTCACGGCATAAGGACAGCAGAGCTCATGCTGTGCTAGGAAATACAGTTTTCTGAGAAATCTGAACTTCTTAAGGACTACAGAACCAACCCTCGGACTACGCAGAGTATTTAATCGGTAAGCATTCTTTTTTCTTTAGCACAGTTGCGAAATAAACTTAGGATAACCGCACGATAGGCGAACGTGTCACCATTTCAGGACCCTTATAGGTAAGAAGAGATACCATCTCTCTCTCTCACTCTTTTCTCAGGTGACTGATATCACATCACCCCAACCTATCCAATTACAAACAGTCATTCATTGAAAACAAACTGTGTTCTATGATGCTTAATTTCAACAATATAATGTTTTGAATATTGATTGGTCTTAGGCCCGTCTGAGTTTTAAGACACAAGAACAGCAAGGGTCATGTTGTTTCGGGACTTACACAGTTTTCCAAGGAATGTGAATCTCTTAAAGCCTAGGGAACCAACCTTCAGACTATAGTCAGCAACTGGTCAGTAAGCATTATTTTTCTCAGTACAGTTGGCGGTTGGAATTGGTATATTCACGCGCTAGGTAAACCAATTACAACCATACCACTGCAGGACTTTTGGTCTGTCTTTAGCAAACAAGGTATGAAGATTTATAATTAATATGATGGTTAAAAATGGAATTAAAATAATAAAACACACTGCAAATATTATATTTTTATTAAAACTTTCAACCTGTTGATAGAATGAAGTATTTTACATAAACTCAAACATGTAAACCAGCGTTTAAGTTTTTCTTCCGTGGTGCCTTTATGAATAAAGGCACCATGGAAAAAATGTACCCATCACAACGTTCAAATGAAAATGCTTTCCAGATGATGATTAAGTTCTATTAATTCACGAATAATTTTAGTTATAGAGTAGTGTATTATTGTGTGTGTGTGTGGGGGGGGGCTAAAGTTAAAAAATATAATAGTAAAAAGGAAGTTTATACCATATTTAAAAGTTACAATATAATTAAATTTTGTGTTTTGCAGTGGAAATGATGGACAAGATAATGCTGTATCAACATTTAGTTTTCCGAGTGATCTGAAACTATTGTATTGAGAATTAAACTCTAGACTACGATGGGTAGAAAAAACAGCATGCATTCCTTCTATTAGAATTGAATATAGGCTAACAATACATTACCTCTACATCACTGTAAGGACATTAATACAATGTGTGAAATTACTTTTGGGGAAAAGGAGCTTGAAGTTCGAGTTGGAAAAGACGCTGAAGTTCGACTTGGAAAACACCTTGAAGTTAGGGTGGATGTGACTGAGGTTAGGGTTCCCCACTCATCAAGGAGAAAAAATTCCCTGAACTTTTTGAAGAAAATTCCCTGGACTTTTTGGAGAAAATACCCTGACTGAATGCAAACAAAATTTTGAATTGAACTTCGGTTTCAAGGAAAATAGTTCCATGTTCGTGTAAAATTTAGCCATTTAGAATATTGGGAAGGTTTTTCCCGGCTCTTCCAGATTTGACCAAAAAATTGTTTTCGGGACGATTTCAAATTCCCTGATGATTCCAGATTCTCCAGGTTCTGTGAGAATCCTGTGTGAGCCGGACCCTCATGTCCTCCTCCATATTTAAACGACCATGATTTGTGCAGGTCATCCCGATTTGTGCAGGAACAAACCGGGAACTACATTTGCACAGATACATTGTTGCATGTAATAAAAATAACATTACCTTCGCAAAAAGTACCATGTGTGTTTAAAATTATTTGCATGTTTCTTACATGAGGTCGTTGGTGTAACTAAAGATAGTTTAGCTCCCACCAGAATAATGGAAGTTATAAATGAACGTTGTGTATGAAATATTGAGATGGAGGGCACAGCCCCCACTGTCCCTCAAGGCTATAACTATGCCAATGTTTAACATACTCGTACGAGAAGTAGCAGTGCTCTGGGGCACGACGACACCATTTGTGAGAGAATCGCAGACCTAAACCGATTAAATTATCCAAAATATACTATGATTGCACATAATTTATAATCTAAGCGAACACAGAAACTAAATGCAAACAATACAATATTTAAAATTGGTTCAAAAATATATACAATTAGTTATCAATATCACAATTAGCTTAAATTATGGTTTAGAAATACAACCATTGATAATTTTTTTGGCGAAAGCCTGTTTCTTTTTTCAATTGCTGCATTACCAGCTTTTGAAAAAATGCGTTCACAAGGAACAGACGTAGCCGGAATGCATAATATGCTCAGAACAAGTGAATATAATCGTGGGTAAATACGCCGCCGATATTCCCACCATTGATGAGGGTCACCGGTTCTTTCTAACAAAGGCTCGAGGAGAAATTTATCCATTTCTGCAAGACCCGCATCCTTGGGATCTTTAGCACGAGACAGCTGATTGACCTCATCATCAAACTCCTCCCAAAGGCTAGTGTGGGAGGAGGAGGAGGAGGTCCAAGGATTTTGTGTCGGTGTTGAAGTCAATGAACTCTTATCGTCATCTGATGTGGACACTGTTCCCAACTTCTGCAGCAAACTATTATACGCTTCATTAAATGCAGATTCATCTCCAAAGCCGTATTTTTTAAAGCGAGGGTCGAGCAATGTCGCCTGTGCGATCAATTCAGAACTGTCCTCATCTTCCAAGGTCCCAGATATTTGAATTAGTAATTCCTCACCCATGTCACAAATTTCAGGTTCCAAATCATCGTTTGTTAAAAATAATTCTACACGACGCTTCATCATATTTTTTAACAAAAACGTTTTTGATAAACTAACGTTTTTTCCTGCGCACAATTCTACAGTGATTTCGTAAAATACTCTTAACATTTCAACGGACTGCTCAATCAGCCTCCACTCTTTAGTCGAAATTTGTAATTTTTCTTCCACTTCGAGCAAGGCAAGTGTAGAAATTAAGGGCTCCTTATTTGCCATAATTCTCTCTAGCATCTGGAATGACGAATTCCATCTAGTACTGACACTTTGCTTCAATTTCTCGACGGGAACGTTCATCTGCTCCTGGATTTTGTTCAATTTGGGCAATGCATGAGAGCTCTGTTTAAATAACTGAACCACGTTTATGCATTTATTCAAGATGGAACTTATTCTTTCAGTGCTGTGTTGAACTATTAAGTTAATAGTATGTGCAAAGCAAGGAAGGTGCTTAAAATTTATTTCCTGCATTGCTGCAACCATCTTAATGGAGTTGTGGGTTACCACTACAGAAACTTTGTCTTGGATATTCCACTCTTGACACATTTCATTCAACTTATTCGAGATGTCTACCGCAGTGTAGGGTATCGTAAACTCAATACAGTCTAATAAATACGACTTCACTTTAGTTCCTCCGTCTAAAAAATGGGCAGTAACAGCTAAAAAACTGGTATTATTGATTGACGTCCATGTGTCAGTTGTTAAGGCGACCGCAACGCATTTGTTTAACAGACTTTTTACCTTATCTACTGTTTTGCGATACAGAGCTGGCATCATACCTTCCTTCAAGGTTTTCCCTGAAGGGAGAGGATGTCCCGGACAAAGTAAATGAACAAACTTTTGGAATTCTGCGTTTTCGACAATATTGAAGGGGTAGTATTCTTTAACTATCATTTTTAACAGTTGATTATTGATTTCTGCTGACTTTCCAATCGGAACAGGTTTAACCATTTCTACGGGCAAAGTTGGCAAAATGGAATGCGACACACTTGGCTGTAATGAAAAACTATTGGTCGAAATAGGAGCAAAACCAATTTTTGGTGGAGTAGAACAACTAACGACGACACCTTCTTCGAGCTCATCGGCTGACCCTAAGATTGAGTCATCGACAGGCGAATGAGATTGGAATTGGGATGCTGAAGGTGTTGATGCTTCAATTGGTGAGGTGTCCTTTGCCATTGTTTTCGGCACAATTTCCACCGTCACATGCTTTTTCTTTAAATGCCTTAAAAGGTTTCCAGAAGCGCCTCCTTTTATGCTCAGCACATTTTCACAATATCGGCATTCTGCTTTTCCGCCTTCCTTAGCATTGAAGTGATACCAAATGACACTTCTTTTCCGCCTCATATTACTAAAAGAAAACAATAATTAGTAAGAGCAAATGTGATATTTGTCAGATAGAATATATGTTATTTGGGGATGCTTAAAACAAATACACTATTATGTTATCAATTGTAATCAATAAAATAATAATACAATAAAAAATGACAATATAATCATTAAAGCAATAATATACAAACTTGGATATAATGACAGGCAAGGGATTAGATTAGATTGTGCATGATTTTAATGGGAAGGGTGGCTGCTGAAAGACAGCAATGTAATCCTAGACAGGTTCTAACGTTAAGAGAGACAATGAAGGGGAGATTGTCGATCCATACTGGCATACGAGGATGCACTACTCACATTGGTGTCGTCATTTAATGTCAACCGAAAACCAACCCACAATCAATCTGCCCCAGAGAGCAGATGAAATAGATCGATGACACAGAAGAACACCTTGGAACGGCTGATGCTCCTACGGGAACCCACCAGACACTGTTGAATAGGTGCTGAGCACTGCAAAGCATGAGCCAGCCCTGCAACCAGAGCGCACGGAATGCCGCCCATCACATCCAAATGTCTAACCAGTGTCCCATCTGCGGGCAGACGAAAGCCTTTCCAAGGCTATGGACGCTCTGCCAGGTCAGGCCGTATGCTTTTCCAAGTGGCGGGCTCAAATTTCTGCTACCTAGGATTGTGCTCCTAAACCTTCACGAGACTGCGGCCTGGTAAACTATATTTTTATAAAACGAGAGCCCAGACCCAATAAATTTATTCGTAAATACCTTTCTAACTTTTTTTAAAGGTAATATAATAGACCAGCGAATCTCGGCCTTTTTGCGTCACAGAGCACTACTAAAGGAAAAAATTATTTGTGGTGCACTATTGTCGCACTTATGCCAAAGACAGGTATGTGCATTTTTTACTGCTTTTACCTAACCATATTTGCCATATCAATGAGTTAGTGTACATTTTATTTCAGAAAAAGTATGAATTTGTTTTCGAATTTTGAATTGCTTAAATTTGAATGTCATCTTAGTTTTCCAAAACAAAGTCATTAAAAATTGGAACTTTATACAGTGTACTTGCGTTTTTACGAACCTCCAATTTACGAATTATTCGTTTTTATGAACAAAGGAGTTAGTCCCGAAAAGTATCTCATGGAACTAATGTTAATTTCCGCTCCCATTTATGAACTGAAATTTCAGAAAAACTCCTTTTTATGAAGACAGTTTTGTCACTGTTTTTTTTTTTAGATTCCAAAATGACAATTGGTTGGACAACACATAAATCAGGGTATTTTCCATTGTTTTAAACAAAAATATAGGCAGACGCTTCTGAAAAAGGATTATTTTGAACCTGAAACTTGAAAAATGATACAAGATTGATGTACTTGCATCTGTCAGTTAGCGCATAGAATTATGTCTCTCATGCAACGATTGCTAACTAATTTCGACACACAAAGTTCGATGTTCCAGTACAAGAAACCTCCGAAAGCGATTCCAGTACAGACAAAGCCTTGATGCAGTAACTTCGTCGAAGGGACCCTCAAGTTCCTGAAGACTACTTTTAAGGACTTTCTGATTCTAGATGACAATGTACAAGCATGCAGAGAAGTAATATCAGATGATGAAATTGTCAATCAAGTATTAAACAAGAGTGGTGAAAAACAATCCGACGAGGACGAAGAATGTGACAAGACCATTTCAAGCATCTCGCCGGCAGGTCTCTCTTTTTTTTTTTAAAGGTCTCTCCACTCTGTCCCTCAGCACCCCCCCTCCCAACGATACTACAACGGACAAAGGATTCTCGAACTGGTTAGAGTGCCTTGATTAAACCAAGGCAATCTAGCCCTGATGTTCTGGCACGTCTTAATTTATGGCTATACTCCTGATCTCAAGACCTATGGTCAAGAAAGCAGAAGAATAGCAGTTAGGATTGCATTGTTTTTTTGAAGCAGATAATCATTCTGAGATGCTTGTCAGCAATAACCCTGTGGAATCATGTATTTTACGAAGTGTTCTGAAATAAACAAAAATTACCGATTATCCTTGAATATATAACAAATAAAGGTGAGTGCAGATTGCCTTTTTTCCATTTTTAAGTCAATTCCCATTAACGAACTTTCGATTTTACGAACTTTTTTTTATGGTCCCCACGAGTTCGTAAAAACGTGAGTCTACTGTATATGGTTTTCTGAAAACATCAATTATATGTATACTTTATTATATGTTTTTATCTCCATTTTTATACTTTTTTTTTTCTCATAAGGGCCACAATATTTATGCCAACATAGGCAAGCCCAATGGCAATAGTATTAACAATGGAAGGTACTTTTAAGTATCTGGGCATGTAAAACGTCAAGTTTTATTTTATTCAAAATGTTATACTTTTCACAAATTTCAGATAAGTGGGGAACTTACTACATAAACATAAAGGAAAAACAGTAATAAAAACAGAAAGTAAGGCAAAACATTTGAGAACAAATTCGAAGCAGACATTTTAAATCCACAATGTGTTATACATATAAATATGATATGCAAAACGATTTTTGCAGCTATAAAACTAAAATTGTCACTTGGCATAGAAGAAGAATAATGAAGTCCAAGAAATCCAGAGATGTTTTGTAACTTTTGAGCATGCGGAGCACAGGTTGAGAACCGTTGCAGTAGACCAACATAAGTATTAATAATAATTATGACATATGATAAAGAGCATTCGTACACTTATGTATACAATGTGGTACAATTGAAAAATATAAAATTATATTTAAATTACAGTGATCTTGCCCATTAACAATTTTTAAGATATGGAAAAAGATGTTTTTAAATGGAAAAAGACGTAGATCAAAATGTGTGTAATTCTGTGAAGCGGGAATTCTGATTTTTCGGGACTGTAAAGTACTGTTGTTAAATGGGAATAGTCATTATTGAGCCCGTCATTAGTTACGTCTGCGCATAGTGTGGTAACGCGTTCGCCTAGTACGCCGTTAATCCGGGTTCGACTCCCAGCAGTGCAAAAAGAACGCTTACTCAGAGATCTCATAAAGATCGCACTGCTCACTGTAGTCCGGGGTTTGGTTCCCTAGGCCTTAAGAGGTTCGGATTCCTCGGAAAACAGTAGGTCCCGGCGCAGCATGACCACTGTAGTCTTTGAGCCGTAAAACCAAAAAACAAACAAACGTAATACAGTTATCAGTCACTGAACTAATAAAATCTTATAGTATATTGTAGTTTCTTCGAGCCAACATCATTAAATCGATTTGTGCGGAATTTAGTTAACATGTGGAAAGGTTTCGACGTCTGAAAATTTTCCATCACTCATTAATACTTCCGGGTTTAAAAATATATGGCTTGGCCATTTGTATTTCTTATACAGATGTTATTTATTCATTCTGGGTATGAGCTCTTAAGCGCATTTACGAGTTTTCACTTCAAAATATTTCCACCGTAAAATTCATGAAAAATGCTTAGAAATTGAAAACGATAAATTTTAAGAGGACCTTTCGCAGAAAAAGTTAGTTGATGCTGGAGCCTGTAGGTCTGAAGAAAAGTGGTCCAGGGAACTTAAAAGTCCTCAATACCAAGGTGATTCAAATCCGGACTTTCTACGCGGCAAACAAATGTGTTACCTCTATGCACATATGCACATTGTACGGTTTACATTATATCATGGAAGTATGACTAACCTTTCAGAACGTTCCCTAGATACAGAGGTTTCTGTGTTCGTAGAATGTGGGCCCCCGACATAAAGAACTGTGCACCTAAAACAAACAAATAGCACATCCTTCATGCACATATAATCAATAAACATTTATTAAGTTATGATTAAAAAAAAAATCAGCTAAAAGAAAAATATTTTACACATATGTACTCCAAAAAAGGTAGAATTTACAATATTTCAAACGAGATACAATAAATTACTGATTTTAAATTCCCACACATGTTTTCCCCCACTTTGGATGTCTTTTTTTTTCCAAAATCCAAAATATGAATTATTAATTAAATAGGATGACATTCCCACTTCTAACGTATTTCTTGTGCAGTACACCCCTCACCTCCCCCTTAGAAATTAGAAGCCTATCAAACACAGTATTTATATATTAATAAGCACATGTACCCCAAATCCTAAGCCTTATCTCAGAGAGTTAAATTTTTATGGTGCGAGAACAATAAAGGTCATGTTGCATTAAATGAGAGGGAAGAGGCAGTATATTCAGCTTCGATAATATGAAGACAAATGTCCTCTCCTTTTGCGTTAGGATATAACTCTAGACTAGTGGTTTCCAACCTGAGGGTCAAGCAACCATTTCTCAGGGGGTCGCCACAATTATTTTAGTGGCATTTATTTTTTTTATAAAGAATTTCATACCAAATGTTTCCAATGCTTTTACATATGTAATATAAATTAATATGTATAATTAATATAATATACATGTAATTAATATGATATATATTTTTAATATAAAACGTATAATTTTATATTTAATGTGTTTTCTTTACTCTGTTAAAAATGCTTTTATTATGCAAGTGGTGCGGCGACGAACAGGGGGAGGGGTCACAGATCTTTTGGTTACTATAAAAAGAGGTCGCAGATTACTTGACTACTATAAAAGCGAGTCATAGATTACTTGGCTACTATAAAAGGGAGTCATAGACTACTTGGCTACTATAAAAGGGAGTCATAGACTACTTGGCTACTATAAAAGGGAGTCATAGACTACTCGGCTACTATAAAAGGGAGTCATAGATTACTTGGCTACTATAAAAGGGAGTCATAGATTACTTGGCTACTATAAAGGGAGTCATAGACTACTTGGCTACTATAAAAAGGCTTTCATAGATTTGGCTACTATAAAAGTGGGTCGCGGCTTGAAAAAGGTTGGGAACCACTGCTCTAGACTATCTTGAAAGTTGGACAATGGTGTAGAGGGATAAAGCATTAACCCAACATTTGCTTGCTTGTATTTTATGATATAAAGACAGCCATGCACTGGCGTAGCGTGAAGGGTGTCACTGGGGCAAAAGTTCCGGGCACAAAATTTCAATATTGGACTAAAAAAAGGGGGTGCTAAGCGGTTTCTGAGGGCACAATACTTAACTTGCCCAGGGTGCTGGCAACATATGCTATGCAGCTGCAGCCATGATCATGCTGTACCAGAAACTGCTTTCACCTAAGGAACCAAACCGCAGTGAGCAAATCAGTGGGCGGCTACTAGAATTAAACCAAACATTATATGATAAACTGCTTGCAAAGAAAAGAATGATTTCATGGTACATGGTGAGAATCGAACCCAAGACCTCTTGGTATCTAGCACAGGGATCTTCCAACCAAGCTACAGACCCATCATCCTCATCTTTGCGAGCACATATAAAGCTTCACTATAGATAAGTTTTGGAATGGGGCTGTACCTGGACAGCTTTCTAAACCAAATCGATGTTAAAGGAGCGAACATGCGAAAAGCGTGATTGTCTTGCAATGAATCACGCTAGCCTCGTTTTTCGGACATTTGTTTCTTTAATGTCGATTTGGTTTAAAAGCAGTCCGGGCACCATCCCACTTTAAAACTTGTTTATGGTGAAGCTTTATATGCGCTTGCAGAGGGGAGGATTATCGGTCGTTTGCAGCTCCATTGGAAGAGCCCTTGGCCGGATACCAAGAGGTCATGGGTTCGGTTCCCAGCAGGCACCGTGAAATCATTCTTTTCTTTACGAGCAATTTATAATCTAACATTACCACATCATTGGCTATGATGAGGAAAATTCCCCGACTTCAATAACCAGGCATGCTAGCAATGCACAACCATACGAATCCCATGGTAACCACCTACACACGGGCACATAGGCATGTATAATAGTGAAATCGATGTGTAGCAATGAATCAGGTTCTTCATCAGTTAATAAAGTTGTCATACCTTCTGTTACTTTCTTTGGCGAGTTGAGTGACAGCAGGATCCAATGAAGAGTCCTAAAAAAATAATTAAATGAACTGTTATGACGAAAGAAGTAATTTGTGTTTTTATGGCACAAAAATGGCAAAGTTTATGCTGTGGTGAAACAGGACCTTTGCATAAGAATGGCAAAGGTCATGCCATGGTGGAACCTACAGTTTCCTGGGGAATTTAAAGCTCCGCTGCCGAGCAAACCAAAACCCATACTACTATAGACAGAAAAACGGCACACGCTCTACGATACCATTGGGAGCTGAGCCTGGATAATAACATGATAAACGAATGCATTACCATTATGACATCATACCGAAATGAATCAACACTTTATCAAGGAATTCGAACCCCTCAGTGCCTAGGGAACCAACCCCTAAACCACAATGAGCAACTGGTCGTTAAGCCCCCACCCCCCCAAACTTTTTGGGTGCTATTGAGAGTTAAATGCAGATTAACGTAACCATCAGGTGGACATGTTAGCACTATGCTATCGTGGGGCAGGCGTAAGAATAAAGGGCAATGCTGCACCAAACGAGGTGTATAACATAAAACAGAAAATATTAAGCTTTCTAAGTAACAACTTCTGCCACCCAGGCTTGAGTTCAAACTAGAGCTTTGAGTACAGGAGAAAAAGAGACATTGCCCTGGCTCAAAGTCAAACCAGGGACCCAACATATGACCCATTGTGCCTTTACCTGCTTGGTCATCGCAGGGTTAGCACAAAAGCCAATTTATAGTAACCCACAAAACCACCAGGGTGCATATTTTGTAATTTTTCAAGATAACGATTTTTGACACTCATACTTAAGTTCCAACTATAGCTTCATGTAGAGGAGAAAAAGAGTTATCGCCCTGACCGAGGGTCAAACCGGGGAATCGACGTTCGTTCAACTCTGGGTTAGGGCAATATCTCTTTTTCTCCTACACATAAAGCTCTAGTTTGAGTTTAAGTGTGGATGTCAGGAACTGTTTTCTATAAAATTCCAAAAAATAAAAAAATAAAAATACACGCCCTGATGGCGTTGTACGTTGACCATAAATTGGCAATTGTGCAAACTCAGTGAAGGGTAATTAACACCTTAAGTGAAAAATTAAGCTTTCTGTATTTGGATTTTATAGTCTAAGGGACAACAAAGGCCATGTTGTGTTGGTACCTACAGTTTTCCCAGAAATTTGAACCTGTTGCTTACGGAATCAATCCCCAAACCATAGTAGGTAAAAAAAACCACCCACAGATGTGTTTTCTATGGCAGTGGTGCCAAACTTTCAGCCAAACCCCTTATGGTGATGGTAATTCAAGACCACCCCTGTCCGCACCTTGCACACAGAAGCATTTTTAATAGAGTAAAGAAAACACATTAAATAAAAATTATATTATATTAGCTATATATATTATATTAATTATGTCTATTATATGAATTACATATATATAAAAATTTAACAATCATTAGTAGAATATTGTAATATGTGTAGCATGTATCTCATTCCACTGGTACTCGATACTTGTTGAAGAAAAGCCTTATATTTTTTATTGTCAAATAAATTTCTTTGAATTTGGCGACCCACAAAAATTTTCTCGTGATCCACGGTTTGCTCACCACTGTTCTATGGCACCATTGGGACTGAACCCAGTGTTAACGGGTTGATAGGAAAACACATTACCACACAGTCATCACAGGGTGGTTAGAACTGACGTTGATACTTACTTCATGCTCATCAGCAGACCCTGAGGGTGAATCTGCAAAGGGCGACCGGGATCGTGATGAATTTGGTGTTGATACTCTGCTTGTGGACAGCCCTGTTGGTGAAGATGTGACACCTGGTATTACATTATGAGTGAGTTCTTCCACCCCATGCTTTTTTCTCAAATGCCTCATAAGGTTTCCTGAAGAACCGCCTTTGGTGCTTAGCACATTGTTGCAATAGAGGCATTTTGCTTTTCCTTGTTTAGGCTTGAAATGATACCATATGGCACTTCTTCTCCGTGTCATTCTAAAAAAAGGTAATTATGGGTTAAAAAAGTATTTAAAAAGGGATATTATAAGAAACAATTTTTATTTTAAACAGATTTTTTATTTAAATCCTTATTATTTTATTTTTATTATTTAAGCTAACTAACTGCTTTGTCAGTCTGAATTTGTTACAGTATGAAATTTGTAGTGTTTTTTTGTTTTTTTTTAAATTTTTATTTAAGTTAAATGTTAATACATGTGAAGACTAAGGAAACAATAAAAGGTTTCACAAGAAGATTCCACAGCAACTATTATTTTGACACTGAAGGGCACTTTAAAAACACGTTTTGGAAGCCAATTGCTCTCTTTGTCAAGTGAAGGCGGATTCTGCCTTCACGTAAGGGTGATGATACTTGGCAAAAAAACTTCGAGGACCGTGGGAACAATGAGGGTGTTACCTTTTCAACTGAACACACTGTATGTAGAAACCTGTACATCTCGAATTTTTTCCCCTTTGCACGAAATAGGTTGAATTGTAATTATATTTTATAATATTTCAAACTTTTTTTTATAGAATATTAAAAATTACAGTTAAAAGAGAGTTGATATAGCAGCTTTTAACATCAATAGATTTTTTAATTTGCATGTGGACAAATAGTTTCGTGTGTATAACTCCGTTATGCAGTAATAAAAAATTATTTGTTAGTTAAATAAGAATGCATACCTTCTTCTACCGCCGTTGAACTGAAGTGCAGTACGATTTGTCGAAGAAATATCCTTTTAAAAAAAAATTACGAAAGAAATATTACGCATATGCGTATTTTTTCTTTGCTAAATATTCATTTTCAAATGGTTATGTTAGTGAGGTAACATAGATATTGATTAAATTTTTGGTGAAAATTTGGCAAAACGAATCAGTATTCCCTGGTTTTTATCATCATCATCATGTTACTACACACACACACACAAAATAAATGTTCACATAAAATACAATCACGGCTCCTTTATAACGCATATTCGAAAGACTGCCAAAATCTCAATAACTAATCCTTTTAAAATGTCAGTACATGGTACAGTAGAACCTGCTTAAAGTGACCACCTTTGGGACTGGACTGTAATAATCACCACAGACAGGTGATCACTATACATGACAGACTTTGGTATAGGCATGAATAAGTCCCTACGTTCTCTCTCATAAAAAAGTGGTCACTTTATACAGGTAGCCAATTTACCAGGTTCCACTGTATTAAATATTTGAGACAGCGTTATTAATATATAAATGTACTTTTATTTTAATATCGTCTCCCTACTTCGAGAAAAAACGCAAATTAATACAGTAAGAAATCAACCGTTTAAATACGATAATGCAAAACTGAACTATAAAATATCATAAATGATTGTAAATGTGCACATAAAGCCAAAAAAGAA
>QLNU02015270.1:106310840-106344757 GCA_006491805.2 Dysdera silvatica | reverse complement strand
TGATGCTATATACACTCTATAACAATGGTTCCCAACTCAATTTAAGCCGCGGACCACTTTTCCACTTCAATTGTACCCGCGGACCACTTTGAAAAATTCTCAAGAATTAATTGCAACACCTTAATAAGAAGGTCTTTGGGGAGGGGGGGGATATGTGCTTGTAAAATCATTCTTTGGGAAAAAAAAAATAAATGGGGAAAAAAATCTAATGATAATACAGTCAAATCTCGTTAAGACGAATTACTTTTAATACGAACCGTTTTCTGAAGTTCCATCAGATTGTAAAATACTACAAATATACCATCAATTTCATGTTGGTACAATAATAATTTTATAATTTTTCAATTAATTTTTCTAAATAATGCCCTGTCTCACAAACCACTTGGGACTCCTTTGCGGACCACCAGTGGTCCACAGACAACCAGTTGGGAACCACTGCTCTATAACAAAAAAAATCGACGCACCAAGAAGGAGTTGTCCGATTGCGATAAAAATTGGTGGATGTGAAGAACATACATAGAAAAAGAAACGATTAAAATTTCAGAACAATTGAATGATTTATTGCAGAGTTTGACCGTTACAAAGGGAGGAAGTCAATAAGGCGTTGGTCCACCTCTGGCCTGGATGCAAGCTGTCACCCGGCGTGGCATAGACTGATAAAGATCCCGGATGGTGTCCTGCGGAATTTCTTGCCAAATTGTCTCCAACTGTCGGGCTAAATCGTCAACATTCCGGGATGGTTGCAATCGCCTTCCCATAGCGTCCCAAATGTGCTCTATGGGAGAGAGATCAGGAGACCTAGCTTGCCAAGGAAGTGTTGGGCAAGCTTGAAGACAATTCATAGCAACACGTGCCGTGTGCGGCCGGGCATTGTCTTGTTGAAACGTAAGTCCAGGGTGTCGCAAAAGGAACGGTAACACAACCGGTCGTAGAATGTCGTCTACGTACCGCTGTGCTGTAAGTGTGCCAGAAATGACCACCAAAGGGGTCCGGCTATCAAAGGAGATGGCACCCCAGACCATAACGCCCTGTTGTGGGCATGTGTGGCGTGCGATAGTAAGGGCAGGATCCCCACGCTGCCCTGGACGTCTCCAGACACGTCTGCGGTTGTCGTCAGGACACAGTTGGAAACGGGACTCGTCACTAAAGACTATACGTCCCCAGTCGTCGCAGTTCCAAGTTGATCGAGCCCGGCACCACTGTAATCGGACTGACGCACGGTGGTCCGTATTGAATAATTAGCGCGAAAAAAAGTGTCAAAATAACTCTCTGCAATTTTAGACAATTTTAATTATTTTGGGTAGTAAACGTTTCAAACAACCCCATGCAGTAGATGAGACTTCGAGAAAAGATCCCTGCGTGATGCACAATAACGCCTTATTGGGAGATGCTGGCCTATGTTTTCGTCTGAGACAGTCATTGTTTTTCACTTCGTTTTGACGGATATTTATACCAGCTGTGCATATTATTTTTCTAGGTTCTATCATGGCGAACATTGTAGAAGGTATGTTTAGAATTTTGTTAACTTATATCGTGTTTCAATTACTTTTTTCTTAGATACAATGCAATGCTGTATTTTTTCACCATTGACATTTTTTCTTTGTATGTGTATAACATTTTACTTGATTTATATACGTTATTTTAGTTGATGGCACGAGGGGATCCTCAAGGAACGTAAAACATATCAATTATAACCACATTCATGAGTATGGGACGTGTACAAGAATACCTTAGATACGTCGACAACCATTAACCTTGGAGCAGAAGCAATTTCCAATAACATTTTATATGTACTTTCAACCCCAAGATTAGATCCATTGCACATATCCAGCCAATGATATGGTAGAGTAGTGGTTGGAGTTCACAAAGATAACCACAAGAAAAAATTTGGAAAAGAAATACTGTATATTCACTGCTTATCAGCTTCATCTTGTGATAGTGACCCTTGTCCCCTGCATATCTGAAGTGAAGCAGTAATTTGAGTTGAGTGAACTATTGTACAACTTTCTGCGGAAGCCCAATGTTGCAGCTGCCTATAAAGTGATGAACAAGATATTTAAAAACCACTAAAGCAGTAGTTAAAAATTTTGATAACATTGTTAAAGTACTGGAGGTTTTGGCAGAATCAAAGTTTCCATATTTTCCGGATAATGCTTTGTCTGAGATGAATGTAGGATTCGGTGAGAGAAATTCCACTATAGTTTCTGCATAAAAGGCACTGAATCCAAGAGACGGATCAAGATGGAAATGCTAATCACCGCCGATTTGCGAAGTACGAGTCCAATAGCTTTTCATCGCCGACATTGTGATACTCCACATCCCCCCCTCATCTCCCCCTTTTCTCCCTCCATATCTCTAATCTCTTCTCCCCCATACCTCCTCAAACGTCTTCCTCCTATATCCGCTCTCCATCCCAAACATACCATCAATTCCAATCTGTTACAAAAATAAATACATTTAAACGGTCGCTCATCCTATCCCTACAACTCACAAACCACCACCGCCACGAATGGATGCTATGATACTACAACTACCACGCACATTTTTAACGATTCACAAAACTTTCCCTCCATTTTAAGAGTATACAATCAGTTTTGGAGATGAGTTGGCGACAAAACAGGGGATTCATCTGTAGTGTCACCAATTCCATTTCGCCAAAAGCGCACTAACTTCCTTGTTGAGTTGCTGTTCCCCACGTTTGCTTCATTTCCGGTTGCCATGACAGTTCAGCGTTTGCAAGTTTTATGGTGTTCAGAATAATTCTTACCTTTATGTTTCAGTATCTGCTGTTTTTTGGGGGGGGGTTTAATGCCTTGTAGAAAAGATGTAAACACGTTTCATTTTTTTCGAAAAAATGTCTTCTTTTCCTATTATCAACATTAATGACCAAAGAATGTGTACAGGCGAGTTTTCTTTTTTTTTTTACCACTGCAAGCTTTCAAATTGCAGGAGAGTACTATTCCGTGCTTTACTGATGTTTTTTTTGGAAGTGGAACGTGTAGGGGCACCTCCCCAACACCTAGGCTTCCACTGATTCACGAAAAGCACTGATTCGTAAAAAAAACCTTCTTGCATCCAATACATGGCAATTGCTCATAGTTTGTTTTAGCAATGTTCCAAGATACAAGTTTGCCTTCGGGTAGGCTGCAATTTACACGCAGGAGCGGTGCTTAGAGCTCTTGGATTCAATTTTAAGAGTATAGCATCAGTTTTGGCGACGAAAAGACTTTGGCGAATGGAATTTATTGTAAACATTCACCGAAATTTGAACATGACTACAGTTTGGCGCCCTCATCCAAACGGGGACCTGGGCAGCCAGCCACCCCTGGTCACAACATACTATCCTTCATAACCTTGAGGACAATGGGACACATTCGTTCAAAACGGGACTTCTGGTTACCTTAATTACATTACACATCTAATGTACATTATATTAATAACGCTATTGTAGTTTTCGGCAAATTGAAACTTAAACGGGTTATAAGCCCATCAACAAACCTCCCGCCACTGCCCTTAGACATTAAGGTAAATAGAACGATTACACTGCTTTTAAAAATGAAAAGAAAAATAGAATTCCACGTACATTTTTCGTTAAAATACACTTTGCCATTTCATTACGTCAAACTTAGTTGATATGCTTGATTGCATTTTAAATTTCCTTCACCTCCTGTGTATTTTTTGATGTATACATCTACTACCTGTCTCGCAGATCGATAACCAATTCGATCGGTGAGATCTATCGATAGTTCTTGAAAACAGCGATCGATATTTATAATGTAGGATTAATATTTTTTTCGATCCTAAGTTCATTCAACTTTCAAATACTAAAACATGAAACGGTTAAGAAGTTGGTAGTTCCCGGTTTGAAAAGCCCCTGCCAGTTAAAATAAATAAATAAATAAATAAGAATATTCTTATCTAAGTAGAAAACAAAAAAAAATTAAGAGACTTTTCTCCAAATGCATTTGATGTTGCGTTCGGTTTTCACCGGAGACGTTCACTTTTCCGACCGTCACCTACCCGAAGGACAGGTGTTTATGCAGGATTCATAAACTGGGGGGGAATTAACTTTGTCGGTGTTTAGATTTCAATAAGGGTGTTATCAAAAATTTGGAGTGGTATTTGGGGTGTATAAATCCCTGCCAACGGATCATCGGGCGGACACCGCTCGCCGGGTGGCGCGCTTACCCGACAGTACGAATTCCCGAACAGTACGTTTTCCGGATAGTACGAAAGCGAGACGCTATGTTTACCCGACAATGGTTCCATGGACAAACCGCGCACCAAAATTGCGTACGGAAGAAACTGCAAGGTCATGAATGCGCACAAGAAAAAAAGTGCACATGGAAAAAGAGGACACGGAAAAACACGCTCACAGAAAAAGCGCACACGGAAAAATATGCACACTGGAAAAAGCGCACACAGAAAAATACGCACATTGAAAAATGAAGGGGAAAAAAGAATAATTAATTACTTTTGTTTTGTCTGTCTAAAAGAATGGGTTTCTGTAGATTATTTGATTAATACTCGGCTAATTAATGATGAGTGATTATTTAAGTAGTTACTATTGATTGGTTAATTAGTTCATTTTATAATTAAGTATTAATTAGTGATTGATCAATTAATTAACAGAAAATTAAGGATTTGTGGATTAATTATTAGAAAATCGGGGATAAATAGATAAATTCCCATTTTTAATTACAAGTTAATTAGTGGTTAATCAATCAAGTATCAGTTAAATAGGGGTCATTAGTTAATTACTGGTTCATACTTAATTAGTGACTAATAGTTAATTAATAATTAATCAAGTAGTTAATAATTATTATTTGATTAGTGATTAATCAATTTATTATCGATGATCAGTTAATGACTAATTATTTAACGTTGAGTTATTGATCGATTATTGATCAATTAATTATTATTTATTAATCAGTCAGTGATTAGTAACTTGTCAATAAATAAGAGACATGGCACAGGGCGCGCCAGGTAAAGAGAAACGCCAAATAGACGAGTGATCCAAATTTTCTGAAATATAAATAATCACTACATTATTATTATTCTTTTTATATGAGTGGCTATTTTTCTGTCTTTCTAAACTGTACACATCTGATATTATTAGTTCTAAAAGATGTCTCTCATCATCCGATTTGTTGATATGTAAAGAGACACTTTCAGGGGCAAAGAACATTTCATTGGATTTTAACCGACATCGTGCATTTGTATAAGAGGTGGTTTGACAAAGTTCGTTTTGAAGACTTTGTCCCAGAACTCATAACGGTACAAACGGAATTATTTTGAAAGTAAGCAATATTTGGGTGGGAGGTGGAGGAGGAGGAGGATTGTGCAAGGGTTTCATTGGGAAGGGTGGCCGCCGGAGGGAGGGAGAGGTGGGTCGGGCGGAAGGTGGGGGTGCCTCATCTCTCAGAGCACAGCCAACTAGATTACTACAGGCCCGCTCACGTGAATTTTAAGGGTGTCCCCACTTTCTGTTGCAGTAATTAATAGGGTTGTTCATAGGGGACGCCAAATGACATGGGTAAACATGCCACATACTTTCGTATGTTTACAGTTTACCGAACAAGTTTAAAACGTTTCAGAGTTTTCCGTAATTTTTACATGACATTTTTGTCGTGTTAACAATGGCATATTATTGTGTTCCATTTTGTAAATCGCAGTCAGGAAAAAGTAATGTATCCTTTCACGAATTTCCAAGTGAAGAAACCCTTCGAATACAATGGATTACAAATATCTCACGTAAAGGTAATTTGTTTCCCCTTCATAATTTTACTCTGTAGTAGCTAAGCTAAGGTGCATTAATTGTTTTAAGTTCATCCAACATCAAAGCTATATATGCACATTTAATGTTTTCATCTATTTGAAAAATATATGTTGGCTGTACATAGTTGAGGAAATAATTTTTTTTGGAGCTTTTGTTCTTTGGAAACATACATTTTAAAATTTACTAATTTTGATATACTCTTGAAGGTAATGCCAACATCCTTGAAGATCGCAAATAGAGACAACCATTTATCTTGAATACTTAAAAATTTCTGAGTTCCATTCCAGATTGTGGTACTGTAGAACTTCGTTTAGCTTTCATTTTTTATCAAATAATTAATCAATGTCTTCTAAATTAGGTGGGGGGATAAATTTCGGTTCAACAGGCACCATATGAGCGGAGATCCGTTCAAATTGCACAAATTTATTTTTAAAACTTCTTTTATTTTACAATTAAGTAACACAACAATTAAGTAACAAAGCATTTCATTAACACCTCTTGGAAGTGTGGACAGTTTCCAATCCTAGCAAACATGGCCCTTCTTGTTAGAGTCAGTAATTTAAAAAGTACTTATTAATCTACGTTTAATCCTGTTAAGTTATAACATGTAATGAAAACAATAAGTGCATAGGTAAAAAATTCAATAATATATTCTTAAAAATGAAATAGTAATTTTTAAATGTTTTTTTTAATTTTGTGACTATTTTATTCACCCCCTTTAGCACTCGATGGTGGAATTTGTATTATTAAAAAATTATATAAAATATTACAAAGTTATTAACTATTATTAAAATTATATAAAATATTTTGATGTTACGGCCATAAAATTTAGAATTTTTTCCTTTTTATTATGCCATTATATTTCCTAAAAATAGTGTCAACGAAGGTTGCAATATGAACGTAATTGAATAATAAATGCTTCATACCGATATCGCCAATTCTTCAAAACCATAGCCAAACGCGCCAAATATTGGTATTAAAAAGCTTAGTTTTATATAATTTTTTAAAATACTCTGAATGATCTGTCGTGTACTTTTATAATTTTATTCGTTAAATGCAACCACCTTCTTTATTTGAATTGAGTTCAAAAATTATTATCTTCATATACAGTGCGAATAAAAAAATATCAAACTTCACTTAAAAAGTGCGATTTTTGGACTTTAAATATTAATGAAAAAAAATTTTATATGCTATTCACAAAAAACTGATTTCATATTCTTAATAAGGTACTTATGGACTATCATTTGTGATATGTCTTGTCTCAAAGTACGAGCTTCCACAAAAGTGGTTCCCTTTTAAGAAATCTTTTCTTGTTCATTGACAATTACAGTAAAGAGAGCATATTTTTTATTTTGGTAGGTTCACTTCCAACAAGTCTGCGTTCTGTCACTATGGGCTATATTGTAGGATATATAATAAGAGCTGTCATTGACAATATGGATTGTGATTCGTGCAAAGACCTTTTTATTTCTTCATCTACTTCAGCACCTTCTTTAGCACTGATTTTAAATATCTTCCACGATGATCGGGTGGGGGCTTCGCACACCATGCGATCGCCTGCATGTGGACACATCACGGAATATTAGCCTTACATACCGGATTTCATTTCTCAGATTTCATAATAAATAGCACACAAGAATGTAAAATGTCACCCCACCTCCCTAGTAAAAGGATACCATGGAACGCTAGTGAATACTAGGGGAGGGAATCAAAGTATCGTAGTTGACCACTAGATTGCAGACCATAGGTTTTCCCTCCTAACGAAAATAACAATGACTCTGATTTTGCGACGTGTGTCCATGAGATTGGCAAAAGGAAAAATAAAGGATTGAGCAATCGAAATTTGCATTATATAAACAATAAAAATAAAGTTAGGTGCCAAAAATGATGACTGGATCTGAAATGTCAGTCGCCAAAACGTAATTTATAGGTGCAAAATACGACTGATGATCGTTAATTTCGGGCTCTGCCTGTGAGGCTGTCAACTCGGTTAGTCGCTTTGCCAAGAACCCAGTCACCATCCCTACTGACACACAAGCCGCATTTCAACGTCTCTCCCTTCCACCTGGATAACCAATTTTATGTACTCATTTCGACTTACTCAGGCTGTCATCTTCCAGTAATGCTAATGGAGCATGAAACCTCTTCTGTTGGATTCCTGACATAGACGTAGAGTTATATGGACCCATGTGATCCGAACCCCAGTGCCGTACTAACGCATGGGCTTTAGGGGCTGCAACCCATGGGTCTCCGCCAGCTAGAGGACCTCCAGAGATGTGTTCTCTTGTAGACGATCCTTTTGAACTATTTTACTGGGGGCCTCACAATACCAGTAGCCTCAAAAACTTTAAATCTACCACTGTCGAGCTCCCCAATAATTTGAAATAAATTGCAATTTTACATATACTGTAATGTATAAATGCACATAAAATGTGCTTAGCCCCCCCCCCCCAATAATTTTGAAAACTCTACATTGATGGATCCTGGCCACTGCAGAGTTGCAAGAAACGACATGGCAGATCATCGGGCCCACACAACAGTGCATGAACATAGCTTTCAGGTCAGCATTACACCTACTCCTTACAGGTCTAACCTCCTTTGCCTTATATACAATCTTTTCGGAAAGATTTCATTTCAAGACAAAATTTTTCTTCTTCAACAAGACATTTGTACAACTTCTGATATCTCAGGGTTCCCTCTCAGATACTGAATTCCAGAATCACAAAACGTTTTTAAATCCGTTTCGATTGTTTCTGCTGCAGAATGTCATTCACTAATGTCTGCCCCTTTAAGATCACAAAAACCTCATCCCTGATCTGAATGCAATGTACGGAAGGGGTGGATGACACCCTTGAACACTTCCTTCTATTATGCTCAGTATACAGTCTCCCTACGTAAATGTGAAAACAGTACCCTTAGTTTGTGATTACATTGTATTAGTAAGGTCATGGTTAAATTGATGTGTTCATTAATGTTTTAGTATTTATTTTATGAAAATTGCTATGTCATTATATGTATTTGAAAATTATGATATCTCGTATATAATACGTATCTATGGTCAGTGTCTTAGGATAGGGAGGGGCTCAAGCCCTCCCATTGGATATCAAAATACATTACTTTCTCTAAAGCTGCATCACATAATCTGCCTTAACATCACTTGAGTCCCCCCCCCCGCGCCTTTGCCAGGATTTCAATTGCTATATTTTCATGATAGCCCACAGCTGTAATTATTAAATTATTGAAATGCTCCGATGTTCAATTACATGAATATGATATCCCTATGCAGTATACTGAATCCACGGCAAAATTGGTTGAAATATCCTGTCTAAATTGATATACCAATCTACACAGAGAAACAGATGAGCCTAGAAATATCTATCACAAGTACAGTAGATTCCCAACTCAATTGAAACGCGAGACCACTTTGAAGAATTCACCTACAGGTGCTTTACAAGACTACCTAAAAAGAGCCAGGTCCTTTTTCAGAACTATGTTGTACAATCATTCTTTGGTAAAAAAAATATGTATATAAAGAAATAAAATCTAATGATAATACAGCAAACCTCATTAAGACGAATTACTTTTAATACAAACCGTTTTCTGAAGTTCTGCCCGATTGTAGATTTCTATGAATGTGCTATCAATTCAATTTTATATTTAATTTTAATATGTTTTTTAATTATTTTTTTAAAATAATGACCATCTTGCTGACCACTTGGGACTCCTTCGCAGACCACCAGTTGGGAATCACTGGTCTAGTGTCATGTACGACCACCTTCCACCCTGATGATGGCAGATATTCATCTAGGTATGGACTTGACAAGGAATTGGAAGCCATATAGATCCAAGACCCCTGAAGATTATTTAATTATTTGTATGTTTAAAAAAAAAGTGACATGTATATATTTTGAATATTGAAAACAAGTTTATTTCAAATCAACAAATCAAAACAAATTTTCATAGTAAGGTAAAAATAAAATCTGACAATACAAAATTTAAAAAAAAAAAGAAAAAAGGTGCAAACTTTTTTTTCAATCAGTAACAATATTTTAAAACATACACTGTACAAAATAGAAAGTGAGAAAGGGATAAAACAGAATTTTAAAATCGTACAAAAAACACAGTGATATCACGATTGAAAAGACGATAGTTCTATTTATTTTGAGCAAGAGTTGCATAGAATTTAATCAAATATGATTTTAATAAGAGATCGTTTTTCAATAATATTTATAATGAAATAACATTCATAATAAATATACACATTATAAAAGTTGGTAATAAAGTATGCATAGTCTGTAACACATTGATTACAAGCGTTGAATATACGTAAGGGCAAAACAATTGGCATATGCAGAAAGTGTTAACGAGGGTAAAACACCTCTCCCCATAAACTTTCTGCATACGCTATTGGAGGAAACATAACATGTTTCATTCGTTTTAAGTGCTTGGACACGTCAGAGAGAGAATTCTGTAAATATCAACCTTTTTTACTTGACACAGGATAGAACATATACAGCAGAAATAGTTTATACCGATGTCTGTTATAATGACCAACTGCATATAGCAATGGAACCAGTACAAGAAGTTTGATTCTCTATTCTTTCATATGTTAAACACATCGCTTATAACAACTCTGTATACCACATACAATGCCAGTATCCTTTATAATGATTTTTTTTTTCATAAAGATTTCAGTAATTAGTTACGGTGACTTGACACCCCATCAGACTCTGAAGTGAGTGTCTTCCTGGCACTACTCAAATCAGGGTTTCAAAAAAGACCATTAAAAAAAATAAAAAAAATCACTCGTGGATTTTATTGGTTTTATCTGGATATTGTTGATTTTTTTAGATTTAATCAGTTTTGGATTATTCCCCACACATTTTATGTTTATATTTAGTATCTAACTCTAAAAAATATCTTTAGTACATTCATTTCATAAAATAAGGTGGGTAGGGAAGCTTAGCATTTCTGCAAGCAATGGCCCCAAGAATTATGTTGTTAGAATGACTTAGCGGTTCTTAAACTGTGGGATGTGATCTCCATCGTGGGGGGGGGAGGTGCATTTCGTAAATTATTTTTAATTCAAACTAAATTAGTTTAAAAAAAAAGAGAGACTGCAAAGAGCAATCTACTTACATTAAATATGGTTTTTTTATTAGGTTTGCACTTTAACTTAATTATCATAATTATTTTGTTATATACGCAAAAAATATGCATACTAGTCAAACATGATACTTTTATTGATATGCTACATGGTGAGGAGGGGAGGTATGAAGTCTATATGTAAGTGTAAAATGGCTTGCATATCAAGTACCTTTTATCAAACCAGTGGTGGAACATCGTCAAAGCAAAATCAACAACAAAAAACTTGCTTCAAGAACATTTTTGTCACTCCCTCTTAAAGCTTCATAACTATCCACTTACTTTAGCCTTAATTGAAAGAGTTTTTTCAGCTTGCAGTCTTGTTTCGAACAAATTGAGAAATTGCTTAGGGGCAAACGAAGAGAATATAATAAAAGTATCGAATATTAAAGCAGAACCAAAGGACTGGTAAAAGGACATTTTCTTCAAGCAAAAAATCTCTTAATATATAAATACTTAGTCAGATAAGCAGTATGGAACAGATTAGAACTGGTTTTTTTTTATGAAAAAAAAAAGAAAAAAGTTTATAAGTTGCTTGATAGTTGATGTCATAAGGCAGAATTAATTATTTAACTTAATCCAAATGCATTGATTATAATTATTAAAAAAATTGTTCATGACCTTTTTTTAACAATTGTAATGTTTCAGAGTTTCGAATGTATATATAAGAAAATACAAAACTTTAAATTCAGAAATAAACATTCGTAATTTATATGAAAATAGTCTTACAGAGTCAGTGTTGGTTTCCTCAGAAATTCTCTTTTCAATTTATTCTTGATTTAACTTTTGAAAGAAGTTAATACGTACAGTTGAGGCCCAATTTTATCTAAAAAAGACCAGACTTTTTAAAGTGAATTAATAAAAAAAAAATCAATCTTTTTCCTGGATGAAATCCAGAAACCCTGACTCAAATCATTGCTAATTCAAAATTATTCGGCGTATTGTTCTAGTTTAAAAAAAATAAACCTTTTGTATATTTTACATAAAAATGCAGAAACATGCGTAGAATTAAATTTAGAACAAAGCAAATGTAAAAAATATATTATACTATGATTTAAAAAGAAATATACATATATATATATATTTTTCTTTTTAATGACTGAATTTGTATGTTTTTTGGAGGTTATAAATGATTTCTACGGTATAGGTTCATGTCCATTACAAAAATGTATTTTAGGAAGAAAGGATGGAGTAAAACTTTTGGTCTCATGCTCAAGTAAGTGTAAAACCTCGTATAACATACAGATAAAAAAATCATAAATTATAAGTAGCCGGAGCCAGTTTGCACAAGCTGGTTATTGAAGTATTTTTGGAAATAAGAACTGGTTAATTTCTTTTACTATACGCTGAAGAGAGCCACCAGGCTCCCAGTGATGCAGTTGTAAAGCTTTTTTGTAATTTAGCAAACTGATTTTAAAATTTTAGCAACTGATTGATTACGAATAAATAGTCAATGCCATGTTAAGGTTCTTATGAGGCCCTATGCTGGAATGTGCCACTTGCAATCGTTAATCGATAAATCACGAGTTTTTCTTCGAAGTTCATTATCTTCAATATCCAGATTTATCAATAACGAAAATTTCTTGGTCGTTTGTAAATAAACAAGAAAATAACGCCTAAACTTAAATAACACCAGGTCCATTCAAGGCTTCTAAGGGACCTCAAGGCATTGACCTACATGTAAATCCAGTACTGTAAATAGTTTGTTTTCTCTCTACGATACCTATCGGCATTGGTATAATGAGGAAGGGGAGTCGATTTAGGTTACTTAGCTCGCCTTAGAAAAAAATTAGCCCTCTATCAAACAAAAACCATGTGTGGAGCACTAGGGCGATGCCGATAACCTCATAGATTAGTGGTCGCCAACCAGTGGACCGCAAAAAAAAGATGGATATTATTAGCACACAGGGGAATTCTTAGTGATAAATCCATGAGTATGGTTGAGAAATGATTTCTTTTGAAAATCATTTCTTTTCCGTTTAGAAATTATGTATACAAAATATTTTAGATTGATAAATGCAGATTATATATTTCAGAAGTTTTATCAAATAATATATAAAAGTAAAAGCATTCAGTTATACCACTGATAAACACTTGGACCCCAAAAATTGCGAACATTCATATTATTCTGATTCATTTTTTTATATGAATGGTTAATGTTCATAAGCTTTATTAACATACGTGATAAACATACTGTTTGCTTTTATAAAAGAGTACTTGCATAGTGTATCATACTAGTATGGTCAAAAAAAAAATTAAATAGACTTGAATGTCATTTAAAAGAAATAAACATTTAATAAAATTAAGATTATTACTTAATTACTAATAAGAAAGGGGTTGAACTTGCCACTGTAAACTTGCAAAGATAGAATACATTAGACATAAAAAGGTACTTATATGAGAGAAATATATCGAAAAAAAATTGGAATATTTTAAATGAATCCTGCATTTCTGTATATAAGGGTGGCAAAGAATAAGAACGTGATAGTAGTTGGGCAACCCTCTTTCCTTAGTTAAACACTAAATTTATTTATTTTTTATGTATTGAGCCCAAAAACATTACATTAGAAGAGTGGTTAAATTATTTGAAACATTTTAAATTTTATTTATAATTGGACTGATAAAGTACTTGATTGGTTGAGAGCTAACTGACGATCTTGATTGGCTGAGAACTAGGTCCATGGAGTACATGATTCGTCGAGAGCTAGCCAATGACAGGTACATGATTCGTCGAGAACTGGCCCACAAAGTAAATTAAATTCGCTTTGGTATGCTCGACCTGCAAAGGAAAGCTATGGGTCTCAAAACAGCCTAATTTATTTGGGATGGGATGAACAGCTTAAGTTGATCACTGAATTCAGAATCAGTTTTTCCGTTCTAGAACTGGACACTGGATTGCACTTCCGATGCTGTGACTGTAATAACATAGAATATACAATGCCTCTGCTGTATATTGGAATCCTTGTACAGAGGATCATTTTAGACTGTACAAATGTTCCAAGCATATACATTTTATTATTTCTTAATGTAAGTGCCCTATTCGATAAATTTATATTTAACCGAGAACACTAATGAAAAGAGGAAGCCTGAAAGAATTTTTTTTTTTGGAAACGTGATTTTCCAAATATCACTAAAAAATAGAAGATATATATATACAGAAGACATAAGATCAGATTTGTGTTTTGCCGCACAGGGTCAGCAAAAGCCATGCTGCACCAAGATCTTCAGTTTTCCAAGGAATCTGAACTTCTTAAGGCCCAGAGAATCAATCCTTACAGTAAAGAGTTAGTTGTTTGTTTATGGTTCTATGGCTTAAGGACTACAATGATCATGCTGTGTCGGCACCTACTGTTTTCCGAGGAATCCGAACCTCTTAAGGCCTAGGGAACCAAACTCAGACTACAGTGAGAAGTGAGATCTTTGAGTAAGCATTGTTTGCACCGGTGGGAGTCAAACCCGAGTTAACGGCGCACTAGGCGAATGTGTCGCTACCTCACATCACCGCAGAGCTACAATGGGTTGGTATGCATTCGTTTTTTCACCACTAGCAGTTGAAAGTCGATTAACGGCACAGTAGGCAAACACAATAAAATTGTTCAACTGCTGGGCCAGATAAGATTAGAGCAAAGAGTAACGATGAGCAAGGCAGAGAAAGAAGAAACAAACAGAAATATAGAAAGATCATGATAATGGGAAAGAATGAGTAAATAGTAATCTTCAATCAATACAACAATGAATATTCCTTTTACACTCTTACCTACAAAATCGGCAAATCTTAACAAGAATACATGGAAAAGTGATAAAATATCATATAACTTCGCTGAGTTGCAAGAGGATAAAGCAAATGCTGTATAACTTCATGTCATTTACAGTAAGAATCATGCTTCTTTACCATCGTTCAAAGACAACTACTCTTATTACACTAAGATGATTTGTAATATCGTATAATGTCTATCGTATAATGTATATCATTTATGTCTCGATGTAAACGAATAAGCAAGGACCCTTTGAAAGTTGATGTTAGAGTGAGGTTTGTATTTCTATATCCAAACTGCACGATTCTGATACATGAAACTGGTGGCTTTCTTGTCTAGACTAATCGAATTTCCTTTAAAAAGGTCCTTGCTTATTGAAAAATTCCATTATAAACAGAAGGCTTAGCACCAATTGCAGATTCTGGTCATAAAATAATGAATTTCTGGGTTTGTATCACAATTGCCAATTCTAAACAAATAGCATGTACACTATGGAATGATTTAAAAAATACTTTGAGGGCAGGTAAACATGCACAACAGTACCGAATACAGCCATTTTATGACCGTTCTTCATATTAACTCTCACCCTTTTGTGGTATTTTTGGTATGGCCTTACATGCATAGTTCCCACGAACAGGATCCAAATGTCAAACATTGAAACAAGAATTCATTTAACAACGACTTGTGCAACTACTATTCTTAAGGAAGGCAACAGGCCATAAGAAACGATCTTCTGCATGTTTAACTGATAATGTGTCGTCAGTTAAGCATATGACATGCCATGGGTCATTATTTATGTGATTATGATGATATATTAGGCAATATTTAATTATGAAATTCAATTTTATAAATTAAAATCACAGTGGTTCCTCATGTACAGAGAAATTGAATTAATATCTATTAACAGGGCTCAACAAGTGGTGACGGGCCGCATTGGCCAGAAAAAGAATGGTACTCGCCCACCTCAATAAGAAAACTTTGCAGGATAAGAAATTTTAAAATACAATTACGTTTCTGACACATACTTAAATTATCACTTCACGTTCTTCTCTGTTTCTTAAGGGGGTTCTGTCAAGAGAAGATTCCCTATTCGTCAATTGCAAAAGTCTGGTTGCCAATGGCAACCGGATTTGTTGAACCCTGTCTATTATACGTACTATTTTAATATTTTATCTCGGTATTCATTATGCCAGATGCACAATTAAAAACATAATTCAACATTTTTCAAACAAATGAGGTAGCAATGCTTTTATGCTAATGACCATTAATTGTTTGCTAATTGAAATTAGGTATGCATAATTAGCAGCCACTGGTGATTACAAAATTCAGAAAGTAAAGGGTCAGCATGCTTCAACAGGTATCAATAAGCACATGATATATTTATATATATAGACTTATTTCATCTTAAACATTTTACATTATATTTTCGTAAATGCAACAATATATTTTAAAAGGATTTTTATATACAATTTGCATAGCCTTTTCTTTCAACAGGAAAAATACATTATAGCCATAAGAATCATACTGTACAGAGACGAATATTAAATGTCAATAAAATTAAAACAATATTCAACGAAGTGGTTGCATCCAAGGAACAAGTCAGAAATTAAAAAAAAAAAAATACTGTTTAAAGTTAATAAAGACAAAGAGAGTTTTTGCACTATATATACAACATTGCATGACTTACATTTTTAAAATATTTGCTGGCTTTTAGAAAATAAAATTTTATGCATGCATATTTGCATGTATTGGTCTTCATCAAAGCAAGGTCTTGTCTGATATAACCTCCAAGTCATCTCGGCAACGTGGTACATACAACGTGCAGCAAGCATGTTCCCATATATCTTGAGGATAATGGTCACCTACACTCCATACACCAGTTTCCATGTTATAGCATTCAACGATTCCACTGGCACGATCAAACATAGTTGCGCTGTGAAACCCACCAATTATATACAACCATTTACCGATGACTACCATTCCTGCATGGTAACGAGGAGTTGGTATGTGTGTAACAACGGTCCATGCATCTCTACTGATGTTATAGCAGTCGATAGTGTCTGCAAGAACTCTGGCCCCTGTCACGTCATCTTCGTACCATCCTCCACAAACGTAGAGTTTGTCACCGTAGCAAACCATTGAGTGGTCAGCTCGTGGAGTTATCATCGGTGACTTCATCTCCCAGTTTTCGGTGTCAGTATTAAGTCTCCACAGAGAATTTAGGACTAAGTCTTGATCGAGACCACCAGATATGTATAGGTAATCCTTCCATGTTACACCACCATGTTGTGCACGTGAACAAGGTAAGGCAGGAATGGGGGACCATGTATCGGAACTGGGATCATACTTTTCACAAGGTGCCACATCATCCAAGGCATCGAGTTCACCAGACTCACCAGCACCACCCACAGCATACAAGTAATTACCAACAACGCCTAAGGAAAAACGGCATCGCTCTTTCTGCATTGGAGCCATTGTAGACCAAGAGTTTGTTAAAGGATTATATCTGAAACCGAATGGATGCACATTTTCTTGAAGGCTCTGATTAAAGCATCCACCAACAATGTATAATTCATTATTCAAAACGGCTGTTCCAAAATTACATTGTTCGACATGTGGTATAGATGTTAAATACCGCCACTTCCCTATGCTTGGGAGGTAATAAGCGATATCGTTGGTCACTCCACCAATACCGAATCCTCCAACTTTCAGAATTGCCAATTCCATTCCTCTAGAATTTATCAAGGATGTAGTACATCGGTCAGCCAATAAAGTGTGTGAGGGCACATGCCATAAAGGAGTCCAGAAGTTGCTGCTGATGCATAGGTATTTAAAAATCGGTGAATCAGCCAAAATATGGAGATCTGAGGATGAAATTTCAGAAAAGTGAACATGCCGCAAAAGTTGATGTGCATATTTTATGCGATCGTGCGGTTGACATTCAATCCATTTCAGGACGACACTCAACACATCTCTTTCTGAGCAGTCTACGGGATAGTCACACTTTAAGACGTACTCTAACTGAAATGGAGAAAGCCGCTGAAACTCAGCTTTCTGTGAAAACTTCTGCAAATTTCCACACATAAACAAGTAGACATCCTTAAGAAGTTTATGCAACGAATATATTTCAGCAATAGTGGCAATGTCCACACAGTTGTCCAAGTCCAATTGTTCCTTCAGGTATGTTGAACATGCTTCGACCACTGCAATCAATTGCACATGGTTAGCTGCTGACAGAACATCTTGAATGTTTGCCAGACTTAAGGCTAATTTTGAGGTGTATGCATATTCCAACAGGTATCGCATACCTTCAGCAGACACACCATTCAGACAAATTTCACTTTGCTGACTCTCTTTCATAGCATCTGTAAACATGGCACGAAAATAATCACTACATGATGCGAGCACACATCTATGAGCTTGGAATGCCTGTCCTCCGGCAATCAGAGTGATATCTAGAAGCAAGCCCTTACTCCGTAGAGTATTCAACCCACTCAGCAATGTTCCCATGTGAGATGGAGATTCAAACTGAACTGTTCGTGATCCAGGGTTGCATGCTGCAATCCCTCTTCTAATCTCTCGCATTTTTACAAATTCAAACCCTCTGAAACAAATCAACAGCAAACATGATTAGAGAAGGATTCAAAATCTATATTTTTCATATATACTACTTCATTCAAAGTATTGGAACACTTCCAAAAATATGCAATGAATGAATGCACAGAAAAGTGAACTGTGAATGAGGAGGCGAGTATATACAGTTAAAGCTTTATATTGCATTATAAGTAAGTTTTACACAGATATGCCACATGAACTTTTATTTGTTTTTTGTTTTACGGCACAGGGCCATGCTCCACAAGGACCAACAGTTTTCCAAGGAATTTGAACATACTAAGGACCAGGGATACCAACTTTCAGATTAAGGTAAGCACTGCACTTAGCAAGCTTTCTTTTCTTTCTTAAAAAAAAAAAAATTAAACACTAGTGTGAACTAAACCTGAGAAAACAGCACACTAGATCAATGGTTCCTAATCGGTGGGGCACGAAGGAACCCCAAATAGTCCTCAAGACATGTCATTATTAAAAAAAAAAAAATACTTATAAAAATTATTATTAAAATTGAATATAAAAATGAAACTGATGGTATATTTTTAGTATTTTATACCCCCTCTTTCTTGAAGAAAAGCTGCTACGCTGTTGCATGTAGGGACTTTCTGGTGAAATGTAGAGACTTTCTATTGCTGCCACTAGGGATTTCACCTTGACAGCACTGTTTTGTTTGGCTTCACTGTTGGCAACACTGCTTTGTTTACTTCTATACATTTACATCTTTCCCCACGAAAGGACCCAGCTCCTTTTTTTTATTAAGATCTTGCAGTCAACTTGTGAAGGGATGCATTCAAGGAGGGGGAGGTTAATGACTTGATTTTTGAAAATGATACCTCATTGGACCTTTACCTTGTATCTTTTCAATGTTAAATTTTCATTCAAGGTGGGGAAGCGATCACCACTTCCTAAATCGGCCCCTGAACTTGTGAGAATTTTTTGAAGTGGTCCGTGGCTTAAATTGAGTTGGGAACCACTGAACTAGACGAAGGTGTTACCACTGCACCACCAACCACGGGATCTCATATGAACTAATTTCTGACATGAGTTGGTTGCAACACGTCTTTTAAGTAATGTTTCAATACAGAATATTGCAGTTACACTAGACATACTAAAATCAACTATAAATAAGGTTGTGAAAAGATGAAAGCAGGATAATGCAACTGATAGGGGAAAAATACTCAAGAAGACTGGTGAGTCATAATATAAGAGCCCTAGTATGAACTTTTAAAAAAAAAAATCACGTTCTTCCTTTGCCATTTCTACTATTGCTGACATAGGAAATGCTCATGGTGGTTTAGTTAATACCATAATTATCTACCGAGAGCTGCACAGTCAGGATTATATGGCAAAGCTGCTGTGCAAATGCCATAAATTACTACCATTAATTCAAAATGGGATCTGGATTGTTGTCTTTCACATCTTTCATGGACTGCAGACTGAGACGCCGTTGTTTGGAGTGATGGATCAAGTCTTTCATCCTTCCAGTCTGATGGATGTGTTCGGATCTGACAACAGTCAGACTGTAATGATTCAACTGTGAAATGTAGTGGAGGGTCAATAATACCACCCCATAGACCCAATGCTAAATTTACCTCCATTCAGAGACCACCTCTCTAAGCAACCACGTTTTCACGGACTTGATGGCAGTCACTTTAGGGAGGTCTTACTGTACTATAAATCACATACCTGGAAATGTACCTCAACGTTCTGAACAATATGGTCCTACCAGCAATGTGGCAGTATTATGGAAATTATAGTTGCTACTTTTAAAATCATCAGGCTCTCTGGCCCACTTCACAGCATGTGTAAAACTAGCTTCTTGAATATGAGGAAGAAGTGCTGGACAAGCTTAACAAGCATCCTGATCTTAATTCAATAGAACAACTCCGGGATAAACCGGAGTAACAAATACGAAATCACACACAATGAGTGTTATCATTCGACTATTGCATATTGCAGCAGCTTTGTAAGAAGTATGGCAAGTTGGTTGTATTTTTATGGTGCAAGGACGGCAAGGGTCATTCTGTGCCAAAGAAGCATGGCAAGTCACTCCTGTTGAGACCCACTGGAAATTGGTTAAGAGTATCCCTCGACAAATCGATGTTGTCATGCAAGTAAAAGATGAATAAACTAACTACCACTTGCCATAATAATGTTTTTTTCCACAAACATTATGGTATCTGAATATTTTTGATAATATATACACCAAAAGGACAAATTATGATGTACATCCTGGCTATCGATGAAAACATAAGAGATGTTGTGGACAATATGAGGCTGGAATGACACTGGCTGATGGTTATAAACAGTTAAGGTATGAATACATTATGTGCTAAAGTCAGGATGAGTGGAGGTAAAGATTTGAAAAATGGCTTAAAAAATAGTGGAACGATGCAGAAAAATGATGTCCAAGAAATAGCCATGAATTTTTTCTTTTCTACTGCCAAATTTTTTCATACATCCACTCTTTGGCTTCGAATTCCTCACCTTATTTAACTAGAAATACATTTAATAATGATTTGTTCAGATGACCACAAGGTGAAATAATTCAAACAGTATTTAAAAACCAAAGCTCCCAGTCACACTTTATTTTACCATTTCTTGACAGAGGAATATGTTTTTAAGATACAAAAAATCTTGAAATGAAAAAACAATGCCATCAAGACCAATGTAAAGGAGCAAAGGGAGTACTCCTTGGAGAAAGTGCTGAACCAGCTTCTCATCGTTTTGTTTGTTTGCGAGCTTTATGGCACAAGGGCAGCCAAAGTGCTGTGCTGGGACCTAAAAGGGCATGCTATGCTGGGACCTACAGTTTTTGAAGGACTCTGAATATCTTATGGCAAAATGAACCAATCTACAGACTACAGTGAGTAGGGTTTTTTTTAGCATTGTTGTCAATAATAACATAATATTGGGTGTTGAACCCAAGATTCTCACTGCTTTATGCAAACTAGTGGTTAAAACATTTTTATTGTTTATTAACTCTTTGCTAAATGTTCATGAGAGTACTCTTTCTCCGTGGACAGTTCAATGAATTTTTTTAGCTCAGTGCATTGTTCATTAAATTGGCAATTCACTACTGTATAAAACAATATACTTTATATTAAAAGTCAAACATTTCATTAAAAAAAAAATATATATATATAAACTAGACCAACGATTCCAAAAGATCGTGCCACGAAATTGTACAGTGGTGCCGTAAAAAAAAGAATAACAAAAATATTTTCAACAGAGAGGAAATATAAATATGAAATATTTTCAACAACGTTATTTATTAACAAAAGACATACTACTAGCCAATAAGTCTTTATTTGGATTTCAGTGCTGAATTCGCGACAAATGTTGATTGTTCTATATGACTACTATGGTTCAGGGGCATTTGAAATATTTCTCAAATCACGATTTGCCTAATCAACATTGGTCAATGTCACCTAGATTTCAAGATATAGGTGGCGCTATCTTAGAAGAGATAACACCTCTAACAAAGTGCTGTAGGTGTGTAATATTTCACATGTGTAAGACATTATTACCTTCGGCAGGGATAACACAATTGCCAAATAATGGTCAACACACAAAGCCACTGGGGAGAGTTTTTGTGATTTTTCATGGAGGAATTTATTGTACTTAATAAGTTTCGACACCCACGTATAGGCAGCTGAAGTTACAGCTTTTTAGGTATAGGAGAAAAAGAGACGCTGTCCCCACCTTAAGAGTCCCTGCATTGAGCCCAGAGTGTCTTGGACCGCTAGACGAATGAGGACAGGAACGACGCTCTCTTTCTCCGTATATAAGGATGTAAGATATTATTACCCTCCGCAGGGATAACACAATTGCCAAATATGGTCAACACACAAAGCCACCGGGGCGAGAATTTTGTGAGGGAATTTATTACACAATAATTTTTAACAGCCACATATAAGCAGCTTTAGCTAGAGTTTTTAAGATATAGGAGAAAAAGCTAGTTTGAGATGCTTTTGCTGCTACGTTATATGGAAATTGTGTTATCCTTGCAAAGGGTAACAATATCTTACATCCTTATATACAGAGAAAGGGAGCGTTATTCAAGTGCTCGTTGATTTAGCGGTCAAGGCATTTCAGGATCAATGGAGGGACCCTTGTCCAACTTTAGGGCAGGGACAGCTTCTCTTTTTCTACTATACCTAAAACGCTCTAGCTTGAGTTGCTTATACAAAGATGTCAAAAATTATTAAGTGTAATATTTCACATGGTAAAATTGTGTGTTGCGAGTTAGAAAAGTTTGGGGAAACACTGAACGTGCTTTGATTCACAAAGATCTTTAAAAAATCAAGTGCTAAAAATTAGAACAAATTATAAATTCCCTCTATCCCCAGAACTTCCCAATTCAACAGGACAGGCCGTTTCCAGCAAAAGTAAGTTTAAAAAGACCATGCCCGGCTATGTTCAGTGACTTACTGAGCAGAGCAGTGGAAAGGTAACCCAGAGATCACTGATTCGAATCCAACCTGGCTACATGGTCAATTTTTTTTTCTTTCCTGGCTTCTACAAGTCAAAACAAAGATTCTGGTCTTAACTCTTGTGATTCAAATTACCCCCACCACAATTTCCCTATTTAATCAGAGACTTCCACCACCCTCTTCTAAACATGTAATAATCTTGGTCTAAACCCAAGATCTCCAATTATTTTTGAGGATGATGCATTTTAAGACTTTGCCAGACTTCTGAAAAAGACTGAAATGTACTAATACCGGTGGTCTGTTAAATTCTTGTCATCCACGTTGCCAAACGATGACGCTTAATTTCTGACACCTTTTTTCGATCTAGATTTTTAGTGCTTTTCACATTCTTTCCAGTTGCCTCCTTTTTTTTAGAAGTGTTTCCAACTCGGCTGTAGCTTGGCATTTAGTGATAATCGGTGACATAGTTAATTAAAGGTTAAAATTCACGGCTGCCACTGGCCTACTACATATCAAGGAATGGTGATTAAAAATATGCCTTCAGTTGCCATCACACTTGCCACTTTATTGTTTCTCAATGCAATTCTGCAGAATATGGACTAGTAGCGAAACATGCAGAAGTTTCAATTGAACACTTTGATTCCATACTTGTAATTAATTTGTCATGGTTGGATTCGGTGAGAAGCAACAACCAAATTTTAATCACTAATTAAAAGTGTGAAAAATAAATAAAACGTGTCTCTGACCTCTTAATCTTAGGGGATTTATATACATGTCATCTGAATTTTTCAAAATCAGTATAATTTTTAAGTATGTGTAAAGATTTAAACTGACCATTTTTTTTAGATAAGTATATATATATATTCCTGTGATTTATCTTTCATTATATTAAGAGAATGAAGATAATAATTAGAACAAAACATTTAGGGATATAAAAGATGCAAGACTAGTTAGTCGAAGTTATTTTTTATTTATAAAATCATGTTTATTTAATAAATAGACAAATTATATAGGATTTGTGGCCACAAGAAAGTGGCTACTAACTTAAATGAAGTGGCCTGTAATAAAAAAGGGCCCTGCTTAGTGGCTACTAACCAAATATCTGAGTTTTAAGCTTTATGGTTAATAACAACATTACAATTTTATCCACACAAAAAACCTGATTCTGTTCATTGCTATCTAATTAAAATCTGTCAGGGGTCACAATGGGTGCCCCCTGGCCTGGAGCAACATTACTAAAAGACCCTTGTTCCTCAACGTTTCTCACCTGAAGTTATGAGCAATTTGAACATCTTTAACCTTATAAAAAGTGCCTTACATGTTAACTTACCAAGTTTTTTCTGAGATGTATGTCATACTGTTGCTTAAGCTCTACACCCTTATTCGCACAGCTCATGAAGACTGAAACGAAAAGGCAACAATAAATACTTCAGTATCTTTGCATTTATATATTTTGATCACATTTTAATTTATTATATGACAGTGATTCAGAAAAGTCATTGCCATTTTCCAATTTGATGACAGTTTACCTGCATCTTGGTGAACTTGTGCAGTTTGCAAGCAATTGTACGCTTAGGTATTCCCAGCTGATTTAACAGTTGTCAAGTGTCTTGATTTTATTGTTTAATGGTACAGCTTCAAAATTCAACGTTAAAAGACTTTTATATGTCTTTGGTTTTCAAGGCTGGGTTTCCCATTTTTAAATCATTGAAACTGAACTCTTCTATATACTGCAGCATATGGGAGATTTCGGTTCCATCTTTTCATTCTGATCATTTTTTTTTTCCAAAAATATTCCCTCCTTTTTCTTTTTAAGTGCATGGCAATATACATGCCTAGAAGCGGCAATTTCTTAAGTCCACCATTGGATTAGGCGTGATTGACTTATTCTATGTTCAAGCAAAAAATCAATATTCGTCACTAGCAGATCGAGGGGGTGGGGGCAGTGATGAGACGGTTGACCCTTCGAGCCGACATTGTATCATGGAAAGTGAAATTAAAAATACGAGCTAAAAATAGGAATCGGATACGAATCACCCTCCTTTGAAAGATTTTTGGATCTGTCCTTAATATTTGCTAAAATGAAGCATTAGATGCCATTCGATAAGCATAAGACTTCAGTTTTTAATATGGCTGTGGTTCATCTCGCTTACATTCCTTCTGTACAATGTCATCATTAGTCTAATTTCATCATACGAATATGCCAGAAGATTGAGGAAGGTCATAATCCCATTAAGTATAAATATATTATACATATGTGCTACAATTTCATACATACATAAAATAGCAGCCTAATAACCTCCTGCCTTATAAATTTTCTGCATATATTGTTTAGTTTCATCCATAAATAGGTGCAAGAGTGCTGATCTAACACCATACAGATGTACCTATGGCTAAAACGACTGGCCGTTAATTAACTGCCATGATATCAGAATTAGGTGGGGCACAGTTCAATTGCAGGTATTTTGTTTCTCAGTTATTCAACTTCAGGCTTGAAAATTTCAGTCTGTACAATTGAAATGGAATCTATATTAATTTTAGTATTCACAACGTTTCGCATGTGTATAAAAATGTCCCTGGGTTTTCAAAATTTTTACACATACACACACACAGTGGACTTGCCCATTTACTTAAACGAATATGCATAGGTGTAATCTGGCAGGGGAAAGAGGGGGGGGGCTTGTCCTTTCCCCAGTTTTTTTCAAAAAGAGGCAAAATCATACTTTTCCCCAAAAAATTTCGGATTTTTTATTTTTGCCCCTCCCAGTTTACGCTATATTTAATCACCAAGTTATGCCTATGCCAATATGAATGCATTTCTTATGGGGGGGGGGTCTGATACCCCAAAAATGCTTTTTTTTATTATTTAAAAACAATTCAAATTTTTATGAAAAAAATGATACCAAGATATTCCTGATATTCCAATTTTACCACCTTCAAACTTGAGTTTTGATTAGACTCGCGTGTGTAAATAATGTCCTTTCTTTAAAGCCACCCCTACTGAAAATGGGTTAGGTTACAGGAAGAGTTCTCTTGGTCGACAGACAGAACGACTTAGTTTTTTTGGCGTCACTGCATAACAATCTCAATCTTTGGTCGCCAATGGTGCCAACTTCCTGCTTGTAGTGACTTCTGTTCTATGACATTATGATGAATTAGCCTAAAATGTTAAGAAAGGTATAAAAAAAGGTTCACCTATATTCTTGGAAGCTTTCGTTAAAGACGAACTCAGTACAGATGAATCCCATGCTTGCTTTGTCATCAAAGCCACGTTAACCTCTTTCCCAGATTATATCATCATGATTTGTCATTTTAAGTGCTTATTTCTGGCAGCCATGGTTGTTTACAAATGAACTACCTATTTATACCTTTCGGTTACTTAATTAGACGTAATACCGAGACATTAATGAGTTTTTTATTGTTTTTGATTAAAAACAATAATCACCGAACTGCCAAGTGCTAGCAAGGCTACCCCCACCACATTTGATGGAGCATATAGCGGTGCCTTGTATCCTTTTGGTTACTTATACATGATACTGATATCAAGACTTTAATGAGTTTTTTGTTGCAATTCACAAAACAGTACCATCAGGAAACACAGACAATAATAAAATGGCTGAACAGACGCTACAATACAACTTGTGCACATCGTTTATGCTCGAAAAAAATCACATGATGCGCATGTGAACTTTGACTCAAAAAAAATCTTGGATCAATTATAAGAGTATAGGAGGAGTTTTGGAGACACTAATTGGCACTTGGCGGAGTGAGATTGTTCTGCAGTGTCCCCAATTTTTTCAAATGTCAAATTATTCGCAAAGAATATTATTTTATGCATTCAGAATTATCTCATTTATTTTTAAATAAAGAGTACAGGGGCTGGTAAAGTATTACGTGAGAGCATTTCTGGCCATTTTATACTCCCCCTCCACCTTGTAAGAAAAAATAAGCAAATGCCTGACCCCTCTCATGCTTATGTAAGATTTCTGTTCTCTTAATTGTTTGGGACAAATTTTTGAAATGAGAATGCAATATGTGAGATGCAAATTATAGTATTTTTGTTTTAATTATAATACCGAATACTTATTTTTAAGTTTATTATAATATTAAATGCTTATTAATAAATAGAGAGTAATCACAACAAATTATCGCATTTAAAAAGTTTTAATATTCTGTTAATTGCTATTTCGGTGGCATAATAAGGCCCTTCGTTACATTTTTGTTAATATTTCTTACGTGAAATATTATTACCCTCCGCAGGGATAACACAATTGCCAAATATGGTCAACACAAGAAAGCCTCCGGGGCGAGATTTTTGTGAGTTTTCGTGGGGGAATTTATTATACAATAATTTTTGCCACCCACGTATTAATTACAGCTCAAACTAGAGCTATAATCTATACGTGGGTGGCAGAAATTATTGTATAATATTTCTTACGTTGTAAGCAACTAGTGTAATATATAAGAAATGGATTTAAAAAAATACATTTATTAAAAATAATACATTTATGATAATTTAAAAATAATAGAGGGACACAAGGAGTCGAGAGGGAGATCCCGAGCTTAGGACGGTTGAGGATCACTTGCCTAAATAATTAAATATTTACCTGCAATTATACGTATTTAATTTTATACTTTGTTTTCTACTTGCAGTGTGTCATGCATCCAAGTATCGTAATTCTGTTAGAGCGGTTAAATGTTGTGACTATGTGTTAATTTTATAATTTTTTGCGTCTTACGTAAGCATGGTTCAGACCCTCCTCATTGTCAGCAAAAATAAGTAAATGTCAAACTCCCCCTCCCCCAAAGATGCTTACGTAATACTTGAATGGCCCCATGCTAAATATAAAACAGAAATATAGATATATAAAACATAAATGTAGAACAGAAACCCACCTCACATTGTATTGAAATACTTTAACAATAATTAGCTTATTCACGAAATAAATTTTATGTATAAAAATTTTATAACATACAAAATTGTATGTTTTATATATTTCAATGTAAAAGGTAAGTTAATGTCTAGTATGTCTTAATAACACATCAGCTAAATATCTATATCTAAGAACGGATTAATGAAAAAATTGCTAACATAACAAGGAAAGCAGGAAAAATCATAAACAAACCAACCCCATCTTTAAAAAAAAAAAAAATTCTGACCGATGATAATTCGTTGCCTTCATTTTCCCTCATTGACCATATTATATAGGCCTATACAGTCGAACTTAATACGAGCACGGCTAAAACGAGCAATCTGCATGTTAAGTTTGGTTCACTATTTAACTACATTAAGAGTTTCACTTTTTACGAGTACAAAAATAAAACCTTGGAAAATACCTGTCTATCTTTAATGTGATTTTTCCCTTTTCAATGCTATTTTTCATCGTTTTCAACAAAAATGGAAGAAAAGAAAACATCGATACATACGAGATGCACAAATGAATATGAGGTAACAGTGCAGAACATGTACCCCAGTGCTTTTTCCTCTTGAAAAGAGTCAAAAGTAGTTGGAAATGGGCTTATAATGTCATAGACTATGCAACGTCACACATAACGGGCATCTGGACCTGCAAGGGCATTTTCGTGTGTTTCGTCGTTGTTTTGGCTGTGTTCGTTGCAGGAAATTGTATGTGTGAACGGTTGACATATTTTTGTGTGGAATTTCGGTTGAAAGAGAAAAGAAATGTGCTGGAGTCCGTTGTGAAAGAGGGATTATTTTCGTCCAGATGTAAGTGTGAGAAAAGATCGTGGGCTAGGCCTCGTTTGAATGACGCTTTCTAGTGCTGGTCCCAGAAAGCATGATAGGTGAGGAGGGAAGTGAACAGGTCCCAGGAGGCATGGAAGTGGGGAGGTGGAGGAGGAAAGGATCATAGAGGCCAGGAAGAGGGTGTAGATGGGGTTGTAGTGGCTGCAAAAGGAAGGAGGCCATGAAGGAGATGTAGGTTGAGATGTAAGGACCATGAAGGGGGAGAAGGCATGATAGGGGGGGATGGGACATGTGGGTGAAGGAGGGGGGAAAGAAGGAAGTACAGAAAAACCATAGTCGTGATAGAGGAACTGTTCAAGGCCTACTTATCGGAATTTGTATGGCAATGCCAGCATCCAAATAAACCAGAAAATTTGTTTTCCGCATTTATAAACACAATAAAGCCACACACATCCCACGGAGAAGAGCGATAAAGGTTAGTACCTCTTTTTTTCTTAACTTCACTGAATCGAGACGTCTGTGTTGTTAAGATGACGTAAACAACATGGCAGAAAGGGAGTGTCACTGTTGCCATGCATGTTGGAAACACTTCCCGCTAAAAAGCACTAGGGTACATGTTCTGTACTATGGCCGAACATGCCAAACAAGCAATCAAAACTTAATTTGACTTTTTCAATAACTGTTGAGGTGCAATTAAGTGAAATGAGACCATATGTGTATTTATTTACAGTGTAATAAAAATAGACCCCATATAGGTACGGTGAGGCTAAAAATCCTATGCTTATTATATGATATAAAGGTTAATTTTGCACTAAGAAATTTACCCAATTCTGGTAAATATTTTATTATGCGTGTGTGAAATTTTTATTTCTTTCACGGGTGTTACGAGTAACAGCTAATACGAGGAATTATACATAGTCTTACCTTCTCGTGTTAACCGAATTCGACTGCATATATATATATATATCCGTAGTCACAGGGAATAAGTTAAGTCGAAAAATGGCAAAATGAGTTAGAAGCACTGTGATTATCATCTCCCAAGCCTTCTGCTTTGAGTCACAGTGATGTCAACCAAATTTATATTGTTCGAAAACTGTACATACAGAAAAAGTTCAAAGGTAAAAAAGTACTGTCTGAAAAATTGCGATTTAATACTTAACAACTTATTCCCTGTGATCACACATATATATCTGAGAAACATCACTAATTCAAAATGCCCCAACAATAACTGAATCGGTCATTTTGAAAAGGGGTTATGTCTTATTGTTTTCCTATTGAGTTGACCCCTTTTCAAAATGACCGATTCAATTGATTTATTCACTAACGATAAAATAAATTTAATATATGAAATTATAAGACTCAGAAAGTATATGCTTTATACATAAATCTCAACGTAAATAGCAACTAATATGCGAGCCAAATATCAAGACTTGATTACCGATTTATGGGAAAATCGTAAACACAGCGAAGGAAGTAGGAAAAATCGTAAACAAACAAACCCCATCTTAACAGAAAAATATTTTTGAAAGCTGCTACGTCGTTGACTTCATTTTCTGTCGTTGGTCATTTTATTTTTATAGAAAAAATATTGTATTTCACTTTTTCGATCACATGACAATAGATTGTAATATTTTAATGGATCACAAATCCATTATATAATGGAGCTAATCTTGCATGTGAGGTGCCATGTTTATTTTCGATAGAAATTTCCAATCGGTTTCTTTTTCGTCGACTTCAATTTAACACTTCAGATAAAGTTTTGAGTCACGACAATGGCGCAGTTGGCAGATGAATAAATGTTTTACTAAAAATATAGTAGAACCCATTTTAATGGTTGCCCCTGATATACGGTCACCCCGTTTTTACCAGAAATAAATTCTTTTGGTCAGAAACTCCTTCATTGTAATACCTTTTTCTTACGGATAACCCCCCACCCATGGGCGCCCATATCAGTACTTCTAGTGGTGGGGGGGAGCTAAGATGATTTTTACTTTCTTCTCAAAGCTGTCGAGAATTTTAGTGAATGTACAAGATACCAAAACGCTACAAAAATAATTGATACATAAAAATAATCCACACTTATGCGCGTTGCAAAAAAAAAAATCTGGGGGAAAAAATTGCACAAAAACGGGCGTCCAAACCGTCTTAGGACTATTCGTGACGCCAGCGAACCAGCAGATGGCGCTGTTCCTCTTGTTTACTTTCGACAGAAACAGTATTCGGTCATCCGGTGTTATCGTATTCAATGTTTGCTTGTAAGTGCCAGTGTTTGTTAATTTGTTTTTAAGTTTAATTTTTCCGGTAAAATGGATTCAGAGGTTAATTTACGATTTCTAGAAATAATAAAATATATGGATGCGGAGTGTACGTCCCGATGTATTGTCGAAGGTGAAAAAATAGTGAATGCAAATCATCTGGTGATATGTGGTATCACCGAAAGGACGGATATTTTCATCAAAGTTTTTGCACTTTGTATGCGAACTTTGTTATCGGCCTCTGATCCTCACACGATTACGGAAAGCTTCATAATTGAAGGAACAACACTGAAAATAAAAAAGTTCGTTTGTTCCTGTACGGCTAGTGAGGGTGCAGCATGCAAGCGTATGGCTGCCAGGCTTATTTTCTGTAACGTGCTTTTCACGCATTAAGTATTTGCCAATTTTCAGAAATTTTTATATATAGCAATAAATGTTTCCATATTTTAGTATTGTTGTTGCGGGGCCCGCCCGAGCACTATATGAAATATAGAGCCCAGGCTGAGGCCTTCTCATCTCTAGTGGGTACGGGATATCTGAATATTTTTTTGGGGGGTGGGGGTAAGATATTATTAAACTTATTAGAATCATATGGATTAATTAATAAAGTAATTGGATCAAATAGAACAACATTGACAAGTTTATCTACAATTGATCCAATTTTCACAAATGTAATTAATAGTTCAACGTCATTACTGGGTGATATAATAAGCGGTCATCGAGTAATCCTATTAAAAATAAAAACTAATATTCAACGATCAAAAAATAATAAAAGTTAAAAATTTTAGTCATAACAAACAATATTACAAAATTTCATGAATCTTTATTAAACATTAATTGGCCTCACCTATTAGAAAATTTCGATAATTCTCAACTAAAAAAAATACGAAAAATTTGCAAAAAATCAAAAGAATTATATAACGAAAGTTTTCCTGAGTATATATGAGTGAATATGGAAAAAATAAACGATCTTCAAAGAGACTAACCTGTTAATCTTTATGGGTTGTTTACAGTGGGAAGATTGTTTTGACAGCTTCTAAAAACATAGGCGGGTCCCTTTTGTAATCAATACATTTATAATCCATCATGGCAGCATCCGGAAAGGAAGTTAGTGGTATTGGGGCTGGGTGATTAACATGCATTTACGCCAATAAGACACGATTAACAATTGTTTCTCTCTTTTGACTGGTAAGCAGGATATTTTCCATAACGTTTCTTCCAAATATAAAGACAATTATTTAGCTCTCATGGTAGCCTTTGAATGGTTTATGAATTTAAAGTAAATTGTATCTTATTTACTGATGATTTAACTTTAACAACTTGACAGTTTCTTACGATTATTAAATATTATATATAGTGACAAAGAACAAACCAGAGTTGCTTATCGTGCGAATGAAATGAAATAACATAGGAAATAAACGAGTAATGTTTTAAACATTCGTTTAAAAAATAACAAAACAACTACTCACCATATTTGCCTGGACCCGGGAAGAAATCTTCTTTACCAAAATGTTTGGAACAACCAATCATCCGATTAGAAATCTTTTGCCCGATTTTTAAAAGTCGAAGTCATTCTTTGCGACGACTCACAGTTTCTCGAACATTACGTAAATTAATTGCAATTGTCTTTTCATTGTTACGAGGAAAGTTACGGAAACTCAAGAGCGGATATTTAGATGCTGTCGAATGATGCTGTGGAACACAGCAATTGGTGTCATGTTTTGTTTTTTTATGTCTCGCCATTCATCTTTTTTTTCCATGCCACTTTAGCTGTTTAACGAATGCAAAGTAACTGATTTATTTCGGAGTATCGGTTGCCAAGTTTACGTCAAAGACCGCCAGATGGCGTATCGAAGGGCTGGCGTCGCCAATTCCTGCTCAAAATGAAAAAATATATTTGATCATCCTGCTTCAGATTTAAAATCCGAAACGATACTGCTTGACAGTTAGTAATAAGCTAAAAAGTACCTTATTTTAAAATGTGACTGTGAATTTTTTTAAAGTAAATGCACATCAGAATCAGGGAAATCAAATTTTTGAACGGCTAAGGGGGGACCCGAGCCCCTCCCTGCCCCCCATATGGGCGCCCATGCCCCCCCAATTTGAGTAAAAAATTCTGTCCTGGGCAGAAGCAGCCTTGTATGGGTTTACGAAACCCATACAAGGTGTATTTCACACGCCCATATACAGTGTCGTTAATTGGTTCCAGCAGGTAAGACGAGTAGCGAAAACCACAAGTACGGAGAGAACTTTTTCATAAGGAGCAATGTTAATTAAAATAATCTGTTTCTGAACAATAAAAATTTCACATTTTACTTTGTGATTTTTATATTTATGGGGCTGTTGTTTAAAGCAAAACTTTAAAACTGGACAGACAAACAAAAAGAACAACAATTGAGTTCGTACTAGATCATATTAGAATGGCCATTGCCCTTACTTGGAAGGGGAATCTCCTCTCAATAATGATGACTCAATGGAGACAACAAGCAAAATAAAAATATGCAATATATGCTTACCCAGTCTTTATTTTTTGAATATAAGTTCGATTCTTTTAGACTTGCAAACTTGTCGATGATGTGAAAAAATGGTTGAGTTTCTATTAACTCTTTTAGTAGTTCCTTTTCAATTGAAATTTTTAACAAGTTTCTAAGTCTGTCTTCAAACATCGTATTACGTAGACTGATTTTGATTCTGTTTAAGCAAGAAAAACTCCGTTCTACGGAAACACTAGTGGACGGAATAGTCACTATTAAGCAAAAAAGTTTATAAGCTTCTTTAAAAATGTATCTGTTTTCTGTTAAAATTTCCATGAATGTTTGTAATTTCATATCTCTATACTGCTTATCCAGATATATGTGTTTTAATTCATTTTTCAATCTTTGGAAGTCAGTAAATATATTGGGGTAGTACACATTTAAATTATTTATTGTTTTTGTAGGAAATTTATTGGAATACTCTACAAATTTTGAAGTATCCCTTAATGTAATAAAATGAAGCTTTTCCATATCTTGAAAACGTGTAGTAATTTGTAAAGAAATAGTATCTAATATTTCATAAAATATGAATTTTATATTTTGCAAGAACTTTATTTTGTGTGAGCGTCACTTTTTTTCGTCCCTCACGGTGTTCAATTGGAACTGTTGTTTTCGAAATCACTAATTCGAAAATTTCTATGAACGTATCCTCATTTAGTTTGCTGTTTATATGCGTATTTTTAATTTCTGAGATGCA
>QLNU02015270.1:106288432-106310740 GCA_006491805.2 Dysdera silvatica | reverse complement strand
AACAAATCTAACTCAAGCAGATTACTAATACTAGTCGCGTAGACGTCACGAATGACGCACCACACGAACTGCGAATCTGTTTATAGTATGTGTTGTAAGTAAGACGGTAGATGGCTTATGCGGGCTACGTGAGCTGTTGTGTTGAATGTTTAGGATAAAACTTCAAGTTGAATTAATGTTTATTATTTTCCGTTAGCAAAATTAAATATGAGCTCTTCTGGAATTATCGTTTGCCTATTTCGTCCTTTAATGACTATTAAATCCGTTCGCTATTATCTGGTGGATAGCTTGGAATGCTGCATCTCTGCTACGTGCTAATATTAGGATAAAAATTCCGCATTTTTTTCCAACAGTTAGTTGATCTAGCTAATTTATCGCGTATTTCGGCATTACTATTACCTAAGCCGCGACGTTCTTGCATTTAGATAGGTCCATGCACATGCGCAAAAGGCGAAGCCCAGCGATTCACGGTCCTGTCGCCAGACCCTCATGATTAGAGGGGGAAATTCTATTTTTAGATGCAGAGAAAGGATAACTGAGGTTGAAAGGTTGAAGTTCATTGCTGGCTCCGTGCCAAGCGCTATTGTAGGTGAAATCAGAGATCCTTATCTCTTATTTCTTATCTGAGGGAGGGTCAGTTAATGGAAACAGAAAAAAAATTCTTAAAACGCAATTTTTTTTAGGTGATAGTAATAAAGTTAACATAATTTTGAATAGTTAGGTGCACTGCGTGCACCCAAATTAAAAAAATACGTGCAGGGAAAAAATTCCAGGTGCACTGTGCACCCGTGCACCCGCTAATTTTGAACCCTGCAGTAAATACTTCTTTTAAAGAATCCCATTCTTTATTTATAACACTCAACATTTTAGAGTTAATCCTAAAAAAATAATAAAAACTTATAAAAAGTAAATAGTGATTTTGAGAAAAAGAGCGTTCAAGTTGGAACTTGGTAACAAGGTAACATGTAATAGTTATTTTTATTTTATACAATAGTGCAAGAAGTAATTGAAGAATTTTGATGCGGTTTGTTTTAAAACACTGCCAAAAATCGATATTATTTTTTAAACTAATAAATAAAAAATCGATTTTTTAAAGATTTAAAGGTCCTGTGTCCCCTTAAGAAACAAAAACACAACGAAATTACACGCTTCTACTGTTACCACTCAACGTGCCTCGAAATACTTCAGGGTAATTCAGGCTAACAAATATAACACTAAACTGTTTGTAGTTTGAATCAAAGTTTTATTCAATTCTTTGATTTAATTTTTTTTCTTTGACCAGTAACACCCCCCACAGAAAATTTTTTACCTCTAGAAACCTCTGTGGTAATCAAAAATCTCAATTTTTATTTCTGATCAAGCCATACCTCTGTTTTGGTAATTTTTACCTTTTTCCCCATGCAAAACCTCTAGATTCAGAGGTAAAACCTCTGATCTGGCAATACTAGCTGACATGATGATGCGATAAAAATTTCTCTTCTCTGACAATACTTGATTTCGTTGTAAATAAATCGTCGCCATAGTAACCATGTTCGCAAGGCATTTCCGTTTTGAAGCGAAGCTCTGAATTTCTATTGTACAAGCGACAGCGGAGTTGCGCCTGTACTATCACTCGCTGAAAAATATTTAAAGAAATGGCAAATCACTACTTTATGTGCAAACAAAATGTATTGCCAAAGTCGTATAGAGATGCAAATTAATAAAAACCAGAAGTTATTTTGTAAAATAAAAAATTCATTGCGAAAACATTAAAATAGCTGAAAAAAAAACTCTGCAACCTTGAAAATTGTCTGGCAATTATTCAGAGAAACTATGGCATACTATGGAACTACGGTAAATTCACTTGGGACCTGGATCAGATACAGAAACTACTGTAGTTTATATACAGCCGCCTCCACAAACCTCCATGTTCTAAGGGACAGTCTCGGCGGGCCTGCGCATTACGCTTTCCCAGTGCGGTGCTTCGCTGTCGATATTGTCGCTTCATTCGGCCCTTTTTCTCGGCGGGCAACATTTCGTTGGTGCGTTTAACGCGTTTAAAGCGCTGACTTAAAAACGTAGCCTTCTGTTCCTGAATGTAATTCCAATTATATTAAAGGAATTAAATTCAAAAAAAAATAGTGGGCTCAAAATAAAATTTTGAATTTTATTTTTCTAATCAAATTTTAAATTTGATAAAAAATAAAAAGGATTTGGAATTTAAATTAAAAAAAAAAGAACAAAAAAACAAACCGTTCGATCGCTCAATTTTTTTAGGTGAAGTGGCGCTTTACTCTCGTCATTTCATATCACATTATGTGACCCCCATGAAGAACCCCATAATATCTTAAACTACGCCTCTGATTATAATATATGCAACATTCTAATATATTTTAAATTAATCGAGGGGATCTAAAGACTCTCAGGCCAATAAAACTCTAAACCTATGAGTAAGTTCCAAACACAATATTTCCTTTGCATTTAAAGCTAATGTTGTAACTCAAATGAAGGCAATTTGTTCTGTAACACGTCGCGTTCGGCGTATGTTGCGCCATCTATTAGATATAATATTAACTAATAAAACTTTATGTGTTAATTAGAATAAATTTTCGCTGGGCTTGTGCTCCAAATTTCGTCGTTGTTTTTCCTCAAATAAAATGTACTATTTTTCTCGCATTAAATTATTAAATATTAAACAATCAGCAGAACTTTGCACCTCAAAGTATGCAAAGTTGTAATTGGATTATATTAAAAAATAGGTCTGCACGTTTTCCAGATTTGTCTTGTTGCTAATTTCTACAGGTATTAGATTAAACCCATTTTGGATTATTATTATGGATGCTGTAAGTTGGGTGAAGGACCACAGCCAGTGGCGGTTCTAGACAAAACAATTTTGGCATAGATCTTCTGCCCATGTGTGCGAGCGTCGTTTGCGGCACCTGTGCACATAGGCAGGATAATAAAATATGGCTTCATTTGGGAGGCATGGCCCCCGACCCTAGCCTAGTACCGCTACTGACCATAATTTTGCTTTTCATTGAATATATCTGTGGTCACAGGGAATAAGTGGTTACGTCAAAAAATGGCAAAAATAAGTGCGCTGTGATTTCAGCAAATTAATTATTCTTTAAACCATTAAATTTAGAACGTCATTTGAGTCATATTGATGTCAATCAAATTTATTTCTTTTTCAAAAATTGTATATACAGAAAAAGTTCCAAGGTAAAAAAGTGTTGCCATGAAAAATTGCGATGTTATACTTAACCAATTATTCACGGATATTTAAGAGTGGTTTCTTTAACCTTCTCATTCCATTTTCCTTTTCCATTTGTACTTCGTTTTATATACTTTTGTTTGTTTGATATGTACGAGTAGAAGTCGAAACTAGATTTGGTTGCTAAATGCAAATAATTGGCAATTCAACAAGTTGGCAACACGAAATTGAAAAGACACCTGATAAATTTTAAGCAACCTTTATAAACCTAATGATAGCGATTTAATACTGCGTAAAAAACAACAAAGGTGCCTGTATTCTGAGGGGGAAAAAAAGTTTCGTTGTTTCATCTGTATCGTTATGTCAAACTTCTCTACAGCAAATATCAGTATGTATATGGCGCCATCTAGTTAAATAAGTGGAAAGTCATACTATTGTTACGTATATATGTTTTAAAACTAGGCGAATGTTTAGCTCAGTGGTTCCCAACCCTTTTCAAGCCGCGACCCACTTTTATAGTAACCAAAAGATTCGTGCCCCCCCCCCCAATTATTTATGACCCCCCAACATACATTAAGTACAAAATTATATATATATTAATTACGTATATAATTACATATATTTCTATTAATTATATATATATTACATTAATTATGTATATTATATTAATTACATATATTTCATTAATTATATATGTTATATAATTAATTATGTATATTATATTAATTACATATATTTCATTAATTATGTAGAGTGGCCCCATTTTTATTAAATTTATTACATTTTTATTACATTATGTGCAATGGAGTCCATTTTCGAATTGACCCCTGTGGGGCGTACGCCCCACGTCGGGAAACACTGGTTCAGCTTATTCATAAAATTTTCTGATTTACTGAATAAAGTTAAATAAATAAATAAATAAATAAATAAATAAATAAATAAAGTTAATTCAGTGCACTATTAATTTGGAAAAAAAAAGTATTAACGCAAGCGTTGAGCGATAGGGCGGGAACCGCCGGGCTGCACCTGCTGTGCATATGCGTGGACTTGAGAAAAATTCATACTAGTGTTTTCATCCAATAATATTTACTTGGTTAGGAAAGTAGCATCTTGCGACAGGAGAAAATAGCTTCTCTTGTCGCATTTCTGCGCATGCGTATGGACTTGATCATGGACGTTTGTCTGTTGACAAAAAGGATAAGGTAGAGGTTTTTTTTTTGTAAATGTAATCAGGGTCTTCTGGGCGTAAGCAGGGGAGAAGGGACTTAAAATAGGGGAACTATGCTCTTTTAGGAAGGTTTTGTTGTCGTGGAAAATGAAAAGGGAGAGAATGGATGGAGAATTATTTATGACTGGTAGTATTTATGAATTAAATTATTATAAAATTTTACTTATGTAAATTATTTAGTATATATTATTCTGAAATTGTAATTAAATAATTTAAAAATCATATTAAATAATATAATGATTAAATTATATATAAATTATATGTATAATAATTAAATTAAATAATTTAATTATGAAATGATTAATTTAATATTAATTATTAAATAAAAGTTTGCATTTGTTAAAAAATTGTAACGTTTAATATACGATACCTGAAAAATAAATCATGTTGTATTGGCAATCTTTTATACGTAGCAAGTTTTCAAAGATCATGTTTGGCGCAGTATAGCCCAGATGCTCTTGCGCCATAAAAATCCAAACAAACAAACAATTTTTCAAAGAAAAATACGGATAAGAATACCAAGAAGAAGAAAGGTACTATATGAAATACAATCCTAAATTATCACCTATCTGTGTGAATGGGTTAAATGTCCAAGAAGAAATGCTTGAATTTTGTTTTCTTCCGAATAGAAAACGAACTTTTTTTGTGTAAATATGAACAAACAAGCAAGTGAAAGAAAATCGCCTAAAGTCGATATTTAAATTTAGCGGGTTTCAATTAACATTAATTCGCGGCTCTCTAATTCGCGACCCTCTAATTGGCGGCTCCCTTATTCCCGACTCGCTACCCTCTAATTCGCAACTATCTAATTCTCAAGTAACTCGGTAGATTTGTAACGTTAACAATAGCCATCATTATTGCATTTACGGAAGACCTTTGCCTTGTCCTTTTTATTGCGTATAGACAGGCAGACAGACAAAAGCCAAAAGCAATAGCGGGTTCAATATCTATTGAATTATTTCATTTCTGTTGAATATTTTATTTCGTTTCTTTTCTGGCAAGTACATTTTGTAAGAAAAATAAAAATTTTGAAGGTAAATTTCACACCCCAGAAACGAAGTTGACACCCACTTCCCGTGAGCAAATAATTTGGCATGCACCCTTGCCAGGTAGATTCTGGGATCTGCGATTTTGGAGTCTCGCGACAGCCTGATGTTACTGAAGTTTAAGCGTTATTCTAATATTGCTTATTTACAAATATCCGAGAGGTTTTCATTTGTGCTAAACTTGGATATTGAAGGTAATGACTTCAATGAAAAACTCATGTTTTATTGTCTAAATACGCGAAGGCCAAATTCTTTAGGGGCCCATTCTTTTGTCCCACATATAGGCGTACGTAGAAAATTCACAAGGGGGTCTACAAACTTAAAATGGGGAGCGGGGGTTACAAGGTTACAACTCCATATATTCATATGTATGTATACAAAATTTGAGCTCAATGGGATAGGTTATAACCCCTGTGTATACTAGTGGCCTCAGCCTTGTGTCCCATGAAAACCTTAATGAGGCATTGTCTGGAGGAAACAGCTACTGGGAGTAGCATTTCATTTTTTTTTTTCACTACAGTTTCGCACATGTTATACGCAAAACCGTAGCCAGTATTTAATTCTGGGGGAGGGAGGGTAATTTTTTTTACAAAATAACGTTGAATAAAAGATGTCACCTTTATCGTAAAGAAGCAATATAAATACATTATACAAAAATAAATGAGAAAATGTTTGCCTTCAGACGTTGATTGTCGATTTTTGCTTGTAGTTTTGCCATCAAAAAAAATTTTTTTTAATAAAGAAAATGGTTTCTATCTCTTTCTTTTAAAATATTGTCAAATTAGTGGTTTACAAAACGAGGTCTTGTAGTACTCAGTATTTTGATAATTATTCAAGGCTTGAGAGTTTTTCTCCCGCTTTTTACAAGTTAGACAAATAAACAATACACATATGTATTTTTGTGGCCTTATTACAAATTTAGTTTCGTGGGGGGAGGGGGGCGGTCCCGAAGACCATCTTTGGATACGGGCAGGGCTATACGTATAACTAAACACGCTTCATGATCTTATTGCCCATGGGCGTGCTATTTCTTACGGCGCAAGGATAACAAAAGTTATGATGCGCAGAAACCTTCTGTTTTCCGAGGAACCCCTTTGGTTTATGAAAAAAGGGGGAAGACTGAATCCACAAGAGTCTATAGTCCAACAACATGATTTAATACGAATATTTTCTGGATGCACCCCCCCCACTTCATATAATTCCGGGGCCACCTATGGTTGAAGACTTATTTTTATGCTGCTCTGCAGACCCAAGATCTTTATGTCTACTTACTATGCTTACACAAGGACACTTTTTTAAGGCACATTGCTTCAGAACCGACTGTCTTGGTTACGTTTCATACAGTATAAATTGATGTTTGCCATAATTGGCTTGTAATGAAGCAAACTCAAATTTGATGAACTAATCCTTGGATTCTCCTTAACTGTTCTCAGTATATCTCTGGTGTGGGTGACTTACCTTCCGAGACCTCCTGGAATGTCTTCTATTCGCAAAGAGATTTCTGTGCTCATTGTATCCATTTACAAGATGCTAGATAGTAAACTTTGATTCCTTGATATTTTCCCAATTTTTTACATCGATTTTCACTTGTATTATACATTGTATTCATGAGCGCCCATAGAGTTATATGCAAGGGGGTGCATCCAGGAAAAATTCCAATTGAATAATGTTGTTGGACTGTAGTTTCTTGTGGATTCAGTCCTTTTCCCCCTTTTTTCATAAACCAAGGGGGTGCAAGTGCACCCTATGTACCCCCTCGGGGCGCCCATGACCGTATTTTACTTTTATTAAACGTTATCGATTGGATAATTATTTTTGTTTTGTTTTGACAGCTGTGTACTGGCGTACGCAGGGGGGATGTTGATGGGATTGTAACCTCCATTGCCATAAATTTTGTGTATAAATGAATACATGGAGATTAGCTCTGTAACGCCCCATTGAGCCTGCAACCCCTTACGAACTTTCTGCGTATAGTTATGAAGCATTGGAGGATTTCTGAGTGAGCACCAGGCCTGTAGCCAGAATGAAGGGGCAACTGGGGTAAGGCAAAAGGCATGTGGGGCACAAGTATGGGGCCACGCCCCTGATGGCCTCGGATTGGCTACAAGCCTGATGAGCACACAATTGGACCAGTTAAAGCCTGCTCGAAAAAGAATGAGAACTGACGAAAACGAAGAAGTTGAAATGACGCTGATGGATGGATCAGAGTGGTTCAAATGCAAAATCTTACATTCGTGGGTGCAGTTTTACAAGAAGAGGCTTGCTGTTTTGCTGACGTGTTGAATGTGGATGATTTTACATGATCAGCTATCTCTCTGGATTCTAACTGGAAGTTCTAAGAACAGGTTTAGGATAATCTGCAATTAAATTTGTGGTGAGGAAGCCAGCGTAAGCCTTGAGACTATCAATGATTTCTGAAAAAGAAATTGTTTACGACTTTGAAATACGTAACGGCTAATACACAGTGTTAACGAGAACGTAATTTTCTGCAATACGGACTTTAAAGGTAGGTGTGCATGACTTTTATTTTTGTTATATGGTAACCAGAGGGTTGGAAAACATAATATAGTGATACGAACCCATCCTTTCCGGATAATACGAACTACTGTTAAAGAAGAATTTAAGTATTACGCAAGCACCTTTGGGGGGGAAGTGGGGATTGCTGTTGTGCTCATTTTCCTATGTTAGTCAATGTTGATTTTTACTTGCCAGTGGGGTGGGGTATAAAATGGCCAAAATATTGCTTACGTAATACTTGAACGAAAATATTTGTTTTGTTCCTTTTGGTATTCGCGCATTAACGAGTTTGCCTGCAGTTTATTGTGAAAATAAATGGTCGGGATGCTTGGTTATAGAAAGCATGCTTCTGTCAAGAGATAAATATTAATACAGTGGAACCTACTTAACGCCTTGCCAGGACTTTGGCTGCAATGGTTACCATGAACAGAAGATCATCACACGACAGACTTTGATGTGGCATGACTAACAAGTAAGTCCTTTCAATTCTTTCTTATCAAATGTGGTCAATTTATCGGGTGGACAATATGCCAAGGTGCTCATTTTGCAGGTTCACTGTGTATTTAACGTAAGATACACTTGTACGTCAGAATTTTTTATTTATCAATATATTAATTCAGCTTTTATAGTAAGTACTGGGTGATCCAAATTAAACAGGAGGTGTTTAGACCTCTCTGTAGAGAAAACTATTTGATCAATTTCACCCAAATTTCATACACATGCTCCCCTGAGTATGCGGTTTCGATTTCTGAAAGAAAAAATTGAGTTCATATTTCGGCCGCTAGGGGAGGAAATGGCGCTGCGGAGCAGGCAATTTACATATTACTTAACATGCGCAACATCCTCTGCCTATATAAGGAGTCGTGAAGCATTTTTCCACCATACGAGGACTCCGTCATGAAACTTACTTTACCAGATCGCGCGTTACTTGTTAAGCTCTTTTATCAACGAAATAGCAATGCTTCTGCGGCACTTAAAGCATTTCGACAGGTAAAAGGTTTACGCAGACGCACTCTCACAATTACAAATCTTCGAAAAATGGTCTTGTATTTTGAGGAGACTGGAACATTCGCCATTAAATCAGGACGAGGCCGCAAACCAACTCGAGTGCAGCAAATTGAAGAAGTTGCAACTGCAGTAGTGGAGCAGGGAGCAGCAAGTGCACATGGTAGCAGTAGTGCACGTGCGATATCACGGGAATTGGACATGCCATATACGACAGTGTAGAGAGTTATGAGAAATGTCCTGAAGTTTTATCCATATAAGATAGCCCACACTCAGCAATTGCTTTCTGGTGATAATGACGTGCGGAAAACATTTGCTTTGATGTTCATTGCTCGGATGACAGTGGATGATGAATGGCCTTGGCAGATACTGTGGAGTGATGAGGCCCATTTCCACTTGAATGACACTGTAAACACATGTAACTGCCGTATTTGGTCTGACACAAATCCCCACGTTCATCAACAAATTCCGTTGCATGCTCCAAAAGTGACAGTGTGGTGTGGCTTCACCTCATCTTTCGTCATTGGTCCTTACTTCTTTGAAGAAAATACGGCCTCGGGGCCAATGACATGTTCTGTTACTGGCTCTAGGTATGCATTTATGCTCTGGAACTTTGTCATTCCTTTGCTTCAACAGAGAAATTGTCTTGACACTACAATTTTCATGCAAGATGGTGCACCCCCGCACATCGCGTTGCCTGTTCAAACATTATTACGGCAAAACTTTTCGGATGACAGAGTGATTAGCAGGTCATTTTCAACATCTTGGCCGCCTCGGTCACCCGATCTTAACCCTTGTGACTTTTGGCTGTGGGGATATTTAAAGAGCTGCGTTTATAAAGGCAATGTTCCGAACTTAGCAGTCTTAAAAGACAGAATTTCGCAACATGTATCCCACCTCCAAGCGAATGAGTTACGTTCTGCCGTGGAATGTGTTGTGCATCGAATGCAATTTCTAGAGCAAAGAGACGGGGGACATATCGAGCCGTATCTGTGATGATAGTGTGGTTCCACATATGATAGCAATAAAGTTATTGCACAAATCTTTTTTTAGTCATACCTACTGTCCTACGGTATACTGTAATTTGTAGTTAATTTCATGTGATTGCAATAAAGGTTATTGCATGTTAAAACACTTTTTCGTTGTTAATATTAATAAATTGCCTGCTCCGCAGCACCATTTCCTCCCTTAGCGGGCGAAATATGAACTCATTTTTTTTCTTTCAGAAATCAAAACCGCATACTCAGGAGAGCATGTGTACGAAATTTAGGTGAAATTGGCCAAGTAGTTTTCTCTGGGGAGAGGTCTAAATACCTCCTGTTTAATTTGGACCATCCTATATATATATTTATAATTAAACTAGGAGTGCTAATAGCCAACGCAGGTCCCCGGGCTCACTTCGATCGGACCCCATGACCCCTTCCCTGGGTAGTGGCATAGATATTATTTTCAGGGCCGCGTCCCCCCCACAGCATAGGTCCTTGCCAACGCAGTCCCCTAGACTACATCCGGGCCACGTGGCTGCAGCCCCTGCTGCCGCCCCCTCTCATCGGCTCTCAATTAAACTAGAAGAAATTGTTAAAAAATATATATATATATAAACAAACAAAATAAAATGTCAGTGATTGTTAATTAAGTACCTAATTAGCAGCAATTTTCAAACATGGTAACTTCGATTTTATTTAATTTTGGGGTATAATTTAAAATCGAAATCAAATATATCTTCTTTATGGAATATACTGGAATGGTATTTGTATTGTAGATAGTTTAAAAAAAAAAAAAAAAGTTATTTTAAACGTAATGTAAAAAGGCAGTTTTTCAGAGAAAACTATTGTTTACATCAGTGGTTCTTAAACTGTGCTCCTCGGAGCCCTCGGGCTCCGCGAGTAATATTTTGGGGTTCCGCGAAGGACATTGGTATTAAAATATTCAGTAATTGGAAAAATCCTGGCTTCCTAACTAAATTTATTAATCTGTTTTTTTTTTTAGCGCCAAATTGGCTATTTATTACGGTAGGCATTTTATTAACGTACTTTCTCCTACCGCTGTTTAAGGGTTGTTCGAGTATTATTTAAATTTAAGCATATATTTTGGGCTGTTTTATATTTTCCTACATATAAGCAAAAAAACGCAAATAGCTGACCCATCCCATGCTTACGTGAGGTTTTTATTCTCTGATTTTTTATTTGCTGCTGCAAATACCACTTTTTAAAGAAATTTATAAATTGATTTAGGTTTTGCTTAAGAATTAATCATTTCAGTTCTGTTAGGGCAGTTTTCACCTGGTAATAAGGCCCACTGTGTTCGTTGTATTATTTTCGATGTCTTACGTCGTAATACAGGGGTCTTCAACCTTTTTCAGTCCAAGGGCCAATTTTGCTTATTCTTGTAGGCCCGCGGGCCGCACTACTGTATCAGCAATATTGATCAATGTAAGTACTGAGCCCACCTCAGGATAAACTTTGATATTTTTTCAGGTCTTCGAGTATTGGTTTGCGTACCATCCAAAATATTTTCTGGATCCGGGCTTCTGAACAAATGCGGCTTAAGAAGGTAAAATACTACGAAGTAAAAACGTTTACAATACTTTTAGTTATTATTGTTGTGTTAAATTCAAACCAGATTTTAGCACTGCATGTTTTATTTTTAACAGTCCTGTCAATATTAAGTTTTATTTTTGATATTAGAACTCTAAGAGTGTTTCCAAGGTAGGCGTCAATTATTCTGGTCTTAACTTTTCATTTTATCAACTTCATTTTTGAAAACAGTTGTTTACAGATGCATTGGCTTACACAGGGGGCTTGATGAAGGCTGTAATTCCCACTGCAACGAAATTTTGTGTATATACATATAAACATATGGAGTTGTAGATCTGTAACTCCCCATTGTGAGCCTATAACTCTTCCCTTATGAACTTCCTGCATACGCTTATACGCAGATATAAGTACGCTCGAATAGTAACACTTTCAGAGCATGCAGTCAGATGGTTGGGAAGATGTTCTTATCGACATATTTAGAATAGAATTTGATGAGTCCTAAGATGAATTTTTTTTAAATCACTGCAAATCAACAAAACTACACTTAATGCCCATATACGATAGAATATTAAAGTTGGTTAGTTGTTTACGGCGCAAGGACAGCAAGGGTCATTTTGCTTCAGTCAAGGTGAGATCGTACATACGGTACAGAAAACTAAAGTAAAACACGATCGAGGGGAAACCTCGAGTTACTTTGGTTCTATAGTGTTTTAAAATATTTCTTATGAAATATGAAAATGCCAACAGAATAAAATACAATGTTTATTTCAGATTCAAAGGGAGCAGGGATGTTATTTTTGTGTGAAACAATTTGTATTTTTTCATGAGTTCGCGGGACGCGGGTCGAAGACCCCTGTCGTACTACGTCGAAAATAACACAACCGAACTATGCTTATGCAATTTACGTAAGCATAGTTTAGCCAACCCCCTCCCCCGTTTTCCCAAAAATAAAAAATAAGCAAAGTTTAAAACCCCATCCCTTCTAAGATACATAATAGCTTAACACTCCCTTATATACATAATGAATTGCTAAATTTTTAAGGTTTACGTGATAGAATTTGGGGCTCCGTCATATAGTTTTGGATTTAAAAGGGCTCCGTGACCAAAAAAGAAGAAACGTTGGTTTACATGATCACAGTGGCAGTTCTAGGTAGGATCGGGAGCCCCCCCAAATATAACCTGATTTTATTATCCTGCCTATGTGCAAGGACACCACTGCGGCGCCCGTGTACATAGGCAAAAATTTGGGTCCCCTCAAATATTTTTGTCTAGAATCGCCAATGCATGATCAGATTTAAAAATATTTTTAAACGAATAGTTAACATTCTGGTACATCCCGGATGCACATTTATGTGCTAAAACATGCTTTTATCCTCTTGTGAGTCTGATTATTAGAGCTATAGATATTGTGTTTGCCTTCAAGCAGTGCAGGACCGCCGTTAGCGGGGGGGCGGGGGGAATCGGTGGATCCATCTCCCAATGTTTGTATTAAGGTTTTATGCCCCCTCCAATTTCAAACAAATAACTTCTACTGGTCCCCCCAATATTTTTATGCCGTCGGCGACCATGAAGCAGTGTTGTCCTCAAAGTTAGTTGTCCAGAAAACTGCTTTCTTAACGCAATGGTCTATTTAAAACTGTGGGATTGGTACTCGCATAAAAGAGTGTAACCCAAAATATAAATAAAATTTCAAAAAAGTGATTACAGATTTTGAAAGCTGAAAATTTGTGAAACAAAAGATATTTCTTTTATTCATTTTTTTGAAAAAGCGAAATTTCAAGAATTTCGACTTTTTCGACGTTTGCATATAACTTAACGCCATGTACAGTGTTATCACCCAATAAAGAACACCGACGGAACCGGATATTTTGTCCCTTTAACAGAGGTGTCCTTTCTTCGAAAGTACGTGTGTTGATACATATTTATACAGTCAAAGGGACTGGGAAACAGGAATCATCGTTTAACCGAGATGGCCCTTTTTTGGAGGTGCCCCTTACGATAGATAATGCTGTATTTCTTAACAGTTAGGTAAAGAAAACTGCAAAGAACAATTTAAAAAAAAAAAAAAAAAAAAATTCAGTTGGCCAAGAATAAATGAAATTTCAATGGCAGATTGAATAGTTTGAAGAAATGTTTTTCAAATTTGAAAGATTCTAGGACCCCGTGTTCTTTTGAAACGTTCCTATTGAGAAGAAGAAGAAGAAACAAGGGATTTAGAAACGGAAGCTTTCCCGTTGGGTGGTCCATGCTGTTCCAAAGGGGCGGAAATGACATCACGACTCGACAAGCTAGGAAAACTGCAGCTATCTATTCCAGCTTTCTCTATACGCAAAGAATAACATAATCGTGAAAAGCCAAAATGTGGTCACACAGAGCCGTGCAAACAACTTTCGGGCGATGGGGAACTCGACCCCTCAAATAACACAATTTAGCCACCTTCGTTGACGGACAACGGAAGCACTGTGCCAGTCATCCGATACCAGCTAGCAGTCGCCCCAGCCATTAGTCCCTCCGTGTAACTCCCACGGGGGCGGGGTGTGGAGGGGCGGAGCCACTTCATCGATGGTCCCGATTTCAATTATCCTTTTCGCATACTATCATCACCTTGCGGCTAGGCCTTTTTTAGACGCTTATTTGTCGCCTCGTTTATCAGTTTAAACGCTTTGCTTGAATCGGTGACGTCAGTCGAGGGAGAGGGTATCGATAGAGGATGGGGAGTTAGCAACCCCAAAATCTTATTATATACTGTTCCCTCCATCATCACCTCAAACTTGAGCGCGTTTTTTTCTACAGCTATGTATACATTGGAATTCGATTATGACGAATGAATGATTTCCACTAGTTTGATTTAATGTATGATATATATGCAGAATGTAATGGAAATGATGAACTACATTTCGCGGATGTAGCAAACGTTTCCAAAGATATAAGAATACATAATATACCTACATGGGTGGGCACAGACTTTCCTTTGGGGGGGGCAAGAACAGAATTTGCCATGGTCTTGGAATAACACCCTTCATTTTTCATGAAAGTTGGAATTTTTACAGTGAAAAAATATATTTTTGGGGTGGGTCATGACCCCTGTGTTCGCGCTTGTATCCGTATTTTTTTTTCTCTCTCTCTAATTTCGTATTTTTACCTTTATATTCAAAGATTGTAGGTGGTTTTTATTTTTTTTACGAATAAGAGTTTTATTAAGTTATTTTCATATGATTTTATTATTTTGTCTACATAACTTCGATGTCTTTAATTTGTTACCTTGCTAACATTACTCCAGCTACTATTAACCAAACTCGTATTTGCAAATAGGCGTATTGGGCAAGTACTTACGGCGTCGAATTTTTAGGGGCTCAAGCCTTTAAAAGGCGACAGATTTTTTTAATTTGCAATTTATCTATCGTAAAATTACGTCGATCCACAATGTACTCTGCGATTTTTCGTCGTATTTGAGGAGGCGGATCGTTTTCCTTTATTTTAATTTTTTTTTTTAAATTTTATTTGTTTTTTTTTAGCGACGGGGGTGGGAACAAATGCCCAGGAATCAACGATTTTGAGCTACAGTTGATGTGCATTTTAATATGGTTAAATTAATTACCGGAGATACAGTGAAAGCTCGTTAATGCGGCTTCCCTTAAAACGGACCTTCCGTTAGTAAGGACAAAGTCTTTTTTCCCCGTTTCAGGCATATGCACATTCAATGTTAAAGACTCTGTTTAATGCGTATGGCTCATCGGATAATGCGGACAGAAGTCTTTTGCGCATAGAAAAATGCCCTTTTCAGGAAATACTTGAGAAGGTATCGAAGACAGCATGGTTTTTACACTAGGTGTGGTGTAAATAGGCTCGTAGCTAGATACTTGTTAAAGTGGGGGGTGTGGGTTCTGAAAGTCACAGGGCAGACCCAGAAGGCTACAGGGGGCTTAAAGTTCTTAAATATTTTAATGTATTTTATTAATATATTTAATAACATAAATATCTAAGTAGACTAATATATTTAACATCAATGAATAAATTTCTTAACTTAAATTTTGCATTAAAAACTTATAAATTTTAGTATAGCTCTTCTGTAATTTGAATTTAATATAATTATATTTATTAAATACAATTATATTTATTATTATATGTATTATTATATTTCATTATATAATTATATGTATTATAAATATATGAAGATTCAAACCTCTGTAAAAAAAAAAAAGATCTACCGTAGAAAGCTATTTTGAATACATTTTTAACGTCAATTTCCAGTTATGTGCAATTTCGTACAAAAACAAAAAAAAATTAAATAAAATTCTACAATATTTGATTTTTGAGAAAAAATATTTTCCAGAGGGGCTTAGCCCCCCCATAATCCCAGCCTGGCTACGGCTGTGTCCAGGTGGACCTATATTTTAACGAAGATTCCGAACTTCGGTCATCACAGCCGAAGTCACGAGATAAGACAGGACTCGTGTCACCCTCCAACGGAGTGACCACTGCCGAGGCTGCTTCGAAGCTGTGTTCTGACGAGTGCCGGCATGCTTGGCAGTGGACGGCTGTGGGACATATGAATACATATGGAGTTGTATCTCTGTATCCCCCCACACACGCACATATGGACTTCTTGCGTGCGCTTATGAATTGCAATATCATAATACGTCGGGCGAGCCATGAAAAGCAATATCCCAATTCATTGTACAATTTAGGGTTTGCGTTCTTAGATTCAAACGGTATGAAATTGAAGCACATGTGGTAATAAATGATTTCCTAATGCGTTTACAACACGTGTAATTCAAGCATTGTGCTGTCTTAAAGAGTTTAATAATAACGCCACTCATCAGCGTAGAGTTTTCAAAATTATTGGGGGCGGGCCCATATAACTCTACGCCTATGAAGTCACTATATACAGTGGAATCTGTTTCTAACCGTATTTTTCCCTGTCCCAACATATACAAAGTATATCATGCTTAACCTTGTCTATAAGGATAGCTTTTCCAGCCCCTTGAGTATCGTTATGAGCAGATCGCACTGTATTCTAAACATTATTGTCACTCGATATTCAATTGTAGTTTGGCCGAACTGTAGAAAAACAAGAAGTTCTGGTGGCAGAGGCGTTGCCAGGAAGTTTTGGGAGTTGTAACCCCCATCGCAGTGAAATTTTGTATATTTAATATAGGAATATATGAGTTATAGCTCTGTAACCCCTCCCATTAAGCCTATAACCCCCTTATGAACTTTCTGCCTATGTCACTGGCTGGGTGGTTGTGCTGTATCCGGCAGTGCAAATGGCGGAAGGTCAAGATACATTGGATTGGTGTTAAGGCACCAGTTTTCTCAGTTCCAGAAAGTTTTACAAAGCTAGATGAAGTTCCTTCTCTTTGAACCCTAGCAAATGTTATTTTCAATATAACACTACATCTGTGCTCTTCACTTAGTTTGTTTCTTTCGTGTCATATAGATCTTTAGCGTGTGGCCTACATTATCGAGGGCTACAGCTACTTCTCCAAGACTCCACTCGAAGAGAGGCGGCATTGGGTTACTCGCTTGGAAAGAAGAAAATGGTTTGTAACCAATGACTTAATGCGGCTCATATATCTCCTAAGAAGCTTCTTTCTTCGAAGCTGTTTGTTGAAGGGACTAGAAACTGGCTAATGGCTTTGACTGTACTTCGAGGGCCGTTTAGTTTACTTCGCAAAGCAGGAAAAAGGCTCCTCTCTCAGCTCAAACAAGCCGACTCGCTGAATTGTGTGTCTATTGAGTCAGGTACTTCGATACGTTGGAAAAAGGGACTGCTTGGTTGTCAGAGGAGGAGACAATAATGGTGAAAATCTCCGGTTTTGTACTCAGGGCATCTGACAGAAACTAATCCAAAAGAATCAACATCCTCTCTTTAAACCGTTAAAAAAATCTGCTCTTTCTTTGGGCCCCTGAAGTAAAATACTAAAACTAATAATCTGCATTTTAATTTTAATCAAAATATGCAGTTTGGAAAGCGTTATTAGGAATTACGGATCATTTCAAAAATGCCACATTTGCCATACATGAAGTTTCTGATTAGAATACAGCTATTGAAATCATTATTTTAATGCTTTTAATATTGAAGTATAATAAAATCTAGGATATTCAAACTTTGCCGCTGGCCCAAGGGCCGTTGCGCCCTTATGGGAGATGGAATTCGCGCCTCCGAAAGGGCAAAGATTCGCAACCCGAAAATCCAAGGGTGAGCCCTTTGAGAGGACCCAGACGTTCTTGGATATGGATGCCATATGCTAACGACGAGTCAAATCATTCAAAGATTTGGCGTACGCAGGGGGTGTTGATGGGGGTTGTAACCCCCGATTGCAATAAAATTTTGTATATTTAACATAGGAATATATGAGTTGTAGCTCTGTAACCCGCACATTGAGCCTATAACCCCTCCCCCCCTCCTACGAATTTTCTGCGTACGCTTATGATTCAAAGACCGAATCAACGACGAAATTTCTCCTTTATAATAGATGGGCAAATTCGTTCCGTCGTTCATTCAATGAACGTTTTTACGTACCTCCACTCTATATATAACACAAATGCCCGACGACTGTAGGTCCCAAGGAGTCCAACGTAAAACTTTAATGGGCTCCGTGCCCTTCGGAAAAAAAAAATTATTTACTAAAATTATGATTTTACATTTATAGGACATATATTGATATTAGGCAAAAAAAAAATGATTTGCAGCTAACTTGCTTTTTAAGAATGTACAATGCGCTGAAAAAGGATGTTGACCATTTTCTCTACTTGTCGTTAGGTTTTTCACATTTCGAAATTTTCAATATTTTATCTTGTTTAAAATGAAGTAAGGAAAAATATATCTGAAGGATTTTTTATTTCCTTGCATAGAACCGGAGAAATAAAAAATTATATTGATATTTTAAAAATATTTCCTCGAGAGAATCATAAAACGGGATAAAATAGGTACTTAAAATACCAAATTTCTGTTTGGACAGCTTATTTGTGTCTCTTTATATGTTATATACTTACAAAATTTCATTGCAATATCTTGAATTTGTTTTAAAGCCTTAGCATTTTGAATTTGAAAAAATTACAAAAATGAAATTCTGATTAAATTGGACCTGAAATGAAAAATTTTCTATTATTATATGTCATTAGTAAAAGTTAAGACATAATGATGTTTCTCTTGACCTAGAAACAAAATTTTTGACTTATTAGATTTGAAAAGATTCAAAAGTTTTTTAAACAAAATTTCTTTTTTCAAATCTTGCCATTTTTGGGAGGCGCACCCCTTTAATAATCTAAAAAGCATTTTACTAAACGTAATATTATTGTATTTCTGATCGTTTAAATTCACTTTGTCATCGTCGTACTGCATTTGTATATTAGTACTTTTATGAAAATAAAGTGTCAACCTATGGAAATAAATATTTTCTAACGAATATTTTAAAAATTCAATCAAAACCTTGGAGCGCTATATACAGGGTGTTTCAGCAACAAGGTTACAAACTTTAAAGGGTGATAATATATATCAAGACGAACAATATTTGTCAAAGAAGCTACAGCTACAAACCACTCACAGCGCCAGTTCTAAAACCATCCAGCATGCACAAATAGTGACAACCAGTGCATGAGAAGCGCAAAATGCGATGTCCTAATCATCTATGCACTTGAGCAGCTGACCTGAGTTTTATCTGGTGCTTTTTAGGAAGTGGTTGTAAATATTTGTGTATGCTGGACGATTCTAGAACTGACGCTGTGAATAGTTTGCAGCCGTAGGTTCTCTGACAAATATTGTTCGTCTTGATGTGTACCATCATCCTTTAAAGTTTGTAACCCTGGTGCTGAGACACCTTGTACGTAGTGGCATCTTAACAAGTGGACAAACTATGACCTGGGACCCAAATTGGTGAAGTTTATTTATTATTTTTCTTATTGTCAAAATTGGGAATTTTGAAAGTTAGGAAGAGTTGAAGTATTACGTAAGCAACATTTTAGCCATTTTATAACCCCTCCACCCCCACTGGTAAGCAAAAATTAGCATTGGCTAATATAGGAAAATATGCACAACAGCGATCCCCTCCCAATAAAGGTGCTTACGTAATACTTAAACTAACCCTTAGTGCAAAACGGGCCCCATAAGACTATTGATTATAGGGAATTCATTAAGACCGTCCTATTGTGTGCGTGCAAAAGGAGGATATTAAAATAAATTATGAACTTAACAGTTTTTTATTTTTGAAAACTGGTTGGGAGCAGGAAAGGAGGTAGGGATTGGTTAGAGAGTCCTAATCTGCTAAACTGCCTAGGAGTCCGAAAGCCCTGTTCCGGGACCTATGTATAGAATTAAACGAATGTAGTGTTTCTCTCAGTCCTTAACTCTACTAAATTCATTTCATCTGTACCACAGTATCCTTAAATTATATTAAAACAAACATACATTATTTCTCCATTTGATGAGAATCTGAGCAGACGAAATAAAATAAAAAAATAGTTTCATATTCCTCAACCCTCTGTTTTGCCTAATTTTATGCACACGTTCATTAAAATGGAAGAAAAATCGGGAAAATAAAAAGTCGTCTGTCACACAAAAAAGGTGGAAATAGAAAAAGCTTTCTCTGGCTCGATTATTATTATTTCTTTTTTGTTGCCAATCCTCCAGGGGTAAACACATGCATTGCAGACAAACGATTCTTTGAATTTTTCTTCTCCATTTTACAAAAATATGATACATTTTTCTCAGGATGCTAGTAAATAATACTGCATTCATTATTTGCTTTAATGGTGTTTCTTCGTTAACTGGCACTTGAGCATTATGAGAAACATAGATTTCCCCCACCCTATACTTTTCTGGGAATACAGCGCATCTCCTTAAGCCAACCTTCCCAACCGCCCTCGCCTTACAACTAATACATGAATCACTCTATATTTTTTGTCCATCTTGAAGAATTTTGAAATATTATTTAGGAATTAGGTATAGTCTAACTCTTGTACTCTCTTTACGCACTCTTATTTATGTTTATTATGTCCACGTCAAATTTTTAGTGTTCGCTTCATTGTAGATACTTCTAAGTTGTCAAATATTGGTAAAGGTACAGTAAATTACTGAAAAAAAAGCCACTGATTATTAACCTTACTACAAAAAGTTGCCTTTACAGTAATAATCTCCCACCCCCCTTTTTTTTATTAGAACCCTATATTGTAAAAAGTAAAGTTTTCCGGGAATTACCAATTATAATTTACAATTTGAATAATTCTTCTTGAAAAAACTTCAAGTAATTGTAAAAACTAGATCTTTCAAATTTTAAAATGCTTCTTCAAAGTACTGAGTCAATCGCATGCCATACATTTGTGAATAAGGAACATGAGTTGCTCAGCAAGTTTTAAAGTTTTCGTTTGTTAAATTAAGTACGCAAAAGTTGGAAATATTTTTCCACTGTAGTACACCTTGTAGTACAATTTTTCATTCATTTGAAATCTTGAAGTACACTGCAACAGAACTTTTCTAAAATATGCTTACAGCTATAAATAGAAGCGAGCGTCATATGTTCGCTGTCTCGTGCTTGCAATAAAAAGAAACCAACTTCTTTTGACCTCCCCATCTTTCTCAAGCCTCGTTCTCTTTCAAAATTTGAAAAACAAAAACCTTTGACATCATCAATTTCATATATTCAAATGAGATAATGTCAAAATTTCTACTGTCGAATGTCCGGGGCCAAGAGCTACAGCGAAAAGAAGATGTGGAGAGCTTATAAATAGGCGACAAACCTTCCCTATGACTATTTCTTTGGATCAGTTACTCCTGCATCCGCACGAAACTGTAAACGTCGCGTTGCATTTTTGCTGATGGTGAGGATATGCTCCATCTGCTGCAGATTACTGTCAGTCTTTGACACTTGGTTCGAAGCTTTTGCGAAGTAGCAGCGCTCTTTCGCCACACAAAAACACCACTCGGCTGTTTCACACACACATGAAGGTGACTTTTTAAACTCTTCTTCTTTTCTGACGTTACTAAGTCCTTATTTTCTCAGTGTATTCCTGTGCAACTGTCTCTTAAATTTCCATGTCTCCATTTCCTTACATTAATATACAATGTTTCTTTTAATACGACATTGTTCAACAGCCATTTTTAAAAGGAAACGTCTTTGTCTAATTTAGAAACGCTAAGAGTATGTATATATATATATATATAGCTCTATCTACTTGTTGTAAGTTTGCTTTTGGGCCACTTACAACAATTGAGATTGTTCTCAGTATTAATAAAGAGACCCTTCTAAATTACTAAAATATTGTTAAACTAATTATATTCTGGGTTTATACTGTTTTTAGCTAAGTTTTGGTCAATGCTGGTTTATTCAGTATTGATCACAAATCTCAATTATTGTAGTCAGAAAAAGCAAACCAATAACAGGGATTTTGTGCGGTCCCTGATGAAGAACAAAATTCTTGGTATTGTTTAATCTTTTACTCCTCTTCACCTTTTACTACTACATGTCAATTTTTATTCTGAGATGTTTCTACTACTTAAATTTACTTGGTTTTACTACCTTGTGTGATATTACTTTACAACTTTAACTTTGTCCAAGTTAATATACATTTAGATATGTGTATTCATGTATATTACATTAGAAGGTACTACATGTCACAATCATACTACAATTTTGCTATATATATATAAGGGAGAGTTCAAGTGTTATATAAGCACCTTGGTGCAGGGATTGCCGTTGGTCTTATTTTCCTGTTAGCCAATGTTCATTTTTGCTTACTAGTGGGGAGAAGGTTTGAAGTGGCCAAAATATTGCTTAAATAATA
>QLNU02015270.1:106276162-106288332 GCA_006491805.2 Dysdera silvatica | reverse complement strand
TGTTTAGTTATATTTTGTGAATTCTTTCGCTATACTAATGGCATATTTTTTTTCTTCTTACTAGTTCATCTGCTGTTTTATATTTGCAGCTCACTATTTCTACAATCACATTTTAATTAATATCAATAGCTCTCAATTAACTTGTTTATATGTTAACTTTACTTTTGGGTCGCTTATAATAAATGAGATTTTTCTAGTTTTTTCATAAATAATATTTGTTTATTAAATACTTTTAATTCAAGCCTACAAGAAAATTTTGAATCAAAAAACTTTTTGATATATGTGTGTGTGTGTAATATTCTAAGAGACCACCGAAGACCTAGAAAACGTCCTCAAACTAGATGGGTGGATGAAATAAGAAAACAGGTTGGGGTGACGTGGAAACGAATGGCCCAGGATAGACTTGTGTGGAAAGCATTTGGAGAGACCTTCATCCAGCAGTGGATAGATAATGGTTGAATATGATGATGATGATATATATATATATTTATCTAACTGTCATTATAGTAAATAGTATAAACATAGGTTTTTTTTTAAAAAAAATTTAACTTGATTTTTAACAATGCGAACACAATTCTTTTTTCAGGGTGCTGTATCATATCCCCATTGTTTAAAATTAAGTTAAATTGTTTTAAAAAAAACCAAAACTGTGTTTATATTATTTGAATATTGTTTAAAATGTTTAAAAAAAATTGTGAAATTTTTGTTGATAAATTTTAACAAACATGTGTAACTTTTATATTGTTTGTTATGTTTATTTTCGGCAGACTATTGGCGCCAAAATCTACATAATATACGTAAATTGCGCAGTGTAAGTAATTAAATTAAACAGAATATGTGTATATAAAGTGCAAACTATTTTTCTTGATTAAATATATATATGTATATATATCATATTCAACCATTATCTATCCACTGCTGGATGAAGGTCTCTCCAAATGCTTTCCACACAAGTCTATCCTGAGCAATTCGCTTCCATGTCATCCAATGGTGTACGCAGGTGGTTAATGTTTTCTACAATTTCAAAATATTTAACTGAAGTGTTTTTCGTAAGTCATTTTAAGAAAAGGGCTCAATACTACTTTTAACTGAAATGGTATGAAAATTTTCCTGCGGTATAAAAAAATGCACTTTGGAAAACGCGCGTCGCTACGGAAGGACAGAAAAAACATGAAATGATGTCCTTCCGTAACGGAGTTTTCAATGTTTTTTTCAATTTCGGTACAGTTAATTAAATAATACAACGCATTATTTTGAAAAGACTTGCAAGATTAAAATGATATAATTTATTAGTTTTAATATGATATATAAAAAAAATATCATGTTTTTTTTAAATTTTAAACATGTCCCAAAATACCATGGCTTTACCCATAACCGCTAAATATTCAAACTGCCAGAAAGAAAAACATTATTGCGCAAATTATTTTTTTATGTTTTTGCTGTATATGTAAATTGTAATAATCTTTTATATGCAACAATTTTTCAAAAAAATCTATCATCCAAAAGCGATAAAAAAAACAAAACAAAAACCCACGTTTCCTAACCTTTCTGCTTTAACAGCAAAACTTCTGCTTTTATCAGTAGGTACTTCAGTAGAAAGATCATTTTCTACTATGTATCGAATTCTTTATTCTGAACGCTGCTGGTTGACATCGGAGCATATGCAGGGGCGGAATGGGCTGCCGTCCAACCGCCACCGGGCCGGTACGCCCTCATGAGCGATGGTACTTGTGCCCTCCGAATGGACCAGGATTCGAGCCTTCAGATAATCCATGGAATTCGCCCTCTGACAGGGCCTAGTCCGTCCCTGACCAAATGAATGCGTTGATGGAACCATAGTTCGAAGGTCTGGCGATACACGTAATTCGAACGAAGCATGGACAAAAAATTTCAAAAAACTTGTTGATGCTGCCTGTTGTGAATGGGTGTCCAAGAAAAATGCTTGAATTTTGTTTTCCTCCAAATAAAAAACATGAACTTTTTTTGTGTAAATGTAAACGAATTATTTCATAACTACCGAATATTTTATTTCGTTTCTTTTCTGGTAAGTACATTTTATAAAAAAAATTAAAATTTTGAAGGTAAATTTGACACCCCCAACAAAGTTTGACACCTACCCCGAGCAAACATCCTGGAAAACGTCTCGAATGTGTGTGAAGAATATGGCCCTCGCGATATTCAATTTATAAATCATGTTTTAATTTGAAGTTTGTCACCTTCAATGTTCAGGTTTAAATGAAAATTTCTCGGCTGTTTGTAAATGAATAAGATTTTAAATAGCACTTAAACAGCACCTGGTCCCATCAAGACACTTTCAAAGCTCCAAAATCGTGGGGCCCTAGGTCCTGCACGTAGTACAGTCTATACGTAAATCAAGCACTGCCTGTTCCAGAGTTACAACAACCCATCCACTTTTCGGTTTCTCCTCGAATTATGTTACTGCTTTGCGTCGTATCGTTTAGATGGAGAGAAGGCGGTTTTTGCAATCTTCCCTAGCGCATTCACATCGCCCCGCCCACGAGGACTTCCGAAGCAATGGCTTTGAAGAGGACTGTGTTTCTAACGGGAGGGAAGAGTGAGGGGCGTGGCGGTTGATCAGCCAATCGGTTAACGACGAACGACTTCGAGCAACGGCGGTCGGGCTCCCCCAGAACATGGTATGCGACCCTCTAGAAATATAACCGACGAATACTTTTTCCAGATAACTGGTAAGTCAGAATGATATTTCATTGTTACAGAATATTTAAAATCTTCATTGTTTTTGGACCAAAAAGATGCAACGTTCTTGTTCGTGGCATAGATCTTTCAAAAGGGGCCGTTCAAATATTACGCAAGCACAATTTTGTCCATTTTATACTCTCCCCTCCCCATTATAAGAAAAAATAAGCAAATATCTAGCAACCCCGATGCTTACGTAATATTTTGGTTCTCTAATTTTTGTTATTGTTATAAAAAATATATTACATATATATATTATTATTACTATATATATATATATATATATTATGTATATATTATTGAACGGTAAGGATAATAATAATATAATATTTTATTATAAAATATTTTGTCGCATATTATTACGTATATCTTATGTTATAAGTAAATAGTGGATAAATAAGAAGTGGATTTGATAAAATGCATTTATTAAAAGTAACATATCCATTATAATTTAAAAATGTTAGAGATACCAAACGGAGTATAGAAGGTGGTCTCCGAGAGAAAAAAGATTGACAGCCAGCCACAGGTTTAAATAATTAAATATTTAATTGTAATTATGCGTATTTTAAATCTTCTACTCGCATTGTGTCTCGTACATCTGACGAGGGAAGTGTCATACGTGCCAGTCGCACTTCAACTCTGTACCTACGTCCTATAAAAGGTTTACATGCATAAATAATGAGAGAAGTCGAAAATATTAGTCTGCAAAACTAAATTTTCAAATTTTTATTAATTTTTAAGATTTCGATAATTGCACTGAAATGTAACTTTCTTGCGTTACTTCCAAGCTATGCGAGAAGTAGTAAAATAGGGGAATTCATGTTTAATTTGATGTTTTTTGGCGTAACGAGCAAGTTTTTCGGAAACCAACGAAATTTTGAGGTGAATGTTAACGCAAAACCAATTAATGGCAATGTGACCTTACTTTTAGCGGAGTTCTAGTAGAAATTAAGTTCACGCGTTACCACATTTAATGAAGTTATTGACTACTAGCAAATTTTAATTAACATAATAATACATTTGGGCAAAAAATACTGTTAACAGTCGGTGGCATAGATATAGAGGATGCAATGGTGCCCCTCCCTGGAAAGTCAAAATAAAAAAAAAAAATCAATACTTAAAATTCTAAAAAAATTTTTAAAAAATCGGCGGAATGAAACTTCAAAGTAAAGTACAAAGAAAATACTCCCTCCTCTCATTTTTCCAATAAAACAAATTTCTACACTAGCCTGAAAAATGTAGCCTGAAATATTAACATACAACTTACTACTTGTAAGATGGGGAAAAAAAAGGCGGCAAGTATCAAATAATAGGTTGTCTGATTATGTTTACGAAAGAAAGATTGAGGTAAGAATTTCATAATGTTCAAATACAATATATCAGGGTAACTTATGGAAATGATAAAAAACGTAAAAATGTATTCAAGAAATTTTGTTGCCACTTTAAAAAAAAATCTCTGCATTCACTAAAACCACGTTCTTTGCGATCAACTTGAATTGATGGAATCAATGATGTAATTCATGATGTCATCATGAAATTACGCAACAGCAACGTTAGTATAATTGCAAGCTGACTAGGAGTATATTTACATAGGTTTATATTTCTCGGAATGAATATGATTATAAACCAATGAATGCATTTTTATTATTTCAATGAGTTCCATTAAATTTATTGCGATTTCATTTAGAGCGACATAGTTTAAATTTTCTTTTAGGAAAAATTTGCATTAGCGGAAAAAAAAAAAATAGAAACTTAAAGGTTGAATTAGAGCTATTGTGCCTGGAGAAATTTGACGCTTCATGGAATTATTCTATAGGCCACTATATGTAGATGGATCCAGTCCAAGAATCTAATATTACACAAAAGGGGTGGACTTAAAGTAGAAAGAAGAAATTTGAAACCCGTTCTTTCATAATTTCTTTACTCATTTTATGAGATTTTGTGAATGTGGTACAATAGTGGCACAATAGTGGCACGAAATATGTGTGTGATGGTGTATTTGTGGCCCAAAAGATTCAGTTAATTAACACAAATATAACACACAATCCACCTTTCGATTTTCCTTCCACTGACAGTAAGGATATAACACTTTATGAGTGAGTTATAAATAACCACTGACGTATGCAGAGGGGTGTTAATGGGGGTTGTAACTCCCTCCCCCATTGCAATGAAATTTTGTATATTTAACATAGGAATATATGAGTTGTAGCTCTGTAACCCCGCCACCACTTGTGAACTTTCTGCATACGCCCGTGTTGATAACGCTGACGAAACTAAAGTTTTTTTGTTTTTTTTCATCTTTGTGAGATAATGTTCTGTTATTTGGTATGAAATATGCAAAACCATTCTGATCAGCATTAAATATTTGGCTCTTTGAGCAATGTGCAAATGCATGACGTGATGATAAAACGAATTCAATTGCTGTGTTTTTAACAGCTTCTTCGTTTTCATTTTTAGCTAAGGTTGTATGTTTCGTAACTTTACGAGAAACTGTACCCACATTTTTTTTTTATCTATACAGCTCTTACTTTTGTGTAATTGTTGTTGTTATTGCAGATCGATCTGTTCAGTATTTTTCAGTGGAAAAGTTTAAATACCGGCTGAACATTAATTACAGTCTGCATATTTACATTAACTATTATAACACTGCGTTACCCAGTAGTGCATTAATCAACACCAAATTGTTTTAACGAAATGTTTTAAAGCCGTGAATAACACGCCGAAAGCTTTCAAGTTTACATGCAAAAGGTGTGACGCTCTCATGCTCTCTTGCCCTTTATATAGCAAGGTTTCTCAAAGTGTGGGTCGCGACACCATCTATCTGGGGTCGCAGAAATTTTAGCAAAATTTAAAAATTTCTGGACTTGCAACGACCGAAATTTTTTTCAAAACATGGAAAAATAGAGTGGAAAACGGGTCTTCAAAAATGCTTACAGTTACGGATGTTTTCCAAAGATTTAATTCTAAAAGTTATATTTAATCATTTGCAGTGTTTGGAGACACAATTTCAAGAATACGTTCTTCAAATTTTGATGTTGAAAAAGAAAATTGGGTTCATAAACCATACTCCGTTGAGATATCAGTCAGTTACAATTTTAAACGCTCAAGAAGAATTTGCCGAATTGTTGAGTGACATAATTTTGAAGCTTGAGTTTTCCAAAATATTGTTAAATGAATTTTGGCTGGAAATTAGGACAGAATTTGCAACACTTTCGGAAAAAGCCCTAAACATATTTCAAACATTTTGTCCTTCATATTTTTGTGAAACGGGATTCTCAATATCAACGTTTATAAAATAAAAAAATCGGTTAACTCAAAACATTGAAGAAGTTCAACATCCTGTGGTATGTATCAAATATTCATCCAAGATTTAAGTTTTTATGTAAAAGTAAACAAGCCCACCTAGCTCATTAGTATAAATGTTGATATTTGTCTTTAATGTGTGGTAAAATTATATTCGTATGTATATCAAATAATCTTTTTCAAATAACTTTTTTTATGCTTTATTATCAGCAAACGTTTTATATATAATTCGTATTTCTGCTTTATATAACTCTATATCTAGAGTCACGAAAATATTTGCTCAGTTAAATGGGGTCGCCAAGTAGAAAAGTTTGAGAAGCTCTGCTTTATTGGGACATCGTTGAGGCTGTGGCACTTACAAAAAAAACAAAACAAAAACAAAACAAAAAAACCGCCAATAGTGAATAAGAACTTGCTCGTTGCGTCAAAGAACACCAAATTAAAATTAAGTAGTATATAGTAAGTTTATTTACATATATGAAGTACATATTTGATACACAGTGACACAAATTGAAAGTATTACATCGTACGTGTGGGTCCCGAGTAAATGCTGTAGCATAACACGCTCAAGACCCAGCAGAAACCAAATAAACGCTAGGGTGACTCAAAAATATAATTATCTCGTTTACAGATTTTGTCGTCGCTTCTGCAACTTTTCTTTAATCAGTTCCTTTTTTAAATTGTTTTCAAATTCTTTATAACTTTTAATTTCTCTTGTTTCCTCAACTTAGGGAATTCCACAATTTAAGTCCTCTATATTCTATGTTATTTCTGCCTTTTTCTGTTCTTATTTTAAGTACATGTAATATTTCGCCTGCTCTCAACGTTTAGCCCTCATTCAAGTATTGTCCATATGTTATATTTATTATTCCATTAAATCTTTTATTTTGGATTCTTCCGTACATTTTGTTCAGTATACAATATGCGTATAATTTGCTTACTGGAATAATACCAATTCCTTCCAATATGACTCTCCAATCCCACTCCTGGTTACCATACATTGTTGCAAGGAATTTGCTCTGAATTTTTTTTCTATTAATTTTAGATTTGTTTTCTCCATATTTCCCCTAACGCAATTACAGTACATAAGAAGACAATGAACGAATGAGTAGTATAATTCAATTTTTATTTTTTGGTAATACCTTTGCCATTTTTTTTTAAATTAACCCCATACCACTATTTATTCTTCTTAGATATTTTGCCTATATCTTCGTTTGATATTGTCTCTTGTTATTATTAGTCCAAAGAAATCTATTTTATCAACTACGCTTATGATTTCACTATTTATTGATATATTCCATCCATTTTCCAGTTTTGCTATATTTTTATTTTTGAATATTAGTATGCTTGTTTTTTTTTCCATTTACTTTTAATTTATTACTTGCAAACCATTTTTTTTTTTTGTTTTTCCAACTTCTTTCCTTATCATATCCAGCAACCTCTCCTTATTTCTATTCCATATTATTGTAGTTGTTTCGTTTGCAAAGAAAGTCATTTCCCCTTCCTTCGCTGCATTAAAAATATCATTTATATAAAGGAAAAACAATAGCGGTCCCAACATAGACCCTGCGGTATGCCATAGTTATTTCTTATTAAATCAGATTTTTGTTCATTATTAAATACTATTTGCATTCTATTATTTAAGTAGTCCGTTAATAAATTATTTATTTTCCCCCTCTAAATCCGTATACTTTCATTTTTTCTAGTAGTATATCTCTATTTATCATGTCAAACGCTTTGCTTAAAAAAAACAACAACAACATCCCGAACATTTTGTTTCCTAGTAAGTTGTTAATAAGCTTCATCGTTCTCATCAGATCTGTTTCTGTTGATTTTCCCTTTCTAAATCCAAATTGATATTTATTTAAAATATTATGCTTATTTATGGATTTTATTAATCTCTTGTGGATCAGTTTTTCGAAAATCTTCGAAAAAATTGGTAATAAGGAAATTGGTCTATAGTTTCCTTTTAGATCTTTTTTACCTTTTTTAAAGATAGGGATTATTTTTGTAATTTTTAGCTCTTTGGGTATAACTTCTCTCTCTATAATATCATTAAATATCTGAAAAAGCTGATTTACCAACGACTTTCTTGACAGCGATCTTTAATGACCAATGAAGTAATTTCGTCTATACCTGAGCTCTTTCTTGCATTTAATTTCTTCATTTCTTTGAATATTTCTTCCATGTAAGAAGACTGTATTACTCCACTTTTCATATATTTCATATAATCTGGGAGTTTTCAAGTATAAAGCTTTTTTGGCCATTTCAACCCCCTCCCAGGTAAGCAAAATTAATATTGGCTAACATAGGAAAATAAGCACAAGGGCAACCTTACGTATCTTGAACTCTCCCTCCCCCATATTTCTGTCGATTTCCTTCTCAGTAATTTCTACAAAATATCTGTTCGTAACTTCTGCTATTTCTTTTTTTGTTTTTTATTAGATAATTTCTTTCTTTTAATTTCTCAATTCCTATTTTTTTTCCTTGATTCTTTCCATCGTCATTTGTTAAATTCCCTATTTTACTACTTCTCGCATAGCTTGCAAGTAACCCAAGGAAGTTTCGTTTCAGCGTAAATATCGGAACTTTAAAAATTCATAAAAATTCGAAAATTAAGTTTTTCGGACTAATTCTTTCGATTTTTCTCATTACCCATGCAGACCTTTCAGATAACATAGGTCCCGATTCAAGGTGCGACTGGCACTTGAGACATTTCCCTTGTCAGTATTGCAGTTCTGTCAGGGCGGTTATCATTTCCTTACGTAAGCATGGTTCACCCCACGTTGTCAGCAAAAATAAGCAAATCCCAACCCCTCCTTCACCAAGGATGCTTACGTAATACTTGAATAACCCCAAAGCGGGTTATTCATAAAATGTGGACCTCGTTGGGATAAAGCACCATAAATTATGTACAGTAGGACTCACTTATTACTAGCTCACATGTAACGCATTTTAGCCATGGAAAATGTGGATTTTGGTTGGTATGATGATAAAGAGTGAAATGCAATTTAATGGCTTTAAGCGACCAAAACATTTACACTACCCTGATCGAACGAGCAAAAAACGGCCAATCAGCTTGCGTTTGAAAGAAAACAGTCTGTTTATCGCACAAAAATTTGATGAAAATTCCTTTTGCGCCATTGAGAACAGATAAAGAAGTGCCTCTATATTCAGAATAACTTTTACGACGTATAAACAATTGGTTTTGCCTAAACACAAAATGTCGCTAACCAACTTCTTGTCGGACAACTGTAAGGAAAGGTGTGAATATACCCACAGACCCTTTAAAAATAATAGGTTGTTTATTAAATTTCAAGCGAATTTAAAGCCGAATACTATTGTATGGATATTACGTACAATTGCATATTACATACAATTGCATATTACATGCAATTGCATATTACATATAATTGTATATTACATACAATTGCGTATTACATACATTGTATGCATATTACATGCACGTATGATAGCCGTACAGGCTTTATTTCCAAAGTTTGAAATTTTAACTTCCAAACGGATATAGCGGGCATTTTCCTTGGTCCTAAGATCCTCGTTATATACGAGTCCTACTGTGTCATATATCCGTTATAGCCGGTAAGAATATTAAAGCATAATATATAATGCTATAACGGAACCATTGGCACAATTATATAATACGCACGAACGAAACTTCGTTTCTAGAACTGTTAGGTAAAACTAAACTAAATATGAGTATACTAAATATATAAACTAAATATGAGTATATTAAATGTATAAACTAAATATAGGTATACTAAATATATAAACTAAATATGAGTATACTAAATATATAAACTAAATATGATATACTAAATATATAAACTAAATATATAAACTAAATATATAAACAAATATATAAACTAAATGTATAAACTAAATATGAGTATACTAAATATATAAACCAAATATGAGTATACTAAATATATAAACTAATTATATAATATATAAACTAAATATAAACTAAATATATAATATATAAACTAAATAAACTATACTAAATATAAGCTAAACTAAATAACTATATATATAGGTAAAACTAAACTAAATATGAAGGAAAGGAATAAATAAAAAAAATTGTGTAATCAAACCAAGTTTTTATATATTGATAGTAATTTTAAAATCTCTAAAAAAAATCGCACCAAAAGTTAATTTGGAGAATTTTTACAAGCAGTATATTTAGCATACTTTGAAAATCACATTCTTATTAAAATATTGGACATTTTATAGATATTTCTAATAACCGGAAGCGTGATATCGCCATAGTTGTAAACGTCTGTGAAACAGATTACGATAAAGCAAAATGTTTATCGAGAATCGAAATTTCGGTATTTTTCTACTACGAGAGCTAGGAAATTTTTGAAAAAAATTGTAAAAGAAAGCTTGCCAAGGATATTTCATTTCTTCTAGAATTTTTTTTCATAGTACACAAGATAAATGCAATTAACCTTTAGAAAGTGATAGGGATTTGTAAGTAATAATTAGAGCCCGATTTCATGCACTAAAAAGTCAATTATGCATGCAAATACGCACCACAAACCTCAAAATATTCATGTATAGGCGTTTTAAATGGATAAACATGCACCTGAAATGAATAAATATGCACTTAATTTTTTTTAACTTACATGGAAATCATATGTCCTGTGTTTTAAAACAAGTAGATTTATTTTTAACTGCTGAGTAGAAATGTTCGATATACATAGAAAGATATCCTCTATACAGCACAATTTCCGTTACGGCGTATTACAATGTGTCTTCTGTTCTGTGGTTTTCACTTCCGATATTCTGAACAGTTGAGCTTTGTCCTCTATAATGCAATAATATTTTTATGGCCAAAAGGGCCCTTTCCAGGGCTACAGAAGTTATTGGACAGCACTTAAAAATTTGTGCGTGTTGTCTATTACGGGTAGTTTATTCGTGATGGACTATCACCTACGTCTATCCTTGGTAGATAATGATGTGAAATATTACTCTATGCAAGTGTTTGTTTAAATCTGATTTTCAATCAGCCGCCAGATTAGCACAATAAAACTAAATCGCGTTTCTTTCCTAGATAGTGGCTATAATTCAGCCATGGCTGAATACATTTTTGGCGCACTAGTACATTTCCAAATTTGTACGTGTACATTTCCAAATTTCTTTGTCTTTCTGCTCAGATAAAGAGAAGGAGGAAAGTTTAGCTTTAGCGTTGTGGAGGAATTTCTCCGATAAAGGAATAATAAAATTCTTAAAATTACTAAAACCCTTAAAATATGCACAAACTCTGGTAATTCATCGGTTTTATGCATATACACTGACATATATTATATGCATATATGCACTGACGCCAAAAATATGCAATTGCATTTAATTCGGACTCTAATAATAATTTTCCTTCTGTACAATAAAACATAATTTTTATAATAATCGTGTTTTGGAAAGTTATAGTTTCTTTCTTGGGTCCGTGATCGATAGGTATTAGGCGAATTGTCTATTACTCAGCAGCAAATACATTACATACAAATACATCCATGCATCAATTAATACACGATAATCCTTCATCGCCCAAGTCATAGTCTTAGCATTGTATTGTATTGTATTGTACAGATCAGTTCTTACTCTTAGGAAAAACAGTACAGTAACAGTGAATATCTTTCCCCATATTTAAAAACATTTTCAACAGCATTCAAGAAGTCTTTAGTTACCAGAAAGAGAAGAGCGGTTGTTGATATGGGAGAGTTCAAAAATTACGTAAGCAACCTTGTGGGGTGTTGTCGCGCTTATTTTCCTATGTTGGCTAATGTTAATTTTTGCTTACCGGGGGAAGGGGGAGTTGAAATTACCCAAATATTGCGTACGTAATACTCAAACACTCCCATATCAACAACCTCTCTTCTCTTTCTGGTAACTAAAGACTTCTTGAATGCTGTTGAAAATGTTTTTAACGCGTTGTATTCAATTGCTCGCTATGTGCAACTTATTTAGTTATTTATTTTCGTACAATAAAATTTTGTCAACGATTCAGTGTTTGAGTCTTAGGAAATATACCTTACTGCTGTCGCTGTCGTACAGTATCAAGAAATTTTGCATATTCATTAGATAAATTCCTTAATACAATTTAATTTCATTGATGAGTGTTCATCATTTTC
>QLNU02015270.1:106256311-106276062 GCA_006491805.2 Dysdera silvatica | reverse complement strand
TTATTTATTACGTTTATATATTATTTATTCATTACGCATTTTTATTGTTTATTGCGCTTATTTATCATTTATTTATTACGTTCATTTATCATTTCTTTTTTACGCTTATTTATAATTTCTTTATTACGCTCATTTATAGTTTCTTTATTATGGGTATTTATAATTTCTTTATTACGCTTATTTGTTATTTGTTATTATGTTTATTTATTATTTCTTTCTTAAGCTTATTTATAATTTCTTTATTGTGCTTATTTATTATTTATTTTTATTTGTTACGTATTTTTTTATTACGCTTAATTAGACTGAACCGGTAAGAGATATAATAGAATCTAATAAATCAATTCTTTTTATAATAAAATAGTGATTTTTATATGCCTATTTGCGGTATTAGAAAAAGATAAAACAAGGCGAAGTATCGGCTTCGTTTTATGAAGTAAATATGTTAAGGATCATTTAAAATAAGAATACAATTGGAAATAAACCTTTTGTAATGGTCTTTTTCACTATTGTATAGCGTGTTATACCTTTCTATTCTCTTTTTTGCCAATGAAGGTAATTTTATTTTTTATTACGAATTTCCGATTGCAGTTTTACACGTAGGCATGAATTTGTGCGCTGCTGTTTTTAGCAACGCTCTTCATTTGTACTGTTTCTTAACTATATGTGTATTTTTTCCTTTAACAGTTCGTAAATTTTATACGCAATTAGTAAATTTATCCCATTTCGTCAAAAGCTAACACGATAATCTCACAAATTTCTTAACTAGGGATAACTTAACCCACCGCCTTAGGAAAACAAAAATTATAAATGAATGCAATGTACGGAGCATTAGGGGTGGAGGCTATGGCTCTCCTCCCCCTCCCCGACCTGAGCGTTTATTAATTATGCGACAAATACGGGAATATTTTTGCGCGAAATTTCATTTTCATTGAATGAGTTCATCACATGATATCAACCAATACCATTTTAATATGGAACTGCATGAAACTCTCTTGTTCAATGTATGTTAAATCCGGAAATTATAAATTTTAGTTTAATTCTCAATTTAATTTGTGATTTTTATATCATCAGTTGTAAAATAGAGTAACTTCAGAATGTTATAATACGTTAAATAAACAGTATTCTGAAATTCAGCTGAGCTTCTCAATCTTTCACGGTAGCCTATAAGTGCTGATTCATTTTGAGTCATAGCATTGGCGGATTTCTAAGTAAGCATACCGGGACACAGGCCTAGGGCCGGCACTTATCGGCGGGGCGGCATCAAATTGCTTAAACATAAAATTGTCCAAACTTGACAACGTTGAAAAAATGTTTCTTTTAATTATTGCCCTGTTTCCCCAATAGCGATGACATACAAGCGACTACTTTAACTTGCCTGCAAATGCAAACCATAGAATCGAAAGACAAAGGGCCCTAAAAATTTTGGGCCCTGGGCATTTGCCCAGCGTACCCATTTATAAATCCAGGCTTAACACGCTTTTTATATATATTAATAGTAAACGAATGAATAATGAAAAACTTGAACTGATAACGAAAAAATTCATGCAAGGATGCGTACGTGTTTTTTTCCCCAAATACGCGAAATACGCGCAAAAACATCAGAGGTTCCAGGAATCCATACTAAAATTATTGTGGATTCAAAAAGTGTCTCGAATCCACGAAGTCGGAGACTGTGGTAGCAATAATTTCGAATTGTATCTTATTAGTTTGAATAATTATATGAAAAATCTCCTTTACATATCAAATGTTAAGAGTATGATATGCGTTTTTTTTAAACAAATATTCTTTTCTTTGTAAAGGAGGGAGGGGGCGGCAATTTTATAAATCTGCCACCGATCATAGGCGAACACAGAAAGTTTGTAAGGGGGGGTTATAGGCTCAATGGGGGATTACAGAACTACAACTCACATATTCCTATGTTAAATATACAAAATTTCATGTAAATGGGGTCTTGCAATCCTCATCAATACCCCCCTGCGTACGACAACGTTCTTAGTTATTCTAAAGAGCTAAGTTATATTATTATGGATCGTATATAAATACAGTAAAAACTTTGAATAACGAACACCTCAGGGTACGAGTATTTGTCCGTTATTTAGAGGTGTCAACTAAGACAAGTCAAGAAAGATAGGATAGATAGGTCAAGAAAGATATAACAAGCACTGGAACCGGGAATTGGAATATATACGTGTCTTAAATGGAGGTGTCCGCTATTCGGGGGTTTTCGTTAAGGAGATTTTATTGAAATGATTAAAGGAACGCCATATGTAGTGTAATAGTTTTCACAGTTGTGACTGCCCAAGGTGTAGAGCATATTAATGGCAATTAAAAAAAAAAAAACCCATCAAGAGTTTAAGGCCGCGTCCACACATGCAACAGAACACCGTGTATCTTATCAAGTCTGGACCGCACTCCTTAACAGAACATCGTAACATTTCCGCTTCCACCAGTTGTCAGTTTCCCCCCGTCGCATCAAAAGAATGTTGCGGGGCTACGTTGCATCCTATGTTCGTGTAGTCAAACCGGTTTACGAACAACAGCGTTTTGTCAGTGTAGATTGGATATCGGCGTGAACTGATGGGACGCAGTGCTGTTACGCACTGATGATACGAGACGAAGTTATGTTACGATGTTCTGTTCTCTGTCTGTACAAACCCTAACACTTTACGTTGGCGATAGTAATCCGGTATTTTCTGGACTTTATAAAAACAGTCATTGTTTCTGATAACGGAAAACACAATCCACCAAAACTGAACCACCAATTTCTTAAAAACAATACGACCTAAAAAAAAAGCATTCTTCGAATGGAAATACTAAAAAATTGTTGCAAAGTTAGTAGGCGTTCTGGTAAAGCCCACACAAGACAACACTACAGTTATAATCATTTATATTCCATAAAATATTAAAAAATTCAGCGAGAGAGAAAGCAATTTTAAAAAATTTAATAAAAGTTCAAACTTGATTTCTTGTCAAGGAAGATGGTCAGATTTTCGCGACTCCTTAAAAACTTTTGATCAAAATTCGGTGCAAATGTGAATTCGAATAATGTGCTAAGTTTCTGTTTTTTCACACTTTAATACGTTGTTTTCCAACATGCCACAACTCCTTCAGTGGCGAAGTAATTCAAAAATTATGGGACTAAAATAGCTTTAAAAATCGTGTAATGTGGCGTTAAAGAAAGGACTATGTCTTGATATATCCTATGGGAGAATGGCTTGAGACCTCATTACCTACACTATATCTTCCATGGAAGTTTAATCGTATATTTTTAAATGTAGATTATTTTAAATAATGCTCCAACCCTAAACTAAACTTACACAAAGAAATTTTTTATATTGTATTAATACTCATATATACACTACTATACTAATAAAGACATTTTTTTCACTTTCTGACCACAATTTCTTTGAAGAATTAGACATTATTTCAAATTTCTCTTTCACCGTTAACGATCAGCTTCCGTTCAATTCCATGTCCTCTATTTGGAGAAACTTCATTCGTCCCATAGCAAAAGACGCGGCTACGGACCCACAACTGGTTTACCCGAACTAATTTATGACTAACGTGTTAGCATCGACAGACGTTTTAGTATGTGAACCACGTTAGTGGAACTAGGGTTCTCTCTGGAGCTCGTTGAGGCATGACACGATAGATGTGCTTTCCTATCGCACGTTCAATGATACGAGCGTTTTTAAATTTATTTTATTAAGGATTTAATTTTTCAAGTACGATTATCATTTTGTAGAAGAAATTGCGTTTTTAATTTGTCTCTGTTCTTTTAAAGCTATTTGTCGTCCCACTAAATGCAACGCTGGAAGAATGAATGCTTATCGCGTGCTGGTTGGTTTCTTTAAACTGCCAGTTGGTTTTTGTAGTATGGATGGATTTTTTGGAAATGGAACCGCTTTAGTTCGCATGATTTTATTCTACTAAATTTTGGCATTAACTATCAAGTTTCGAAGTCAGCATAATTAGTTTGAGGTTTCTAGAAAACTTATTGTTTTTCGAAGAAATTAAAGTCATGGAAATGTAGTGATTGCAAAGTACGAATGATTTAAAGTGAAAGTATTTAGTGTTTTAAACAATGATAACTGTTGAAGCATAAAATAATGCTGTGAATATGCAAAGTACGATTGAAATACGTTTAGAGAATATTAGAAACGTAGTGATTACAAAGTACGATTGATTAAAAGAGAGAAAAATTCAGTGTTTACGTACGAAAAGTAAATAGCTTACTTCGAGCAATACTTGAAGAGTTTCAGTTGTAGTACTAGACGCGTTTTGAGTCACAAGAATTTGAAGCTAGTGATTTAGACGATTTCTTAGAGTCTTGAGAATTTGTGAACTGCATTTGTATTCTGATTGATAACGGAAAAATTTAAGTTCAATACAGTTTGTTGAATGAAAAGATCGAAGAATTTTGATAAGAAATCGGTTTAGAACCGAAAAGTTTAGAAACATCGTGATAGAACTTTTGAGTTATATAGAAAGGGTTTCAGTATAGGTTTATTTGGAATCAAACTTTTTTCGAACTACATTCGTATTCTGACTGCTGACGTTAAAACTTTAATTTAAATTTAAGAGATTTGTTTAGTAAAATGATTGACGAATTACGAGAAGTGATAGGTTTTGAGTAATATTAGTGATATGAACTTTGGCCCTAGGCAGAAAAGCTGTATATTGTAGCATCTGCCATATAACTCGCCCCGAAGAGAATTCGGGTGCAAAGAAAGAAACAAGCTAGGGTTCTGAAGAAGAAAGCCTGAAGTGCTTCCGAAACAGCTGTCAATCGTTTTATTAAACTGCGATTGTGTGCTTTGTTTTATACAAAACATATATACACGATAGGGAAAAAAAATCCTATTCTATTTCTATTATTTATATTTATTTATATTTTTATTATTTATATTCTTATAATCTACTATTTCGTTTACACTGAACATCGTGTGACGGAAATTGAAAATTCGAATTCGTTTGTAAAATTACGGAGGATCAACCGTTGTTGTTGCTCATCTATCAATGTATCTGTAGCTAAAGGGCATTGGGTTCGATTCTCGGCATGATTGGTTGTGTATAATTGTATCGTAGTTCAGGGAATAGTGAACCCCCTCGCTAAACCCGGAAACGCATTACACGCAAGCTCGTTTTAAGTGGGTTTATAAAAACCACCCTTCCATGAACCGTGGGGCCGACTTCAGGCGTGGAACTCGATTCGCCCACATCCGTTAAGTCGGCTTAAGGTCAACCTTGATTGCAATGCCTAAAAGTAAAATCAGAGTTGACCTTAAGCCGAATTAACTGACGTGGGCGAATCGAGCTCCACATCAGTTAAATCGGCTTAAGGTCAACCCTGATCGCACTTTCAAGTATTGTAATCAGGGTTGACCTTAAGACGATTTAACTGATGTGGGCGAATCGAGCTCCACGCCTGAAGTCTCCCACATCAGTTAAATCGGCTTAAGGTCAACCCTGATTGCAATACCTAAAAGTACTTTCATTTTACTGTATATCCTATTCGAACCCCAGGTCGTATTTTGTAATCGAAGAAGCAACTTTTAATAACAAATTTCGATGAGTTTTTTTATCAATCAACTGTAAACCGTTCTACAAATAAATATTCGATGCATTTTGTCAGCTAATAAACTTTTTCATAGATAAACATTTTGGAATAAATACGTTCCAATAAAAGTGTAACATATGTTGGGATACATTCATAATAGGGATTAATTCAGTGATAAAAAAAGTTTATTTAAATTATTTGGTTATCTAAATATTTGGGTACCTCAATTCTGATTTCAGCGAGTTAGATTTTGCTAAATCCGAACCCACTTTTAATTTTTTTTTTAAATTAAAATTTTCAAGTCTAATTGAATTTCACAAATATTTTATTTCAAATCTAATTATTTTAAATTATATCTTATTTTTTTTACTAAATTCGTTTTTCTAACTCAAAGTTTGTTGATTGTTTTTTATTTTACGATTTTTCAGACGAGTCACTAGTTATAAACATATCAATGAAATTGAGTAAGGCCATATACATTTGAAGCATATTAATAGCAATCCTGAATTAAATAATTACTATTAATTTGAAGCAAATTGAAGCAATCCTGAATTAAATAATTACTGTCAATTTGAAGCAGACTGAAAGCAATTTTGAATGAAGTAACTAGTATAAATTTGAAGTATATTCATTCATGTGTATATTACAATTATAATAGAATACCGAAAATATGTGTACACTTTAATTATTTTGTACTACACGAAACATACATACATGCATACATTATAACAAAACATACATACACTATACACATAATACACTAAAGCATACTATACACTAAAACATACATACACTATACATGCATTCGCACATCTCAACACAAAATTTGATTTTTTATACGATCCGGTCACATTAATGTGACCACCTTCTGCTTTTAATATCAGCAGAGCGTAGCCGATGAAATAAGGTACGTATCTTGAGTTGACGTGACGTGTTTATAAGGCGAGCTGTAGGCATTCCGCCAACGTATCACTCGTTACTGTCGTGGACGAAAGGGGTGCTTTGTCAGAGTTGCAAAAAGAGATGGTTATCGGCTTTCGGACTAAAGGTGACAGTATTTCTGAAACAGCGCAGTTTGCGAATTGTTTAAGAGCTGCTGTTGTGAATCATTCGCTATAAAAAGAAAGCAAAAAGGAAACCAACTAAGAAACACTAAAATAAGGAAACAAATGTTTAATAGCTGGCAGTCTTAATGGTCATCACATTTTCTTCCACAGTTACAAACTACAACAGAGGATATGTCTATTGGTTATAAACAATAACTCATCAAAAACATGCCAAAATGTAATAAAATATGGATAATGCTTTCTGTGTTTTGTCCAATCCAATTCTTTAAATTGCCTTCCATTATTCTCTTCCTTTTCTTCCTTTGTGTTCTCTATGATGTTCCCCTCTCTAGTGCTAATTAAGATAGTTTGTATTTTCTTCTCTCAACGTATGTCCGTAATATTCTTTCTTCTCAGAATTGTGGTTATGATAGCTTTTCTCTTACTGAATTTGTTCAGAACTTCTTGGCTGGAGATCTTATCAGTTCATTTTATTCTTATTGATCTTTGAAGTGTTCGCATTTCCACAGTTTCAATTTTGTTCCTGACGTCTTTTTTTTTTATTATTATTGTCCAGATCTCGTAGCTATGTAGTAGAATAAGCCAAATATAGCATTTCAGAATTATGATTCTAAGTTGAAAGTTAAATTTTTTTGCACACAAGACATTTTGCATTTCATTGAATTTTGTTTCGACATCTATTTTCTTTGGTTTTATCATTGTTGTAGTTAAAGTGTCTTTCTAAATAGAAAAAAAAGACATGCTTATTCTATGGTCTTGTTTTTGCAATGGGCAGTGATATCCTTTTATGGTCTTTCTGTTAATAGAATTTTTTTTTTTCAATAGTAATTGTAAGCCCCATTTCTTTGCTTTTTGCGACAGGCTCTCATTAAGGTTCATGATTAATGTCTGTAAGTCTTTATTTGAGGTAGCCATTATTACCATATCATCAGCATATCTCAAGTTATTTATAATAGTTCCATTTATCTCCGAACTTCTTTTCCCTTTCATCAAGGACTTCTTGAATTATTTCTTCTGAGCAAAGGTTGAAGAGAATAGGAGAAAGAACGCACCCCTGTTTGACACCTCGCTTTATTTCTACGCAGTTTGTTTCATTGTTATTGATTTTGATTTTCGTTTTTTGGTTCCGATAGGCTGCTTTAATAATTTGGATGTCTTTGGCATCCAGTCCTGCCTTGAAAAGTATTTTAATCAACTTGTCATGTTTTATCATATTAAAGACTTTCTCATAATCCATAGAAACAGAGGAATATTCATTTCAATTGCTTTTTCAACCAATTACCATAGTGTTAAGATTGCTTCTCTTATACTAAAACCAATCGGAATTGTGAATCACCAATTCTTTTAACAAGTTTTTTGTAAATCTTCTTGTGGATAATTTTTAGCAATATTTTGCTTATATTATCAAGAAGGCTGAGCGTTTTATGATTTGTGCATTTGGTGGTTTTAGCTTTCTTAGGAATTGGAATGTTTATTGATCTTTTAGTTCTTTGGGAATTATACCAGATTTATAAATATTGTTAAGAAGTTTCGTGAGTTCTTTTATTATTATTATTATTTTATCTTATTAGTTCGATTAGGATTTCATCTATTCTAGTTGATTTTTCTTTTTTCATGGATCTTATTTGCAAGTATAACCTCCTCTTTCATCGTATTTTCTCCTCCTGTTGCTTCACCAGTTTTCATCTTGCTTTTTTGATCATTGCATACTTCTTGAACGTATTCCTCTCATATTTGTTTCCTTCCATCAAAGTCAGTTGTAATTTCCCCATTCTTGTTTTCAAGACTTTCGTTGCGTATCTGTCTGACAGTTTTCTTATTTTTATGTGCAGTTCTTTTGCATTATGATTCAATTGTAACTGACCGACAATGTGCTGTATTCCAGCTATCCTTAGATTTTTTCTTACATATTTTCTTGTGCGTTATCTTGTATTTCTTGTTTTGTTTTTACTCATAAATTTCTTTCTTTATCCACACGTTTCAAAATATTATCCGCCGTCCACGATTTCTTTTTGTTGTTTAATCTGCGTCCAATAATACTATTAGCAGCGTCCTTAATTGCAGTTTTTAGCAACCTCCAGTGATATTCTCTTTTAGTTTTTCTTCTAGCGCTTTGTTTATCGATGTCTTCTTTAATCTTTGAAGAAAACTCGGTATCCACCGTTGCGTTCGTGAGTGCTTCAACTTTAGTTTTGGATTATTTTTAATAATCTTCTGCTGATTACTTTTAACTTAAGACCAATGAGTCTTATTAGTAGATTGTAATCGGAACTGTAACCTGCCTAGTGGTATGTCTTGGAGCATGTTACCATGCTTCCAAGCCTTTGCCTAATACGAATGTAATCATTTTATTTCTAAGTAAATTTTCTCTACAATCTCCTGGTGTCTTCTAGGTGTATAATTCTCTTAGTGGTTAAACACTTCAAATATTAGTAATGGTAAAATTGTATTTTCTGCAGAATTCCACCAATTGTCTCTTCTTTTATTTCTTTTTTCCTAATCCAAAGGGACCCATGGTGTTGGTTTCTCTGCCCTTTCCTACTTTGGTATTAAAATCTCCAATTATGATGGCAATTTCATGAGGTTTTATTGCTCCCAACGCATTTTCTAATACCTCGAAGAATTCCACAAATTTTATTCCTCATAATTTGCATAATTTCATTAAGGCAGTAGAATATTCCCTCTATAGCATATTAATCATTTCCTTTTGCATATTATGAGTGTGATTTTCAATCTTTCAACGTCGGTAATAACGCGGTCGTAGCCAGGATTTGATTTCGGGGGGGTTCGAAAAATTTTAAAGCATGCATCGATACAATTACAGTATGCCAGTCCGCAGCCAAGTCTCATTAAAATTTAAGTTTAGGGGGAACCGGTCCCTAAAATCCTCCCTCTGGATGGGGGCATGGGTTATAATAATTAAAAAAAACGAACAACTTCTTTCATATCATAGACAAAGAACTGGATTTTTAGGATTCCATAATAGGAAATTATTTTTATATGGAAAAGACAAAACTACTGCTTTATAACGCATTGAACTAAAATTATGTCAATCGTAGTAAATATCACTGGCATATGCAACGGGTGAAGATGGGGGGGTCTTAACCCCCATTACGATTAAATTTTGTATATATATACATTTTGAATTTGTGAAATTGTATCTCTGTAAGCCCCCTACCCCTTATAAGCTTGAAACCCCCTTTATGAATTTTTTGCGTACACTAATGTTGATCGAATATCAAGATATAATGAAATCTGTCTCGAATCTTGGGGTACGCGAGAAAAAAAGAGATATAACGGTTTCTGTATACAGTATACGTACGAGTATATAGGCAGGGGGCGGGCTAGGTCCTCTCAAAGGGCGCACACATTGAATTATTATCCAAGGGCGCGAATCTTATAGCCAATGAGGGCACGTCTTATTGGCCATGAGGGTGCACCGGCCCAGGGGCCGGTTGGCCGGTAGCCCAGTTCGCCCCTGTATGTAGGTTTGCCCCAGGATATTTTGTTAATAAGTGAAGCAAACGTAAATGTAAATAAAACATTTTTGACCTGCCTCAACAAAAATCGTATGCTATAGTGTAGCTAAAGGGTGGGGTCGCGCCAGGCGCCACAATTCGGGGGACGGCAATTAGCCCTTAAAAACAATATTTATTTGTTTTGCTTTTAGAGAAGAGAGTTTTTAGTTTCGCCTTTTTCTGTAAGTTAATGCATAGCAATATCTTTGAAAAGTACGCTGTTAGCTATTGCTATATAACCTATTATAAGGTTGTAAATTGTGAGTATATAAATTATATTCTTAATATTATATTCTCAATACGATTATATTATATTCTCAATACGATTATATTATATTCTCAATACGATTATATTATATTCTCAGTATGATTAAATGATATTCCCAACACGATTAAATTATATTCTCAATATGATCAAATGATATTCTCGATAGATTAAATGATATTCTCAATACGATCAAATGATATTCACGATAGATTAAATGATATTCTCAATAGATTAAATGATATTCTCAATATGATTAAATGATATTCTCAATACGATCAAATGATATTCTCAATATGATCAAATGATATTCTCGATAGATTAAATGATATCCTCAATATGATTAAATTATATTCTCAATGCAATTAAATGATATTAATATTATGATTAAATGATATTCATATTATGATTAAATGATATTCTCAATATGATTAAATGATATTCTCAATATGATTAAATGATATTCTCAATATGATTAAATGATATTCTCAACATGATATTTTGGTTCACTACCATGTTGTGATTTAGGGCTTGCTCAAACAATGTATGAATAAATAGCCAAAAGGGCTCACGTTTGAATAATTAATAGGTTTTTAATTTTTATAGTTTCCTTGTCAATTTTAAACTGAACTTTAGTATTGACATACAGTCCAACCCGTTTCTAACGAGAATAAAGGGACTAGTACTTCTGCTCATTATCTTTGGATTTTGTCTAAACTATCAGGAAGAACATTACTCCTGATGAAGGACTGCTGCTGATGCGTCCGAAAGCTTGAGTGATCTTTTTCATTGCTATTTTACCAGTGTTTAACCTTTTGCATGCAAATTTCCTGCCTGTGGTACTCTGTATCGTATTTCTAGCCATATAGCAATAATACGTGGCTGCAATAGCAGAAAGGGAGTCCAAGCTACATCTCAGTAAGGGAGTACTCTGTCTGCCTCCCTAACTACACATATTTTGCCTGTATATCTGTTCACAGGTAAATCAAAACGATACCCAATTTTAGGCATTGCAAAACACTGAAATAGTTTGAAAATGTTTATAATTTTGCAGGAAGAGAGTGTTTGTCGGTATATGTTTTATTGAAATTTTATTAACTCTTTTGCGGTGCGCATTATTTGCCACGAACATAAAACGTCGTTGGTTCGGAATGACTCATACTATTACACTGTCCCCATCCTTCCAGGAAGCCATACATTGTGTTTAAAAAGCAAATCGAGCCCATTGACCCATGGGCAGTAAGCCAAAATCTCTGGCCAGATTGTCGGGACAGAACAAAATGAACCTTGATTTTTCTGATCACATGGTCTTTTCCAATTCTTCTGAGTCCACTCACGGTGCTCTAGGCAACAATGGGGGTGAATTTCCCATTTCTTTACTGAAATCAGTGGCTTACGCGGAGTCGTACGTCTGGCCATACCGATTCCATACCAATCCTCTTCAATCCCTCAACACACAGTCCGATGAGACGAGGGTCGGAGACTATCTTCCTCCGTCAACCGCTTGAACATTGGAGCTTCCTTTATCTTGTATAAGCTGTCGTAGGCGTTGGCGACTGTGCATGTTATTAAAAGCCTTAGAACCACAGTTTGCCTTTTCGACAATGGTTGCTAGTTATTTTTCTACCGATTCAGCACTTTTGTTACTTCACATTTAGACAACGACTTTATAATCGTAGCTCCTGCCAGAAGGTCACATACAAGTCCTCTTTTTAAATTCAGGCGGATCTTTCGTTTATTTCGTTGTGAATAACGATACGGAACAAAGGAACAAACACCTGCGTAAATAGGTTCTACGAACACGCAGGGTCTCACAGAACCTGTATTTCGCTGATTCTTCTTTCGCTTTGCCATTTCCCATGTTATATGGGGTCGGCGTTATGGTCCTTTAATCTTCTCTTCCACAATCTTCTATCCAATGCCTCTTCTCTACTCCATCCATACTCTTCCAGATCTTCCGTCACTTTATCCTTCCATCTCAGCCGTGGTCTTCCCCTCTTCCTCTTACCCATTACCACCAGCTTATCCAATACCTTTCCCACATATTCCTCATTTCTCCGCTCCATATGCCCAAGCCATCTTAACCTATGTTCTTGTATTTTTCTTCCTATGGGTCCAACCTTGACCGTACCTCTAATTAGGTTATTCCTTATTTTATCCCTCCTTGTAACACCATTCATCCACCTCAACATTCTCATCTCAGCCACTTCCATCTTCCTTTCATGCGCTCTTGTAATTGGCCAAGTCTCCGCCCCGTATAACATTGCAGGTCTGACCACAGTTTTGTACAATTTTCCTTTCATCCTACCGCTTACTTTCCTATCACAGAGCACTCCACTCATCTTTCTCCAATTTAACCACCCACATTGGATTCTGTGTTGTATCTCTGTGGTCAAAACTGTATCTGTATTTCGCTGATATGTTACGTAAATTACGTTCGCATAATCCACGTATAAATTTCTAATCCATTGGCTGGCCTGTCTGTCTGTCCGTCCGTGCACATTTGTAATATTAGCAAGGTCAAAAATGATCTCTCTCAGTTAAAATTTGGCTTTGGAAAGCTATGTTTTAAGTAGGAAATTGAACTACCGATATTCTAAAATTGCATTTAACCACTTTGCTCTTCCAAAGTAAAATAACAAAAATATTTTGTTTAAAATATTAAAATTGTGGACTCTAATCACAATACTGAATTGGCGGGGAAATATTATTTTACTAAATAAGCACAGCCTTCATTTTCGACCTTTGCGAGAATCAAATTTGTGTGACGCTTCGAAGACCTTCGAACGATCGACATTTGAAAGGAAGTACTTTGGCAAAATGCTACATGTCTAGTCAGAAATGTACGTCATTTATATCTGCAGCTCTATGAGGAAATCTTCAACGTTTTGAAGGTCTTTTCAGAAATGTGAATGACTTCTTCAACAAAGATAATTGAATTATAGGAAACATACTGCCTCTTTTTTTCGTAAACCTAACTTTCACAAATCTTGTTAGTTCCGAAAATATTAGGTTAGATTGTTAGAAACTATTGCCTCTTTTGTATTTAAAAAATCTTCATGTAACAGTAAACTCTTTGCCATTTATTGACGGACTTCCACGAGTATATATACTCTATCAAAACAAAACGTACCGTTGAGGATTATAATAGAATAAACGGCTATGTATAAGTGAAATCTTTAGAAAGAGTTTCTTTTGTGAATGTTATACTACTACCAAGAGCTTGCATTTTAACGAAAGTTATCGACTGATATTATACTGAGATTTTCTCTTTGTTTGTACGAATGGAAAATATATGCATTCGAAACCGCGTATATGCAACTCGCATGTATGCGAAAAACTCATAAGGAGATTTCAAGTATTACGTAAGCAATATTTTGGCCATTTCAACCCCTTCGAGATAATAATTATGATACAGGGCCAAACCGTATTTTGAGAACCCCTTCCTAATTTTTTAATATAAGCAAACGATCTGCTTTACTTTATATACAGTCGGCATCGCTTAAACGAATATTGACTGTTCCAGAAACAGTATTCGATTAAGCAGGGTATTCTATTATGCGGGGAAATAAATACACAGCTACATATGCTCATCTGTAACTATTCTAGTGACGTTTATTAATGACAACTGAGCATACAACAAAAATAGTACTGAAAATAATATCTCGTAGAAAAAAAAAGTTTTACATGTCTTTGATTGGCAACCACTCGTCACGTCCTTCGTTAACATTCTCACTCTGAAGTTCTGAGGAAAGAGGAGACTTTTATCGTAACAACATGGTTTTGCAACATTTTTGATCATAACAACATGATTTTTATGATTTTGCAATCCATTGGAACACGACGTCATGGAAAAACCAAAAATTCTTTAGAAAGTGGCGGGGGGGTATTAAATCAAAATTTCCCCTGTTTGACTTTTTGTTCCTTATTTGAGCACGGATTTCATGTCAGGATTGTCCAGTCTTTATTCGATTATCCGCGAACGGTCCTTGAATCTTATTCGTTAAGGCAGGGAAAATTTATCACTGATTTTATAGGAATAATTTTGGTTCTAATATTTCTTTATAATCGAGATATTCGATTATCAGTTACCTGATTAAATGGGACCGACTGAAATTATATTATAGCATATATTCTAAAGAAATTTCTTTTTTGTTGTAGCGGCAGAAAGTTTATTCAGAGCTTCAGTCAAATTAACGTTTGTATCATGTCCTGTTTAATCGATAAAATTGCAAGAGATGTTAACCTTTCTTGTAACATAGTGAAACGTAAATAGTTTTTTTTAACAGCTTAAATTTGCTAAAAGATCTTTCTCCATTTGCAACAGTCACTGGAATGCTTAATAAAATCTGCATACTGATCCGTATGTCGAGAAAAATGTCTTCCAAATTAATGTCATAAATAAATTCGAGTATCTATTCTGGTGTAATTTGTACTGTATCATTAGCATCGGAAAGGGATACAAAATACTGTTGAATATGTATTAATTCGTCAAATAATTTGGAGCCGTTTATGTCACATGACTCTCCATTTCCATGACTCCAAATACAGATGCAAGTCTGTACATCCATTTAAAAGATTTTCACGTGTGGGAAGTATTTTGATATTATGCAAGATGTAACAGTGTAGTGTTTGAAAACGATCGTTAAGCGAGGAAATTGATAAATCGATTAACAGAAGCAATACGTCTGCCTTAAATAACAATTCTGGATACTTTTGCCTATCATTTTTTCCTTCGTAATCAAAAAGCGATGTTTTCTTTCTTGGTCGCTACTGATTGATTGTTTGGCTTTTTTATGGCGCAAGAGCATCTGGGCTATACTGCGCCAAATCTTGGTCGCTGCAGTTTAAAGATTGGTTGAATTTTGAGTTGTTTAGCCATTTCTTTTGCAACAGCTTGTGCATTTTCAAATGTTGTAATTCTGTATTCATTTAAAAAATTAACGCAACCTTCAATTAAATTCATGGCGCCAGATATATTTAAATTCTTTAATTGCATCGTTTTGCTAACGACATTTATTTGAAAAAGAACATCATACCAAACAACTAATGTGACCATAAATAAATAATCCGTAATAATAAAAAGTTCTGAGTATCTTGCTTCTACATTGATTTTTGGATCTTCTGCTTCCTCTGCCATATTACATAAAGCATCCCGGTTTTCTTTAAATTGATATCGGATTGCTTTTACACTATGAATATGACATACCCAACGTGTTCCACATACTTGCTTTACTATAAGAATTTCATAAAATTGCCCACATTTTAGTTGACGAGCTGAATAAAATATAGAGACGTTGAATTTCAATACAGTGCGTCCAAATTACTTGCGGTAGAAAATGGCGTACTGCCACTTTTCTTAGGCCCCAAAACACCACACGTGAGTCTGACCTTACCACATCAAAGTCTAAGATTACACTGTTACATCTAAATTTTACATGAAGGGAAAAAGCAATAAAAACAAAATGTCTAAAGGGATTTGATGTCGACGATTGTCCTATTTCCCAAGTAGGGTCGAAATTGACCTATGGCCCCGTGGTGAGAAACGTTTTAATTTTTCGTCGCCTTTAACGATGCATCCTATAACTTTTTAAGTGGTGTGCGTGGTTGGCCGTTGGAAAACTCTTTCCCACAAAATTATTTCGAAGTGTTAACAAGTTTACGAGCTTTTAACAGCTGCATATAGTAACCGAGTAGAGTTTTAGAGGAGTCAACCCTCTGTTTCTGAAAATCCAGGGGGGGAAAGGGGCGGCGTGAAACGCATTGTGCAATTGTATTATATAAAAGTGAACCATTATTTAACATACTGAAGTGGCGCTTCTCCTGATTAAGCGCCTTTGAGAGGGATGAACACAATTGTCTTGGTATTTAATAATTTTTTATTGAATGACAGAAATATGGAAAAAAAAATTACAACGAAAAATAAAAACACGATTTATTGATTACGATACCTCTTCGTGAAGTGGCGCCTCGGGCTGTCGCCTGCTTCGCCTGTACATTCCGCCGGCCTTGAACCCCCTCCCACTCCCCAAGTAAGCAAAAATTAACATTGGCTAACATAGGAAAATAAGACCAACGGCAACCCCTCACTCCCCCAAAGGTGCTTACGTAATACTTGAACTCTCCCATATATATGCAAAAAATATCGAGCCTCAAATTTTCTTGTATCTTTTTAATATCTAAACCCGCTTAATTTCAATTTTATACATACAAAAATTGCATATATGCAAGTATTTTTGAATCCAAACGAATATTTTATTGCAGAATTTAAACCGGATATATGCAAAACAAATATTCATCCAAAGTAAATATGTAGCTGGCAGCCCTTATTTTTAAGGATTGTCTCTCCCCATCGGAAATGGCTGTCAACCCTTGTCGAAGTTTCATTTATTAGCTTATTTATGGCTTTGTTTACGTTTTCCTCCTCTTTCTGTGTTCGGAATCACTGTCAAAATTTGTTTTTGTTACGGCGCCGGTCTGGTAAAAAAGCTGTTTCTGCTCTAATGCTTTTGCAAGATTATTTAAAATCAAACAATTTTCATTTGATTCTCTGCAAGCTGTAGTCATCTCCCTCCTGATCGTCATTTTTATGTATTTTAACTAATTTTATTCTAATTTTATTTTTAATTGATTGTTACTTTTATACGGTTTTTATTTACTGCCTGTAATTTTCTGTCCTTGTATCGTATAGTTATTAGGATGTTAGGGGCTCGTCAAGCAGATATTATCTGCTTTTTCACCTGATTTCCAGCAGGGTTTTGCCCTACCAACTAATTATAAATGAATGAATGAATAAATAAATAAATAAATAACCCCACACACACATATAATAATGTAGGTTTGAAACCATTAAAAGATATTTTACGATATATACTGGAAACAAATTCATACAATAGTAATAGAACTTTAACATGTTACTCATTAAATATACCTCAATATCACAACTAACATAATAAATTTATAGTACTAAGTATTTAAATCCCATCTCAATACCATTAACCAAAGCCCAATATGTACCCATTTTAAATGATGCAAATGGAGTTGTTATAAAACACAGCATTTATAACACTCCATTTAATATATAAATGAAGAATCAATAAATTTAGACAGATCATAGTTGGTCTGAATTAGAAAGAAAAGTTGGACCTGCAATGTGTAGACATTGATTGGTGTTATGAGCCAATTTTTATTAATTAGAATTTTTTGCTTTCAATACTCAATAAACCCTTTGTTAAACAATGTTTTAAGGATCCAACATTCCCCATTCAATGCAGACATTATACAGGGAGACCTGTTTGTTTATAACCATCCATGTGGCAGAGATTTAAACAATTTTTTGTGTTTGAAAGAGACAAAAAATAGAAAGAAATAGAAAGTCGTATATACATCTCACATCAAAGTAACACTGTTGAATAACTTACAAGTAGTAATTCAACAAACTCAGTTCAAGTAATACCACAAATGTAAAAAAAATATAGATGAATTTATTCAGTGTCAGAAACTTTTCATTTTTAAACATTTTTAGCCGAGTTTTTGCAAGCATATTTTATTAATAATAAAATAGGAAGTGGTTAAATTACCTTGTAATAGCAGTAATGTAGAAATTAAATTCAAACTCGTATCTAAAAAGATAGCACATGATCAGTCAAGGCAGTTTTGAAAGTGTTGCCACATCTTATAAACTAAGCTTATAAGCATTATAGCATCTTATAAACTAATAATGTGGCTATTAGACATACAATACCAATCAAATCATTTGACATTTGGAAAAATAATTGCATTTGTGAAGTTTCCTTACAAGCTGTCTGGTATAAAAAATGGGATAGAACACATAAAAATTTCAAGAGCATTGCAGAATACAAAAGAGATTTGAAGGATTTTTATAAACGCTTTATGTTATTGAACATAGATAAATATTTTTCGACATTTACCATCATATGCAAGAGGTTCTATGCTTCAAACATACAGAAATTTCTTGATAATACAGAGCAATACAGAAATCTGGGTACAAACTCTACTCCTGTCTTCAAACACATACAGGGTGCTTTTGAGAATCTCAAAGCCATCCAATCTCCAATCAACTTCCCATACATGACGCTTACTGTTAAATTTCATAAAGATCCAATTGGTTTTCGCACTGTTAGATGTGCTACTAGCTCTTATAGCTGGTAAACTGCTTCTTTGAACACTTAAACAGATTTATGTTAAAATTTCCTTAAATACCTTTATTTTTAAAAATAGTTTTCAACTTTTAAAGACTTTGAACTCCAGTGATAGGAATCCCACTTTCATTAAGTGCTTTGATTTTGAGGATCTATTTAACCAAATCAATTTAAGAGACCTATATCGTGTGTTATTAGAATTATTTACAGAGTATGATATAAAATCAATTGACAAAATTTCGTTTGTAAAACTACTAAACTTCTGTCTTAACTATAATATGGTATATAATGGCACTGGTTATTATAAACAGGTAAGAGGGCTTTCTCAAGGGGGAGTGTATTCTTCTTTAGCTGCAGATTTATACTTACATAAATATGAAAGTTTGTCTTCACCAAGAACGGATTTATTTTTTGGCAGATATATAGATGATATAATCTATATAGGCTATGGTATGGAGCATCAATTGGACCTTGATTTTTATCCCTCAGGATTAACACTGAAAGATACCTCTGTATCTAGAATTCGAGTTCACTTTTCAGAGCTACTTATTACTATCAATGAAAATAATAGATTTGTCTTTCAAATATGCGATAAAAGAAAACAATTTTTATTTGCTTTTGTTCAGTACTTGCAATATGACACATGTCTCAGAAAACATGTTATAAAAAATTTGATTTTAGGTGAACTCTCCAGACAGAAAGTGCTTTCAAATAGAGTTGAAGCCATTTCTGAAGGCTTAAGATCTTTTAAAAAATGTTTGGTTTTAAATGGTTTTCCAATGAACTATATAAATAGAACATTTGCAAATTTCATCCCTAGAAAGAAATCTTAAATGTTTCTTATAAAGAATAATCATTGCAATTAAATACATCTAATCGCAGTTCTCAAATATAGATGGAAGCACCTGTTCATTACTCCTTTTGGATATCTGGTATTGCTTAATTTATAAGATGTGGAAACACTTTCAAAACTGCCTTTGACTGATCATGTGCTATCTTTTTAGTTACGAGTTTGAATTTAATTCCTACATTACTACTATTACAAGGTAATATAACCACTTTCTATTTTATTATTAATAAAATATGCTTGCAAAAACTCTGCTAAAAATGTTTAAAAATGAAAAATTTCTGACACTGAACAAATTCATCTATAGTTTTTTGCATTTGTGGTATTACTTG
>QLNU02015270.1:106227440-106256211 GCA_006491805.2 Dysdera silvatica | reverse complement strand
AGATCTCATAAAGATCTCACTGTAGTCCGGGGTTTGGTTCCCCATGCTTTTAGAGGTTCGGATTCCTCGGAAAACAGTAGGTCCCGGCGCAGCATGACCACTGTAGTCTTTGAGCCGTAAAAGCGAAAGCAAAAAATTATGAAAAATTATTTTGTTCAATATCTTAGAACCGCGCAATTCCCGAAAGAAGTGCCCGTTGACAACTTTGCTTCCCCTCACCTAAGCGACAGTTTGGCACAGGTTTCATCCGTGTACGCTCATGGGCAACTGCCCATAGCGATTTGGGTACCCTCCTTTTGGACGTCGAAGGGGTTTGGGCCTCATAGAGTTGGAGCCCATGCTCAGCTGTTACAAGTAAGGAGCTGATTATAAAAAAAACTGAATGTCAGATACACTTTTTTGATTTAGTCAGACACCAAGGGTGGAAAGCAATGCAAAATTTACAAACTACTCGTTTCTTTTGCAGTGCCATTGATGACGCTGTAATGGAGAGCCCGCCTGGGCTCCTAATGAGCGGGAGGGGATCCCCCACAGGTATTCCGACGACAGAACGTGGCGTAAGACGTCCCAAATGCGCTAGGTGTAGGAACCACGGGGTAATATCTTGGCTTAAAGGTCATAAAAGACATTGCCGTTTTAGGGATTGTACGTGTGCCAAGTGCAACCTCATTGCTGAGAGACAAAGGATCATGGCAGCTCAAGTTAGTAAATCACTTTTGCAAATATTTTCTACTTAAAGTTTGTCTTCCTTTTTTTCCACTTTGATTATTTTAGCCTAATCTTTATCCCCGTGAAAACAGAGTCTTATTCAAACTTCCTGTTCAGGATCTTTAAGTCCTTTGCCGCTTTTCAATTGAGAAGCATTAAAAGTACGAATTTACCGCCGTAGGTTGCTTTAAAGAGACAACAAGCTGCTGAAGATGCCATAGCAATCGGTCTAAGAGCAGTTGCAACTGGGACACCGTTATCGTACTTGCCGCCTGGCCCAATCTTTGGCTTGGGGCTAGCTGAAGCTACGTCGGTTTCTGAACACAATAAAGAACGCCAAAAACCAACTCCGGACGAAACAAGAAGAGATATGCAGCGAGGTATATGTCTTGCCTATTTTATTATTGTATGCAAGCAACGATGAAAACAGTTTATAAAAAATTAATTATTTTTTATTAGTTCTTAGAAAATTTAAATTCTTTAGATATTTTGGTAAATTAAATATCATCTACTGAGAGCTCGTGTTCTAAGTGTTATCAAATGAAGAGAGACACACTGTTATTACCATATAGTTTCCATTGCTTAAAACTAACAGGATTAACATTATTTTAGCGCATAATATTTTATGTTAGTCATAAAATAAACTAGCGGCAGGTTTGGGAAATTGCCTCTCTAATTACAATCTTTATTACCGCTCTAGATAAAGTTTGTATTGCCGCTTCCTTACAAAGCCTTTTCTTTCTTTGTATTCGTTTTCTTTAATACTTTTGAAAGAAAAAAAAAATTATGTATAGCGGACTCTCAACTTTTCTATGTGGAGCTGAGTTTTCTACTAAGTCTTAGTTTTCAAACTAATATCTTAACTAATAATTTTATATAATAGATGATAATTTTGGGGTTCTCAGTTGTCACCTCTTAGAATTTGAAGACAAAATTATTAGGAACGCCATGTATGTAAAAAGCGGTTGAAATTTATTATTATGTTCAAATTTGCGTTATACGAGGGCTAGGACAAGTTTTTAGAAAATAATATACAAAATATTTTTATATAAAAAAAATCGTTTTATCGCTTTTCAAAATATTCGTCCTTACTATCAATACACTTTTTCATTCAAGTAAACCAATTTTCAAAATAATTATTCCATTCATACGTTGGTATAACAGAAACATGTGGTTTTTTAGCTTCAATTGCTTTTCCTGGGTTGTTAAATCGTTGACCATGCATTTTATTTTCGATCGTTGGGAACGAAAACAAATCATTGGGTGCTAAATCAAGCGAATAAGGGCGATGACTCCCCAAATCAATGTTTTCATGCTTCAAATAATTGATAGTTTGAAATGCAGTATGTGAGTTTTCATTGTCATAAAGATAAAGAACGATGAGAAGTTTAGAATTGTTTTCTTTGATTTCAGCAAATACTTTCGGCAAACGAATTATCGTACATTGATCAGCATTTATTGCTCTACAATCCTCCAATGCAACGGTTGCAACATGGCTAGATTTACCAAAAAACGAGGCAATCATTTTCTTCGAAGCACATTGTGCATGGGGGACAACTTTTGTAGGATTCGGTTCATTTTGGAACACCCAAACAGTAGATTGTTGTTTTGTTTGGGGTTCATAATAATAAATCCAGATTTTATCACTTGTTGCAATGTCAAAAACATGTTTTGAGGCACCACAATTGAATCTTTTTAAATTTTCCTTGCATCATTTGACACGAGCATCCTTTTGAGTTTGATTTAAATTGCCTGGTATCCAACGCGCATATACTTTCTTGATGTTTAAATGATCATGTAAAATTGAATGCACTCGAGTCTCTGCAATGTTCACGGATGCCTCAATTTCACCAGATGCGACATGACGATCTAAAGTGATTAGTTGTCGCACAGCATCAATGTTTTGTGGTGCTACAGCAGTTCTTGGTTGACTTTCATGAAACTCATCCCTGAGACTTCTATGCCCAAAATGGAATTCTTTGAACCAGTTTTAAATTGTTGCTTTAGATGGTGCTTCATTACCAAAAGTCGAATTCATACGATTGACACACTGTTGCTGTGTTAGACCTTGTCTAAAGTCACATGCCAAGACAAATATTAATCTTATATCCTTCCTCTATTGCATGTTTGTACTACAGGATATCCTTTTCAACATAGTCGAGTTTGGAAAATTTTATTTTTGAAATTCCTTATGCCATCCCCAGAGGCGGACCGGGTCCTCTCAAAGGGTGCATACCTTGGATTGTCGGAGGGCGCACCGGCCCCAGGGGCGGTTGGCCGGCGACCCGGTCAGCCCCTGGTTACAGTGGCTTTGTTCCCGAACTCTCATCTGCTTATAACATGAACATTATTATAATATTATCTAACTATTCATTTTTTTTAGAAATGTTTTAATAATTGAAGATGAATATGTTTCTTTGCAGAAGCTATTGTATTTAGGCTTAAATATGTAATTAAGTTGGATTTTCCCATTCGTTTACATGTGTGTTTTTTCCCATGAGAAGCAACATCATTCGCGTTCGGCTCTTCCGCATGGAAGAACAGAAGCAGATGAGTACCTAGATTTAAGAGCCGGATTCCACTCGAATTCGCTTCGTTTAGTGCCTCTAGAGAAGAAAGGGAATCAATAGATCGCTCTGTCTAGACCCGAGAGACCCCATTTATGGAGTAACCTAGGGCGACGGGACGACCCTGCCCTAATCGGATCTGCGGTTACTCTGTTTGCCGGATACTACTCATAGCTTGCCGTCCCGGAAAAACAAACGCAAGAAGAGTTTTGACCGCGCAAGAGGAAAAAATGACTTCCATTTCTGTTCATCAACCGGCTTCCTCTCATCGACTAATACCGCTTTAGCAGACGATTCGATTTTCGATGGTACTTGCGTCTTTAATTCGCATTTTCTTCAGGGGCAAGGGGCTTTAAAAGAGTGCCATTAAAATATAATATCCAGGGATTCACGTTAACAGCATTGGGTAAAGCTAAAAGATTTGATGAAGCTCATGCTGCCCGAGGAAAATGTTAATAACAGGCAATTAAGGGTAAGGAAATAGAGTTAATTATTTACAGTATTTCCTAAAAAATGGTTTTGGAAAGATCTTTTTAGGTATGAAATAACCTAAAAATTATTTTGACCAGTGAACAATACACATCAAAAAGGATAAAAGTTATATGATAAGTGCATACCACAAGGAATCCTTGTAGAGTGAAAAAAAAAGTGTAATATTTGTTTTATATTTTCCAAGAGATCTATAAATTCATTTTGCTTCACTCTATTACAGATGAGCATCGACTCACGCAACCAGCTCATGATGAAAAAGATGATAATCAGCCTAATAATCATCATCCAGTTACCTTTATTTGTGCAGCAGATACGCAATCAACTGTTCCAAAGCCAAAAGCAAGAAATTCAATCAGCAGCCGTAGACAGGCGTCTCCATCGTCTTTGAGCCAACTGAGTCCCGGTGCTATGCCAGCTGACTTTCGCCCAGGACGACTGTCACCCATTGACATTTTGCATCGAATATTTCCAAATCAGAAACGTCCTTTAATGGATCTTGTTCTGCAAGGGTGTAATGGAGATTTAGCCAAAGCCATTGAACATTTTCTTTCGGCCAGTGATGCACTTTTCCTTCCACGACCCCCTGCAGGTTCTTCCACTTTGACGCCATATGGATACCAACCTAACACGACTGTAGATAGTTCTTCAAATGCACATCCTTGGTCGCCACCTAGACACGGGCCTAGATTGAATTTTGGATCTGTGAAATCAGCCTTCACTCCACTGACGCCACCAGCTGCGCATCAAGGACTACAGTTCCTGAGCCCGAATATACAGCCACCACCTTTGACCGAAACCCTCATCATGGACGAAAGTGGACCGAGAACTTCCTCTTCGGCCCTTTTTGGCTCCATGTCCCGCTTATCCGAATCCGTGACGTGTGCGCCACTGACGTCACTGACAGCGTATGGGCCTTTACCATTTACAGGAGCTTATGCCATGGCGTCTGGCTCTCATTTGTTGTTACGTCCTTATCAAACTTGCCCGCCAGGTTGCTCTCAATGCCAGACGACAAATTTAGTACGGGAAGATGATCTCACCGATCAGTCTAGTCCTGATCTTCCATCTCCAGTCAAAGAAAGCGCAGCACGAACTCAAGAAGCTGTAGATCTGTCTGAACGATCATGGTCTGCTGAAAATGCACGCGAGCTCTCAAGAATTCCACCTAGAGATACATCTGGCTAATAACAAGTGTCCATTATAATAGTCTACCTCATGTCCGTGAAAGTTCTAAAATAGATTCAATTTTCATGTATGAAAAGTCAGAGGAGGTAGTCTTAACTAGTAAATTGTAGAAAACATAAGTAATATGGGACACACAATGACTTTACCAATTTCCGGTGTGTGAGTATTTATTGATTTTAACAAAAACCTACTTCTCAGTACTGGAATGGACTGTATGAGGCATTGCCGGTTATGCGGAAAAAGCAGCATCCCTTTTCCGTCAACGTGCTATTCAATATTATACATAATATAAAGCATTTACAGTATTTGTAAATGTACCAAGGCAGACGGAGTTAAATATTGCCTAATGTAAAAATAAATTAAGGTCATATCGCTAACACTTGGTTAACTTAATAGAAAAGTTCATTAAAAAAGTTATTTAATGACAAAAAAAGTAAAAAATAAACAGTTAATGATCCGATTATCACTGGAACATCCCACTACAGTGTAAGACGAGCCGTGGGTTATCCTCCACCTTCAAAAAGCTCTTGCAAAGGAACCCCTTTCGCTGTTCACTGCACTTTGAGATCAGACCTATGGAAGATGATAGTGCTTGACTTCCTGATCACGAATGTGAATTATTTGTCTGCTAAAATGACATGACAATTTTTTATGAATATTTGAAGTCCAAAAATGACACTTTTTTCGCCAGGTTTGATATTTTTTAATCGCACTGTATGTGAGCAAAAACAGGTTTGAAGTCTGTAAAATTATGAAGGATCATCGTATTTAACGGATAAAAAAAAATATGTCTCAACTAATCCAAACCGTGTAAAAAAATTAATATGAAAAATGAACTTTTAGCATAGATATTTGGCTAATTTGGCGAAAATTCTGGAGGCTACGCCAGATTGTCGTTTAAAATAGTTATTTCGTATTACCGCAGCCCATGTCAAGTTTCTTTTACATTTCTTTTTCCAAAATATTATCTCATAAGGAAAAGAAGCACATGAATACATATAAGCATGCATACATGAGAATGAAATGAATGAATGAATATTCGTATATGAGATGTACGAATATAAGTGTATGAATAAATGATGTGTATGAATAATGAAAAGTTGCTATATTTACCCAACCTGGATGTGGTCATTGCATATCACATGCTGTTGCAACCATGGAATTTAAAAAAATTGTGAACAAAACTTAATAGTAGGCTATTTGAAAATGCATTTATTGTAATTAGAAAAAATGTGAACAAAATTTCATGAAATGTATTTTATTTCATGAAGTTATGTAACCATAAATTGTGGATTAATTGTTGAATTATGCTCTTTATTTAAAAATGAGAAAAATTAAACTGTGTACATCTCAGGAAAGTCGTAAAAGTGTTACAGTACAAAAAAAGAAAAGAGTGAAGCAAAGCAATTGATCACAGTGGGCACATTTTAAGAATGACAGATTTTTGCAATTATCTCGGCTGCAATTGTTATATTCAATTTCAAAAGAAATTTCCTCAACATTTTTGAATTTTCCGGGATCATGATCGCTATAACAGCACCTAAACCAAGCATATTGTAATATAAAGCGATATTTTTTAGACTGTAATTGATTGTGAACCAAAGAATGCATTTTTATTATCTCATTTCGATGTCGTATGTCAATATCCATTTCATCGATTGCTATTCTGTTGATTATTTTTTTGTACAAATTTTTTATTGTCGAAAGAAATAAACATCCAGCGGTTGTATGAGGGATGTTGCTTTGGGGGGTATTTGCAAGGATATACAATTTTCCGGAAAACCTTAATAAGTGTTTGGGTCTGTACTACCTGTCCATGAGTTTAGTAAAACACAGGAAGGAGGAGACATGATGGGTTTCATACAACATTCTACCCACTTTCTCATTTTGATTTTGTCCATTTTTTCCGACTTGGAGCATGTAATATATGAGTTTGAAGGTTGAAATAAATTCTTTTTGACAGTCGGGCCAAATCTTCCCGCAGCTTCTCTTAAACGAAGTAACATTTTCCCTGTCAGTTCCCCATTCATTGGTATTATTGTCATTATTGTATATGAATATGTTCTACCAAAATCAGACCCTATTAAAGAAAATGTCTGTTTTTCACCTTTATGCGATAGCTGCCTTTAATTTGGAAGAAAATAATTAAAACCACTTTGATCAGAGTTAAAAATTTGTTGGGGGATAATATTAGCAGTAATATTTCTCGTTATCAAAATAAATTCTATGGCACTATCTTCTATATTACCCATATTCTGGGTGTATATTTGAGTGATATATTTTGTTACTTTCCACTGAACTGTTTTGTTTCGGCTCTTAAAATTATCTATAAAATTATCGGAACATTTAAAATCCTCAAATCCTAACTCTTGGGATTTCAGGATCGCCCATCTTTTCAAATCTATATCATGAACAGGTAAATAATTTTCCATAACTTTTGTAAATCTGGCTAACATTTCATTTTTTATTATTTTATACTTTTCTACATTTGTGCCCATATTTGATATATATTTTCTAAACCTCGAAATATAAGTAGGGTATTTTACTGTTGGATATCTCCTGTTTGTTTTCTGGAATTTATTTTTTTGACAACTGTCAAAATACTGAACAATTGTTTGCATATTTTCTAAACTGAATTCATTTGCCAATTGATCGCCCTTTACAGTACAGTTATAATATTCGTCACCGACTATACTAATATCACTTTCTTCGTCGATACGGAAATCACAATTGTCTTCAAAATCTAAACTGATATTTTCACTGACATTGTTATTAAAAATTATGTTTTCGATTTTCGACAATACTTCCCGACTTTCCTCAAGTTCTTGATCAGTTATTAACGACGGAAGCGTGTCGTATTTATTAACGACCAAATTCAAAACGGATTGAATTATGTTCACTATATTTTTCATTTTCTCACAATCGGAAACTCGTACAACTATATTGACGTTACACTTGCGGACGAGTTTATATAGCTAGTGGAATGCGAAACTTAAATGTCCCGCCAACTCTTCAAAATTGTCGCCAAATTCGCCAAATATCTATGCTAAAAGTTCATTTTTCATATTAATTTTTTTATACTGTTTAAATTAGCTGAGACATAATTTTTTATTTTTATCCGTTAAATACGATGATCCTTCATAATCTTACCGACTTCAAACCTGTTTTTGCTCACATACAGTGCGATTAAAAAATATCAAACCTGGCGTAAAAGTGTCATTTTTGGATTTCAAATATTCATAAAAAATTGTCATATCATTTTAGCAGACAAATGGTTACAAATTCGTGATCAAGAAGTCAAGCACTATCATCTCCCGCAGGTAAGATCTCAAAGTGCAGTGAACAGCGAAAGGTGTTCCCTTGTTAGTAGAGAGAATGCAAACCATAAGACAGTGTGCATTTATAAGTAACATATAACATAGCATATTTCTTCCTTCCGGCAATTAATTTAATATAATTTCAGTATTTGTATTTTATATTAAGTACAGAGAGAGTAGACCTTCACTTATCCGGCCCTTCCTTGCATAGAGGAATGCCGGATTACTGAGTATGTAAAAAAAAACTTATGTTAGTTTAATTCTTTATTATATCTCTCGCTCGTGACGTCATATGGAATAACTCTCTTCGTGACGTCACATGGAAGCGTAGCCTCGTCCCTTTGAGGCCAGAACCGGATGTCAGATTAGCAAATGTTGGACTAGCGAGAAGTATCCCTCTAAATAAAAGATAGCGGGCAATCTTTCGGCCATGTTTAATTTCCTATATGTATATAATAAAATATCTAAACTGGGAAGAAAAAAAAAAGATCTGAATCCAAATAGATGAGGTAATAAAACGGCGTAGAATAACAAAGACGATAATACCTTAGTACAAATGCGTATGTAAGTTTTTAAGAGATCTACATCCAATAACTGAACATAATGAAGGAATATGTTACGATAAAAAATGGTATATACATATAGTGACTGGCGCAGTATGGCCCAGATGCTCTTGCACCATAAAAATCCAAACAAACAAACATAGAGTGAAATCTGTCTAAACGCCATTTTCCCTAGATTCCGAACGATATAGAGCAAGGTTGTCCAACATATGACCCGCGAGGCACAATCCTACCCGCCGGCCACTATTTGAAATAAAAAAACTTCCAAAATAAAAATTTTCAATTTTTTTTTCAGAAATAAGGAAAAAACCTTGAGAACAGCATAGGTGACCTCTTTTATATTGCAAAAAAAAAATAGCAGAAAGAAACTCTGAGGAGTTGTTTTTTTTAAATACTAAATTGCTGGCCCTCAAGATCTGTGAAAATTTTTTAAGCGGCCGAAAAGGGTTGGACAACGCTGACGTAGAGTGTATAATGTTCGACTTTGTGTCTATAGCCTTATCTTTTCTCCATTCCTATAGTATTATTACAGACAGATTTCACGGAAGATGATAAAGAAATTTTTTACTGAATTTCAGATTGAATTCACTGAATTTTAGATCGAATTCGTTTAATTTCAGATTGAATTCATTGAACGTCACATTGAATTCACTGAATTTCAGATTGAAAACACAGAATTTCAGATTGAATTCACTGTTTCAGGTTGAATTCCTTGAATTTCAGGTTGCATTCGCTGAATTTCAGATTGAATTCACTGTTTCAGGTTGAATTCCATGAATTTCTGGTTGCATTCGCTGAATTTCAGATTGAATTCACTGAATTTTTTAGATTATACGGAAATTCTTCACTGAAGATTACATATGGAACCAGGTAATATATTCTCTGTCTATGCTCATTCCGTTCAACTGGCAATGCACATAGTATTATTGTAAAAAATAAAGTTTGTAAATTATGTAATTTAAGTACTTGGATTAAAAAGTTAAAAACATGTACAATGTGTACCTCATTTACAGGTTTTTGATCAGTATGATTTTTGTAAATTTATAATTTAAAAACATTTGTAGTGGCCATGAGAGTTTTATTAATTCTTATAATAGAATACCTCTTCAATGTTACAAATGAAACCAATGCACATCTGTAAACAGAATTTCAAAAAGGGGTGTGTTTTGGATGCAAAGGAGTTAGGCTTTGACGGAAACAAAAATTCTCTATAAGCAGGGCCGACCAGGGAGGGTAGCAAGGCTGAAACCCGGGGGCCCGAATAAAGTCTAGGGACTCACTCTGGCAAGGACCTATGCTCTAGGGCCCCGGCCCTGCCAAACTAGTTTTGCTAATCGGAAGGCCAGAAAAATTGTTCTCTAAATCCAGATTAATAAGATTTTGTACACTTTTAATGTACAGTTTTTTAATTATTCTTCATTAGCCTTTCTCGATTATTAAAAAAATAAATAATAGTAGCTTGGGCTAGTTCCTTTTTTCAGCAGTGATTTTGTAAAATAATTAAGTAATAAGTAAGTAAGTAAAAAAAAATGCTTTCTTATTTCATACTTTTTGTTCATTTGTGGGCTCAACACCCTCCTCCTCCCCCAAAAAGAAAAAATATTTATGCCACTACCCAGGGAAGGGGTTATGGGGGTCTACGTTGTCTCTCAGAGCCCCTGCTCCTAAGGGATTTTATTTTACAGCTGATAATGTTCTTCAAATGGAGAGTTAAATCACCAAATTCCTCCGCTTGTGCACCGCCCTGTACCTACCATACTTTACTATTCTATTTAAGCGGTACACGAACTCCATATAGTGCGCTATGCAAAAAAATAAAATAAATATATAATTATAAACATGTGTGTGTGTGTGTGACTGAGACCTGCAGACAAACAAATACAATCAGTTAACACAAATTTCTTTAGTATTTAGGAAAAAAAAACCATTTTTTAAAGAAAAAGAGTCCTTTATTTATTTAACTCTTAAAAGAAAGTGGCAGCTGAAAGTTTTAAATACAAAAAGAAGAGAGGTTAAGTGTGTTAACTTACCTTAAAGAAATAACTTCATTTTTAGTAAAATTTTATGAATCCTATGAATTTGAATTTTACGAATAGTTCATAAAATTTACAAAATTTTATAAACTATTTTAATCAACTTTAAAAAATTGAAAACGCTGTTTATACAAGCTCACGGTTATTGAAAGAGTTTAATACAATATAACCTGGAAAAGTGACTACCTTGTCACCCATTATTGTTATTGAATAGGATATAACGATGCCCCGGGTATAGCGAACCAAAAGTTCGATTCTTTGAGGTTCGCTATAGCAGGATTTGATATTCGACTCTCTCTAACATGTAAAAAATAAAATTGGATTTAATGATTGAACAAATTAAACGACGCGGCGAAATTTTACTTTTGTGTCAACTTAATATTTTAGTGAGATACTTTAGAAAATGGAGACACGTTCTTTTCTATACTTAGTGGCGGGTTGTTTGCCGATTTTGGTATAATCAAAGTGCAGGGTGTTTATAATTAAAGTTCCACTTTGAAATGGCCATAAAATGAAAACTACTGGACCAAATGTTACCAAACTTGGTAATAGCTTACAAGTGGTCATGGGATTTTATTTTCCGCAAAAAAAAAATAAATAAATAAATAAACTAAAAAAAGTATAAAAATAAAAGTTCAAAAATCACCACCAGCGGAAATGGCACTGTATGCAATATTGTTAAACGAAATAAGACATGAAGACATCGTTTTAAAACGTTTTTAATCGTTTCTAAAACGTGTTACAAAGCATGTTGAATGTGGCGTCCACCATTTTCTGAAAGCAAGTTAAATCGCATTACTGCGTTCTCAACAGCAGCTCTTAGCATATCAGGAGGAATGTTGCGGACATGTCGGTGTATCGCATCTTTCAATTCCGCCAAATTGTTTATGTTATCACCATAAACAATTTGCATAACCCCACAAAGTTTCGTTTTGGAAACGACTAAACACGTTTTAAACCGATGTCTTCATTTTTTTTATTTCGTTTAACAATATTGCATACAGCGCTATTCCCGCTGGTGTTTATTTTTGACCTTTTATTTTTTTTACTTTATTTACTTTATTTACTTTTTTTTTTTTTTTAATAAAATCCCATGACCTCCTGTAAGCTATTACCAAGTTTGATAACATTTGGTCCAGTAGTTTTCATTTTATGGCCATTTCAAAGTGGAACTTTAATTATAAAGACCCTGTATATTTAATTAAAAGTAGACTATAACGGATTCATACACATTGTGTGATTCATACATACTGTGAAGAGCGGAAATTCTGTAAGCTTCTTCATTGTTAAGTTGAATGTTTATCAGTAAAATTGCGAAACGCAATGCTTTTATGCGATCCAAAACATCTTTGTGGTCCATATCTTGCACAATACATCGTTCCTCAGCCAAAGTTCAAACTTTGCAGTATTTCCTGCTGGAATGGTACTTCTCATGCAGGCACATTGTGCTGCAAGCACATGAAATACCGATTTGGTAATGTTGTGCCATTTAAGTAGTTGGTATTGTGCCACTTTGTGGAAATGTGGTTTGTGGTCGGTCCTTTTCTCTAAAGCGCTCTTCATCTTCTTATTCAAAATAATGGTCCAATTTTCCCCCTATCCCCCCCCCCCAAAAAAAAATGAGACAAATGAAGTGTGTCAAACGTAAACCTAGTTTCTGGACTTCTGAAGGATATCATAGATATCTCATAAATAATTCTTGAAATATATGCTTATCAAAACAACGTATACATACATGAAGTTTACTTGAAAAACAAACCCAAACCTAGCAAGTCGAAGTCGATGACTATACCCACTATACCCACAGAGTCGATGACTATACCCACTATACCTCGAGTTGACTATGCCCACTGGACCACGAAGGAGCATATGACTAATTAAGCACATACAATCTCTGAACAGCGTTTTTGAAAATTTGACTGTTCTGTTTGCATGACCCAAAAGTTCGTGTTTTCAGATATATTAGACGAGCCTCTCGTGAATCAATTAAAAGCGTACTTTTCCAATGTTTCAAGATGTTTTGTTGAAATATGAAAATCATAAATTTGTCGAAATACTTAGGGGCGTTACACTCTGCAGGTCTCCTTTAAATGACATATTTCTCTGCAATATCCAAAGCAACTCAAGATTCTAAGGAAGCTGTCAGAAAGTATATAAGTTGGAATATACTAAGGTGTATGTACTAACAAGGGAACCATCCCACATGAAAGTCAAAGCCAGTAGTGACTGAGCGCAACAGAAAGATCTGTCGATGCATAACAAACATCCGTTATTATTTTTTGGATATTGACAAAGGGAATTTTTACAGTTGTTTGTAAATTATAATTTTGCCCCTGCATTGCAGCTTCTGGGAATGCAGCAAAAGCCTTATATAAGCAGCAGTGGAAATAGGAATTTATTTTTGCGTAATTCACGGTTGAGGAAAGATTGTGCTTGTTAACAAAAATACTTTAATTTCGTATCTTTTCATTGTTATGTGATATTTTTTGCCATCATATAGTATAAGGTTTAGACATGAAAAATATAGTGAATATCATTCATGGAACACTGAATCTAGCCATGGCAAAATATAAAAATGAAGCATCCGTTATTTCACAGGAGGAAATACGCGAAAGTGAATGACTGTTTGTCAAAATCGAAGAATTACTTCTGAACGAAAATGTCGAGGAACAAGTTTCTTCGGTCATAGATGATGGCTAACATTTTGCTGATTCCGACGTTAGTGACGAACTGACTTTGCACCAACAGTCAACACGTATGAATATTAGTTTATCAAAAATGAAGACTGTTGTTAATTTTTATGATTAGTGAGTGAAAAACAAATTCAAAGGAACGCAAAGGAAATTTAAACGTGTTACCAACTGCAGTCAAATTTTACGTTTTAAAAAGTACACATCACAAAGTGGAACCAAAAAAACAAAACACGAATGAAATTAAAATGTATGTATTAAAAAAAATTCAAAAACGCGAGAGCTCAAAATCTGCCAGTTCACGATATAGATTTCAAAAGATAGGGGCACAGTAAAGCAAGGGAATTAGGTATGTTGTCATTAAAATTATCAGCCCATTTTGTCAGGGGATTAAAAAACTATAGTAATATCGTTTCACGAAAAATTGCACAATATACTACAACGTATCGTGAACATAATGTAGAATATATTGAAAATAATGCGGTTGCATTTATTTTACAGACACGGGACGTTTTTTCAAATTGTGATCCCACTCAAATTTTAAACGCCGATCAAAGCAGCTTTCTTATTTCATTGCAAACGAGAGGACGTTATCTCACAAAGTCGGAAAAGTTATTGCAGTTTTAGTGGAATCAAAGTTTACCTTAAAGCACTCCTATACTATCATGCCGATTTTATCCATGTCTGGGGAAATTAAAGGGAAGTTTTTCTTATGTTTATGAGAACAATTTGGGAAGTTTGGACCTAGTGTTAAAGACAACATGTCTCAGACTTCCGATGTGCACGTCACAGGTTTCAAGAGTGGAAAAATGGTGAAATAGAGATGAAGGAATGGGTGACAAAATGTCTAAATGCAATATTACAACCTCCGTCCTGTGTGGTGCTAGATTCATAGACAGGGGCAGTGGACCCACAAACCTATGACAATATGCCAAATAATTGCGCCAAATTGCGAATTCCTCCTGGTACAACCGCTATGATTCGATCTTTGGACGTCTAATTTTTTCGTCCGTATAAGTTATTTATTAAAAAAATTTAAACTACATTGCTACAGACGAACGACACGTAAATACAACGTCTAGAAACGAAATAATAAAATTGCACTCTTTAGTTTTTAATCAACCAAACTCTCCACAATATAAGCCAATACTACGCTATCCATGGATAAAATGTAATTACGTTGTCGCTCATGAAAACTTAACTTTTGGAAACGTTATAGAAGTTTCATTCATTTTTACACAGGACACATGTTCTGCTACGGGCTGCCAGGTATGGCATTTATAATACGCGCACACTGCAATGCAGATTTATGCTTTACACATTTTTATATCAATTATCACTTTCATAATTTTTATAAATATGATGCACTTTCACTTTGCATTAATTATATATTTCATTATTTTCGTAATGCTTTACATTAGTTAAACACCGTTTCAGCGAAACTGACTCCATAAGTTACGATTTCCGCAAAATTGTGTATATTGTGTATTTCACATATTTTTTTAATCATTTTTGCATATTGCACCCTCATAAACGCATTCACTATTTCCTTTTGATGTAAGTAACACTCATATTATTCATACTCTACATATATACAGCATTTCTTTACACTAGTTGTCATGATACTGTTTATAAATATTAATTTTTCATGTACGCTGTCAGTTTGTTCACGTATATTTCTAGTTTTATTTTTGATATTTCCCTGATGTACGGAAGCTGAAATGCAGGAGTAAAATTCCATAATTTACAAATTTTCAAACAGCTGTAAAAATTTCCGTTTTTTGAATATCCAAAAATAACAACCGATATTTATTATGATCGACAGATCTTTCTATAGCGATCAGTCACTACCCTGAGTTTGACTTCCATGTGGAACAATTCCCTTGTAAGGAATATATTATCTACGGAAATTTTTTTCCATGGAAATTTCTTAATACGAATATAAGAAATACTAAATTATTAGCAATTTGCATCCAGAGTCGTAGACAGGCTAGGACTATAGGGGCTAATCCCCCCCCAGGGGCTAATCCCCCCCCCCTGGAAATGTAGTCAGTCGGATGGAAAATATTTTTTCTCAAAATAAAATATTGTAGAATTTTATTTTAAATTTTTTGTTTTGTATGAAATTGTATATATGAACGGAAATTGTTCTTTGTCGTTAAAAATGCATTCAAAATAGATTTTAACGGTACATCTGTGTATATAATGTTTGAGGTTTGAGTCTTCATATACTTTGTAATAAGGATTGGGGAAATTATAGAGAGGTATACTAAAATTTATAAGTTTTCAATGCAAAATTTAGGTTAAGAAATTCCTTTAGTATTATTAAATATATTAATAAAATACAGAGAACCATTTATGAATTTTAAGTCCCATAGCTTTCTGCGCTCTCTCCGTAACGAACATAATATAGCTATGGGCTGGTTTTCAGCTATATAAATTTACAGAAAATTAAAGTCGTATTCATTTGTAAACAATTCCTAAATTGTGTAGGAGTAGATGTGAATAATATTAGTAATTTGCGGTAGGATTATGCATGTGTGTGTGAAAAGTTTATCAGTTATTCAACTCCCGAAAACGTGTCAGTGTTATAATTCACTCACGTAAAAAGCTATGACTCAGTGATTCCCGCTAGAACTAGCTAGATCCAGATATTTTCTACATTATCTTGCTAATAAAAACGAAAACAGTTATTTATTCACAACATTATTAATGGCTAATTTAATAGCAAATTTTTAACAAATCTTTATCTGTACATTATACACATTGAAATATAAAATATTTTCTAATTAAAGTTTTTCATAATGGAAAGATTTGGATAATCATAGCTATATTTTAAAGCATTTTTAACTATGAACTTAAAAAAAAAAGTTGGCAATACTGTCTCTCATCTTAATTTTGTACTACATTTGTGAAAAGTAAGGTATGTTCTGCGCATGCGTCCTCGTGACCCAGTGGTTATGTTTGTTTGTGGTTTTACGGCTCAAAGACTACAGTGGTCATGCTGCGCCGGGACCTACTGTTTTCCGAGGAATCCGAACCTCTTAAGGCCTAGGGAACCAAACCCCGGACTACAGTGAGCAGTGCGATCTTTATGAGATCTCTGAGTAAGCGTTCTTTTTGCACTGCTGGGAGTCGAACCCGGATTAGCCGCGCAATAGGAGAACGCGTTACCACACTGCGCCACCGCAGGGCCCAGTGGTTATGACCACGGCAGAGTTTAAGCTGCAGTCGCATTTTTCGCAAAATGCGACGAGTTGCTCGAAAATGCGAAGAAAAAATTATTGCCCATCGCGAAAATGCGACAGGCATTTTTAACCACAGTTTATTCTCTGAAAACAGGATTTCTCGATTCCAGAATATCCGTTTTGCACTTCAGCGATCTTTTCTTGTTCCTTTTTGTTTCCTCTTCAAAATTCTTAACAGCACCTGTTAAGCATCGTTGATATAAATAATTTTATTGATACGATTTTTGGAGCGACTAAAGCAACTAGCATGTTTTAGCATTTTGCTACAACTTTTTTTACCCCCATTTTAGCATTTTTGCGACAGCATGTTTTGAGCCAGCTTAAACGCCTGAACCACGGCATTCAAGCTCGATGTCCTGGATCCGAATCCGGTAAGCTTAACAAATTTCGAACGCAAAAAAGAATCCGGTAAGCTTAACAAATTTCAAACACAAAAAACTAAAATGTTATTTTCGTCAGAGCCCGATCAAGCCAAATTAGGGCCCAGGGCCTGGCATTCATTCGCGCCCTCACACACACATTCGAAACAAAATTATTCAGTAAATAAGAAGCAAATGCAAAATCTTGTTATATATATATGTATATACCTTATATATATATATTATCCGCATGACTCAATAATTGAAAGCCATTTCAATGACGCCTAAAGTTATAATTAAGAAAAATGTATAATGATAATAATAAGGAAGTATAACCTTTTGTTTTTAAAAAAATCGAACTTTTTTTCTATAAAAATTACATACAAAATTTGGGGGCCATTTGCGTTAATCAGGCCCTGAGTATCGCTGTATTTTTTTTTTTTTGCTGAATATTCACTTTGTTGTTATTAAATAACCAACTTTCTATCTGATAATTCAAAGAAATGCTCGCAACTGCCTACTTATCATTTTTATAATACAAATGTCATAAAGGAAGACGCGATAAATAGGATCATAATTTATTGTAGGGCAACTACCATTTATTGTATCTGCATTACATGCAAAATTTGGGGGCCATTTGCGTTAATCAGGCCCTGAGTATCGCTGTATTTTTTTGTTGAGTACTAACTGTGTTATTATTCAATAACACCCTTTCTATCTGATAATTCAAAGAAATGCTCGCAACTGCCTACTTATCATTTTTATAATACAAATGTCATAAAGTAAGACGCGATAAATAGGATCATAATTTATTGTAGGGCAACTACCATTTATTGTACCTGCATTACATGCAAAATTTGGGGGCCATTTGAGTTAATCAGGCCCTGAGTATCGCTGTATTTTTTTTGTTGAGTACTAACTGTGTTATTATTCAATAACACCCTTTCTATCTGATAATTCAAAGAAATGTTCGCAACTGCCTGCTTATCGCTTTTATAATACAAATGTCATAAAGGAAGACGCGATGAATAGGACCACAATTTATTGTAGGGCAACTACAATTTTTTGCATCTGCATCAATATGTCGCGCGATTACCATTATTATTGTTTTTCTTTAGAAAGGGGTGACTATTTTTTCACTCCTGTAGCATTCTTCAATTCCTTCCTGCCTTTCTGTTTCGAGTGTTTTTTAAAGACCAGTGTGTGCGCTCATCGCGACCAAATTTCGTCTCTGAACGGGCAGAGCATAAATTTAATTATTTGTTCCGCTATCTAGCTTCATAGAAAAAACAAATTTTGAATGTAAGTATTCAAGTCAACTGCAACCCTATTTTCGCAATGTGTGTTTTTGTTTCATGCACGTGGGTATCTCTGCTTTGTTTTTGTTACTGTGGAAAAGAAACACAGGCCACATGGGGGGAGTGATGTCAATTAGTTTGGGGATACGCTCCGGTGTGTCAACAAATGGCCACGTTAGCTCCTTCAGGCTACATATCCCAACACATGGGTTTCGAAACAGTAGGAGATCGAATGCACCCTTCGCCGCCAGGGACAATATAGTTATGGTATCCGAGTTTTCGAGGGAAAACCAAACCACGCGAGATCATGGTCTGTTCAAGATGAATTCGTAAGAGATAGAAGACTTCTTTGCTCTCAAATTTTAACAACGTGTTATTTTACATAAAGCAAAACCATTTCTATTTATTTCTGTATATAATCACGCAGAGTTATATGGACAGGGCTTTATTAAGGAAATGGGGGCTCAGATGGTGGGCCTCTTTTCGTGCTGTAACAAGTTTAAACTTCTTAAATTTGGGATGAACTTTTCCAAAATGGCCGGAAAAAAGTAAACTTTTAATAGAAGTTTTCTAGGTACTGGTCAAAAGTGAATAACCAAATTTAAAAAAACAAAAGAAAACAAAAACAAACCTATTTAAAAAAAAATATAATTCAGGGGCCCCTCTCCAACTGGGGGCCGTAGTCCCGAACTTTGCGGGTGTAGTTAGTAATCGGGCCCTGTCCATGGAACTTAGCCCCCCTCCACTACCAATAAAATGCAATTTTACATGTAATGTAATATAATTACACATGCACAGGTACACATGCCGTAATTATAATTACAGGTACACATGCCTGTAATATGTGATTATACACATGCATACACAGAGACGGATTATGGCGTAGTGACACATGTCTACATTGACACTTGCGTACATGTCAAATTTGGTGGCACTTGCGTACGTGTCAGGGCTGTCCCAACTCGGCAGGGAAAAGAAGTGACACCTGCGTACAACATTCGATTTCCCCTGTGTAGCCCCAAGGGCAATCTAATTTTGAGCCCTGCTCCCAAATATTTTTGTTATACTTATTAAATCGAGACCGTGCAAAAGTATTGTTAGCTAAAAACGATTAAATTATATTGCATCTAATCGTTATACCAATCAAAACTTGCATTCTACTGCTAAATACGTAGATTCGTAAAATGCGGGCCATAAGTGAGTCCTACTATCTATGTGTGTATAAGTGTGTGTGTTTAAGTTGTTTATTAATATAAAATATCACACAATAAAGATTTCTTTTTTATACAGTAAAACCTCCAAACAACCGTCACTCGTGGCACTCTATAAAGGTGACCGTCCTTCGGAGGTAGGCGTTATTTAAAGGTTCAATACAAAAAAATCGGAATAAATACGATTAACAATAAAAAATAGCTATTTTAAATACCTTAATTTGAATTTAATTAATTTTAATTAATAAATTTTTTATTTAATTTAATTTATTCAATTTAATTTTTAATTTTAATTTTTAATTTTAATTTTAATTTTAATTTTTATTTGATTTAACTTTTATTTAATTTAGTTTTTATTCAATTTAATTTTTTGATTTAATTTAAAATATTTAACTTAATTGTTTTATTTAATTTTTTTATTTAATCTAAATTTTTAGTACCTTAACTTTTAATCCTCTCTATTTTAATTTATATTAAAAAAATCAGTGATGCGTAATTGTTTTGCTTTTTTATGGCAAACATTCTTTTTAAAGGAAATAATAATATCTGTAGTGCTTTTGTAGAACTCGTCATCATTTTTGTTCAAAGCAAAGTTTTGGATCTCCTGAAAATTTGCCAAAACATCAGAATATGTTTTGATGTTAGAATTTTGCGGCTGCTCCAGACTCTTTTCCGCTTCCATTTCCAAATCACCTTTTCCCCCTCTTCCATCACATTTCCGAACAGTTTCTGAATAGTATTAAATGTAGCAGAAACTTCTGAACCTATGTTCAAGCAAAACGAACTCGCTGGCATTCATATTTGTCATTCCTGCTATTCTGCGAATACAATCAAACCCTTTCTCATCATCATCTCTGTCTATATTTTCGGGTTCATCAGATAAAAAAAAAATTCTCCAATTAAAAATTTCTTTAATTGCAGTATTTCCGACTGAACTTTGGGAAACCACTCTAACAGCACTTCGTCAACTTCTTCGCATCCGACCTTCCAACACGATGCTTCGTTTTACTAAGTTCATGCCTTGAAAAAACTGTTACAGATAATGTTCATTATCTTTTAAAATCTCATTTATCTCTGTCCTTCCACCACCGCACAGCGTTGCTAATTTTCGTGCACTTACACCTTTTTACTTAACTTGTTAATTTCAATATAATAATAATATATATATAATAATATAAATAATCAAATTTAACTTTGATTTTCTCCTTTAGGCCTACGATGATTTCTTCAAGAAAATTCTTTATTGCGAACTGGCATTCAAATGACGAAGGAACCTTAGTAATAATTCGACAATACCTTAGGCCATTTTAACATATTGCAGATAACGAATTTATAACACTAAATAATTATGAAATAGAGTTCAGCAGGGTTTAAGCTGCAGTCGCATTTTTCGCAAAATGCAAGGAGTTGTTCGAAAATGCGAAGAAAAAATTATTACCCATCGCGAAAATGCGGTAGAAAGGAATTTTTAACCACAGTTTATTCTCTTAAAACAGGATTCACCGATTCCAAAATATCCGTTTTGCACCTCAGCGATCTTTTCTTGTTCCTTTTCGTTTCCTCTTCAAAATTCTTAACAGTACCTATTAAGCATTGTTGATATAAATAATTTCATTGATACGATTTTTCTAGCAACGAAAGCAACTAATATTTTTTAGCATTTTGCTACAACTTTTTTGCCCCATTTTAACATTTTTGTAACAGCATGTTTTGAGCCAGCTTAAACCCTGGAGTTCAGTCTGTTCGCAGGTGTCCGTTTCACTCAAAATTCAGCGAATAGTATCCTCATACATATGTATAGTGAATAATATTGAAACTTGAATGTTCAAATCAAGTTAAAAAGAGGTAAAGTTTTATCATTTACGTCATGCACTTCTCTAACAATTAATTTATATTATTGCTATGAATATCGTGATAAATTAATTTATAAGGAGGGAGTCTCACAGTCAAAGTCGAATATTGTATGCAAACGTCACCTTTTACCTTTTCCGATTTGGGACCGCCTTGACATGTACGCAAGTGTCACCGAATTTGACATGTACGCAAGTGTTACTGTGCGCATTTGTCACCAAACCTTAGATTATATGGCGCCCTTTTCAAAGCCAAAATTTGGCGCGCCCCCCTTAAATAGTACACATTTTTAGAATAATTTATTTTAACCTATTTTAAAGATCTTCATAACGGGCCCACTGAAAACCTTCATATTATTACAAAAAAGCCATAATGACTATTAAAATTTTCTTTTGAAGAAATGCACAAGACTGGTGCATGTTTTTTTTGTTCATAATGCTGTTTTATATGATAAGTTAAAGTATTGCTTTAGTATGGTTTGTGCATGTTGTTTAGGTTATTAAACCAACATGGATCACTTATGTTTCGGCGCGTCAGCGAAAGCATTTATTGTTCAAGTGCTTCTTCTGACTCAATAGTTATATTCACTGGCGTACCCAAGGGGTGGTTGGTGGGGTCATGGCCCCCCAATTACGATGCAATTTTTGTATATACATATGAATATATGGAGTCAAAACCATTTACATTTTTCTCAATCGTTATTTTTATTATTTCTGTTAGAATAAATACACCAAATGGTTTCCCTGTGGTATGTCATGTATCTGTTTCCATGGACAAAGAAATCCGTCTGTCCCGACATTTTAGATATCCAGGAAAAGAGAGATCGTTGCAGGAAAAGTTGAACTGGATGCACACTGTACCGGAAGTTATACTTAATTTGGATGTAACATTATTTTAAACAAAATATTATGTTAAACAAATTACTTATTATGTTAAACAAACTATTGATTACGTTAAACAAATTATTTATTACGTTAAACAAATTATTGTTTACGTTAAACAAATTATTGTTTACGTTAAACAAAATATTGATTATGTTAAAAAAATTATTGATTATGTTAAACAAATTACTTATTATGTTAAACCAATTATTGATTTTGTAAAATTAATTATTGATTATGTTAAACAAATTATTGAATAATATTAAAGATTAGAAGAGAATATGGATGATCAATAGGAAATCAAATGTCTTTCTGTTATAGTGCCAATTCAAGGATAAAAATGAAGATTTTTTGAAAATAATTTCAAGAGTAAGAAAGTTTATTTTGTTCCAAAGCTAGGAAAACTATTTTATCTCTATTCTACAACCTATTCTATAACCAACCTAAACCTATTCTATAACTTCTATTTATATGTAATAATCTTCAGCATTAATGGATTGTGAAAAACTATTTTGCTTTAAAAAGTCTTGGATAATGCACAAATATGAAAAGAGCAAAAATTTGGTTATATGTAGGTTTACTTAAAACAAACCATAGTTAAACAAATTCGATAAACATTAGTAATATAGGAAATTTACCAGGACCATGGAAAATATTGTTATAAACAGGTTTATCGTTTTAGATAAAGTTCAATATATACATATATTTTAAATAAACGTGGAACTAAAAGCAAATTTTAATAAAAAAAATCAAAGCATTAAAAAAATAATTTAAACAGAGGAAAAAATTTAGAATATTGAGAAATCCATCTATCACTGTATTTTCCGTCTCATCGAATATAAAGCGAAACATGTTCAACCCTGTCTATATAAAGATAACCATTCCATAACATCTTTTCCCAACCCCTTTAGTAACGTTATGGAAAAATGTAAACGTTGTAATGGAAAAAACAATGTTCATCAGTAGAAAAGAAAATTCAACACAATAGAAAAACTAATTTCAAATAAGAAAAAAAAATCTGAAAATAATGGAAAAAGAATATTTTAAAAGAAAAAGTTCATGTCTGCAGCTGTATTTCGCATTGATATAGTTATTGAATGAATTGTTTTAAGGAATTTAGCTACTCTGCATATTCATCATTAAAATACACAACACGCTATTTAATTATAGGCGTAGAGTTATATGGGTCCGTGGGGTAAGAGCCATCCAAATAATTTAAATAAACTGCAATTTTACAATTTTATTTCAATTTTTTTCATTTATGCATTAAAATAAAATTACAAATTTATTTTAATGCATAAATGTACATGATACGTGTTCCTCCAATAATCTTGAAAAGTCTATGTATTAAAATATATGTTCATGATTTGATAAATTATCGATAAATTATTTATTATAAATTAATAGATAATTCGATAATTACTTAAACTGTGCGGTTTTAAATACACTAAAAAAATACGTTTCATGCGGACCATATAACTTCACTTTTCATAAGCGAAGAGAATTAATATTTATATAGTACACATCCTTTAGATATAAGCTAGGAAGCGAGTAAAAGCGATATGGAATATATTTCGTAAATATAACTATATTTCAGACTGAAATTTAATTATCAAAGTTTTTGTACAGAAAATAATATTATTGGTATCTAATTTTAAAACACAAAATAATTAATAAATCTGTAAGGTGTCTCTAAATACAGCTACCTATGAAAACAAGCAATAGAAGAGATCAAATGTGATGCACTTTCTTTGTTTGGAATATAGAAAATGGTTATTTTAGACTATAAAAATAATTATTTTAGACTATAAAAATAATTATTTTAGACTATAGAAAATAGTTACTTTATACTGTAGAAAATAGTTACTTTATACTGTAGAAAATAGTTACTTTATACTGTAGAAAATAGTTACTTTATACTGTAGAAAATAGTTACTTTATATTGTGAAAATAGTTACTTTATACAGTTACTTTATAAATAGTTACTTTATATTGTAGAAAATAGTCACACTATAGAAAATAGTCATACTATAGAAAATAGTCATACTATGGAAAATAGTTATTTTAGACTGTAGAAAATAGTTATTTTAGATTGTAGAAAATAGTTATTTTAGATTGTAGAAAATGGTTATTTTAAACTATAGAAAATAGTTATTTCAGACTGTAGAAAGTAGACATTTAAACCATTCATTCTCAACGGGATCCATATAGCCTCCTTGTGGGGCCATGACAAAGTTTTTGGGGGCCACAGGTCGAAATCGTGAAATTGGGGGGGGGGGCATATTAGAGCTATTAAGGGGACCGACGAGTAGTTGACTTACAAAATAAAATTATTAGTAATATAAAAAAGGAGGAACGTCAAGGCAATATTAAATTACTTAATACTTGGTTATTAATTACTTCCTTAAATTTGGAGAAAATATAAAATGCCTGGAAGAAATATCTCCCATCTGAGAAACTTTTTACCGTTAGAGATAACAAAACCAACACGCGCAATCTCTCATCAACCTAAATGAGTTTGTAACCTGCGCAATGGCAACACTGACTGCTGGCGAGCAGAAATTGTATATGCTGAAGAATAAAGCGCATTATATACAGTGAAACCTGTCTAAGACGGAAACACAGAGACTAGAACAAAATTCCGTAATATGCAGATTTCCATCTTATGGAGGTTACATACATAGTTAAATTCAGTGGTAAGAGATGACTGCATATGCTGATTGGTTTTGTTTTTTTTTTTGCATGCCAAATGCTCTGTTAACTGAGTTATAGTCTATGTTCAATTCTTCTCTCAATAAGATTTATATAAACACACACACACAAAGGAGAAAACATACCTATAAATATATTACAATATAGAACCAGCGCCAATATCTGCTGAAATTTGAATCGATGTATAACGTCTATCTATTTAAACGTCACATATAAACGCGAGGGAAAAGAAGTGTACTGCTATTTTCCTGGACCCGAACCCAGGATCCTTCGGTTACGGTCAAATGCCCTACTAGCAAAGACCATAACTCAGTTTGTAGAGCATTCGACATGCAATTGAAAGGTCCCATGTTCGTGTCCCCATGATCTGCAGTACTTTCCCTTTCTCTCACTTTCATACGTATCCTTTAAATTACATTACATAATTTTTTTTGTTTATTTATTTATTTATTTATTTTATTTTATTATTATTTATTTTTTTTTGACGTGTAGCACGACATTATTGCAGCTTGATAGAAATTAGTGCCAGCTAGATAAATCACACGAGACTTTACTTAATTAACATTTTTGATAATGATCTATAACACGTGTAAAATTTATGTTTTTGAAACTAAATAACATTTTTAAAAAAGCGCATATTTGATCCACTGTATTTCTACAAAATCAATTTTTATATGTCTTTATGTTCATCTTCTCACTGGAAAATTCAATATTATTACACTCAAAAACTTCCCTTGTTAAGTGCTTAAATAAATTCTGTGAATTATGTCGCTTTTGCGTCGTGTCTTCCCTCTTAATGTGTTTTATATATATATATATATATGTTTTAAAAATACTAGACACAGGTTTTGTTTCACTACATTTCCCAGCCGAGTTTCCTTGTGAAGTGGATTTAAAAACCAAATATCTACTCCTTCCCTTTCGCTAGAAAAACTTCACGAACAAAACATTTTAAAATCACGGCTTTCGTTAGTTTTGCCTTTGTTATTCAGAAGTCGATGGTGGAACGGATCGATGCCGTTTTTGTTTTTCGAGCTCGTATCCCGAGGCCAAACGTTTCACTTTTGTACAATATTCGCATTGCAAATGATGTTGCTCGAAAAAAAAAAAAAGAAATCTTTATGCTCGACGAAGACAGAAGAGGCGAAAAATAATGGTTTGAGATTCTCTCAATTTATTCCTCCAACACAAAGCCCCCCCACTTCCCACCCGAATAGAAGAAATTGCCTTAGGGCTCGCCCCTTTCAGTTATCACAAATATTCAACTGATTATCTTCCAACGCTACCAAACAACAGCTGATTGTAGATTCATCTCTTTCGGGAGTGCTCCTGTATCCTCGGCAACAAGGGCCCGAGGAAGTGGGGGGGACGACGAGGGGGATGCGTCTCCCGACATAACTTATTCAGTTTATTGGTAACTTAGAACCAGGTTGAGGATACAAGGCGCGTTCAACAGCCATTCGGGAGGGGAAGATGTCTTGGCGAATTCTTTTGCCTGTCCAAATATGATTAAGAGATACATACTTTAACGAAGGGAGGGCCTCCGCAAACAAGACGGGCATGGGAGGCGGGAGCGAAACCGCAGGTCCTAAATGCCATCATTAGAGGGCTTGCCAGAGATAGGAAAGCAGTGTCAACATCCCGCGTTGGCTAGCCTACTGTTTTGACAGTATACTAAGGAGGTTTAATCCGTTTAAATCTGTAACGACATCAGAGAACGTGTCAGAAATCAGTTTAACGGGTTCTCTCTCAATGACAAATATTCACAGTCGGGGGATGGTGGAGAAAGCTTTTCACTGGATGGATGACTGGAGAAGAGCCCCTCGGGCTATCTACGCGAGCGCCATTGATCCACGATTTAATTCGATTTAGAGGCTGCCAATTCGCTTGCCACCCCCCTCCCCTCGATGCCATTGTGAAACGCCTCCCTCGTTCTCAATGTGTTTGAGTGACAAGGCTTGCTCTTTCGGCTGCCTCCGCCTAATCTCGTAAAGCGCCGATGCAAAAACCAGAACTGAATCTCAAACTGCAGTCCGGAAAATATCATCTATTCCGCTACACACTTCGAAGCCATTCCATAAATATACATTGGGCGTTTCTTCTTTCCTTTCTAACCGCAGACTTCTTGAGAATAGCATATTTGGAAGAATGGCATTTCTTGGAGCGACTTTTGTAAGCTGTAGGGGATATCTTCTTTACTAGTCAGGTCAAAGACGGTTTGGCTTTGAATATCGTAAGGCGGCAGGCCTTTCGCATAGCTCGTTTAAATTCCACTCACAGCAGCATTTTAGCAGCGAGCTTTTAAAAAGCGAAAACAAAAGGTATAATATCTAGTCTCTGTATTAATATTTTTATAAGTTAACGGTTTAGAATGTACCAACTTCGGGCAGCTGATTAATGTTCAAACAACTAGATAACAGAACGTAGCACACAGCATCGTCACAATATAGTAAAATTTCTCTATAACAATATTATACGGACCGAGAAAAATTATCGTTGTAGAGGGAGTTATTGTTATAGGGAGGGTTCATTATACAGTAAAACGAGTGGTGTAGTCGAGGCCTAGCGCAGCCTAGTGGCGCTAGGGCACTTGTTTTGAAGGCCTAGCGGCACTAGGACACTTGTTTTGGAGGCCTATGGGATCTAGGGCAATGTTTTGGAAAATCATACATTTTACAAAAAAAATTCTGTTCAAGTTGTAAATAAAAAATATGTGAATTCTACAATTCTGTTAAGAAAAAAAAATTCTTAGAGCAATGATCATAAAATAAATCGTGGGTATTTAAACGAAATTACAGCTTGAAACAAGTACTGTGCATTAGCGCTCAGTTGGCGCGTGATACCGTTAGCAGACGGGTTAGTCCATTGCAGTTTAGGGAAGGCCGTCTTGGAGGAACTGGTTTTTCCCACATGAAAAACCAGTTTCGGCAAGACGCCCTTCCCTAAACTGCAATGGACTAACCCGTCTGCTAACGGTATCAGGCGTCAGGTCTGCGCGAACGCACAATACCATAAACAATGTTCTGGAAACAGAAAAAGACACAATTAGTTGTTTGACACAACGAGTGCGATAAGGGTGTAAAGGCGGACATCGGAGGAGTTGAGTAGTCAAAAACTTCCCTCCTACTATATTTCGTCTTTGACGCCTAACCTCTCCCTTCCTCCCAAAGGCGGTTTAACCCTCTGCTTTCTGATGGCTTTTTGTAAACATGATCCCTACACCCGGGACCAGCCAACGTTTGAACTGGAATCATCCGAAGTTTTATTGCCACTATCCCCATTCTTATCTGAGTTTTTCCATCTCCTCTCCTCTCCACTCCAGAATTGGAGGGGGGGGGGACTAAAAAGGCGGGAAACTTTCAAAACACGGGAAAACACTAACATTTTCCAGTGGTCCCCACATCGTAAACCGTTGCGCTCTTTTGGTGACATCAGGGGGAACTAATAATTTGTATTTGAAACAAACGTTATTTTAAATTTACAATGAGGAGATATTAAGTATTATTTTGAAAATAATATTATTAATTGTATAATGTAAATTTATTAGAAATAGGTTTAGTGATCGGAATAATAAAATGTTTGAAATACAATTCAGCAAAATATGAATATAGAGTGTAGTTTATATAGTTTATTGCTTATGCATCTATTATGAAAGT
>QLNU02015270.1:106211755-106222754 GCA_006491805.2 Dysdera silvatica | reverse complement strand
GAGCAGTAGTGTAGTCGAAGCCTAACGGCGCTTGGGCAAAGTTTTAGGAAATCATACATTTTACGTAAAAAATTCTGTTCAAGTTGTAAATAAAAAATATGTGAATTCTACAATTCTGTTAAGAAAAAAAAATTCTTAGAGCAATGATCATAAAATAAATCGTGGGTATTTAAACGAAATTACAGCTTGAAACAAGTGTCTTAAACTATATTCCGAAAACAGAATAAGCCACAATACTTTGTTTGACACAACGAGTTCGACAAGGGTGAAAAGGCGGACATTGGAAGAGTTGAGTGGTCAAAAACTTCCCTCCCACTATATTTCCACTCCGACGCCTTCGGCAACCCTACCCAATCCCTTCCCCACGTCCCAATTCGTCTTCATCCTCTCCGACGCATTTAGGAATGGGAAAGTTTAATAGTATAAATTTTATAGCTCCCCTTCCTCCCAAAGGCGGTTTAACCCTCTGCTTTCTGATGGCTTTTTGTAAACATGATCCCTATACCCGGGACCGACCAACGTTTGAACTGGAATCATCCGAAGTTTTATTGCCACTATCCCCATTCTTATCTGAGTTTTTCCATCTCCTCTCCTCTCCACTCCAGAATTGGAGGGGGGGGGGACTAAAAAGGCGGGAAACTTTCAAAACACGGGAAAACACTAACATTTTCCAGTGGTCCCCACATCGTAAACCGTTGCGATCTTTTGGCGACATCAGGGGGAACTAATAATTTGTATTTGAAACAAACGTTATTTTAAATTTACAATGAGGAGATATTAAGTATTATTTTGAAAATAATATTATTAATTGTATAATGTAAATTTATTAGAAATAGGTTTAGTGATCGGAATAATAAAATGTTTGAAATACAATTCAGCAAAATATGAAGATAGAGTGTAGTTTATTGCTAATGCATCTATTATTAAAGTACTTCATGCAATGTAAGTATAGATTTAAAGGTTTTCAAGAACATTTATTTGTATTATACATTCAGGGCCGGATCTATCGTCCGTAAAACCCCACAATGGAGGGGAGTCCAAACAAAAATAAAGCGAAGAATTACGTAGAAATAATGCACAGCCGTTATTCAGAGGTTTCTGTTTTCCGAAGGTTTCGTTATTCGAACATTGCAAAAGTAACAGTTGCAGTTTCTACTTGCCTGCTTTTTTTTTTTGCAGTTGCGTGCAATACTTTAATTAGCGAATAGTTTAAAATGAGTACTACGGTTCTGAGTGGGGAGGGGAATAAAAGTTTTACGCTGTGCATCGATACAAACACAGCATATACCTACCGTTCGAGTTAAAGAATATATGGATGTAACATGTATCAGTATAATTGCAACGTATATCGGTATAATTTTTTTGATTTCAACGCAAACATTAGACATATTTATAAAAATAAGCAAATCCAAGAAATTCTTCAGTAGATGACATGGCATTTGTAAAGCAGTGGAAGCTCAAACTGAAAAGAAAAAAAAAAGCGTAGAACAAAATCTCTCCCCTCTTATACAGAGAAAATATAATTCAGATTTACACGCACCTTATCGAAAATTAGACCGCCTTGAAGATTTAATAAACTGATTTAAAATTCCTTCCAGTTATACATCAATATTGGGATGAGTAGCTAGCTAAAAGTGCAAATATATTTAGCTTATTTTCTTCTACTAAGTTTCTTAAATATGTTTTCGATGTTTTAAATGATGTAAATGTTGTTTCTACCGTTGCAGTAGAAATCGGAATTGTGGCAATAACCTTTAATAACATGTATGCTTTTGGAAAAAGATTAGTCACATTGTACTTATAAGTGCTTTCATTGCGTTAGCAGGTCTGGAAGTAACATCTGTTTTGATCCAATTTTTCCTCCAAACCATTGGCGTACGCAGGGGGTGTTGATGGGGGTTGTAACCCCCCATTGCAATGAAATTTTGTATATTTAACATAGGAATATGTGAGTTGTAGCTCTGTAACCCCCCATTGAGCCTATAACCCCCTTACGAACTTTCTGCGTACGCTTATGCTCCAAACGGAATATTCAGCTGTTATGAAAGTAAATCAAAGTTCTCGAAAAATAGCTCCATGGTTAATGTCATTTATTACAAGGTGTCTATTCAACTGGAAAAACTGAAAAGGTCAGGGAAATTTGAAATTCATTGTTATAATAAATAACTTATTAAAATAATTTTCCTGAACTGTGCTTTTCATACCACATTACCTACTGAAAAATTTGAAAAACTTGTACTTTTGACTAAACTTCTTCCAAAAGTTACCATTTTGCACCAAAACTAATATAATTTATATAAAATTATTAAGCCTATATATTTCTCAGGAGAAAATGTTTGCCAAATATATAACTAAAACTTGGAAAAAAAATGTTTTTAGCTAAATTATTTAATCTGTAAGGGATTTTGATCATACCAATCTCCTTTGCCTTATATATAGTCATACACATTTTAAATGAAATAGAAGATGAAGCATCAGCTTTGCGATTATATAGTTAAACTCTTTTATAATGAACTTGAAAAGGGTGGAATGGAAATGTTGCTGTAAATATTTAATTAGTGAAAGCTTTTAGTGTAAAGAAATACACTTTTTAATACAGCTTTTGAATTTGTAAATTTACTTTAATTGAGTTATAAATGGCTTTAGGGTTTGCATTAATCGATTTAATGGCCTTGAAACTTATTTTGATTGCACAAAATTTAGTGCATTGTGTGTTGTTTACTGTAATTAGCGACTGGAAATCGATTAACATTTGGTCTTGAAACCTGGAAAAATCAGGTAAGTTTGAAATAGAATTTGGGTAGACACCCTGTTATTAACATAGACTTTACATCGAATACGGGCACTAAGCATGGAAAATGTGTAATTCTTGCATTTTTCAGCATTGATATTTATTTTAAATTTATATTTGGCAGTTATTAATTAGAAAAACTACGCCGTATTCACTAATAGATCTTTACATTTTCAACAGCCTATAAATACTGATTATAAAATAAAATTAAAATACAAAAATAACGATGAATAAAGATGTATCACCTTTATTGAAATGAGGAAATATAAATACATAATACAAGAAATAAATGAGAAAATATCCATTTTGCCTTCAGGCATCATCTTGTAATTTTACCATCAAAATTTAATTTTTTGTAATGTCCTCCCTTTTAAAGAAAATGGTTCCATGGTTTTTTTTCCTTAAAAGATTTTCAAATTAGTGGTCTGCAAAACGACATCTTGAGGTCATAATTTTCATAATTAGGCAAGGTTTGAGTCATTTTTTTTCTCTCCTCTCTTTACAAGTTCAGCAAGTAAGTACATTTAAGTATATTTGAAGGCTTATCACAAATTTAGTTGGGGGGGGGATCTCTCAGACCGCCCCTCTGGATATGGAAATGAAATCACTGCTATAATGCCCATAAATAAATTGAATTAGCGGTCTGAAAACTACAGTCCGCGAGCAGAAGTCACACGACGGTTTTGAGAAATTTCTATTTTAATTCAATATCCACTGTTCTTTTCATTTTTTCATCTTTTTTAACTCTTTCAATAGCTTTTTTATTTTATTAGTTCACTTCAGAGGTGCATCTCAGGTTTAATTCGGCTTGGGCATTTGTGCTTGTATTACATTATTGTTTTATGCTTATATACCAGAACACACGACAGTTGCAGTGTCGGATCCAGAGGGGCATTTGAGGGGTCTTGCAATTCCAGCTCAACAACCCATACATGATGATAATTTCTGCCCCTATCAGATTAATGGGCTATAGAGTGGTTGAGGGGTTCCCTGATCAGAGGCGGATTTAGCGGTCATACAAGGAAGGGCGATTAATGACTTGATTTTTGGAAATGATACCTCATTGGACCTTTACCTTCTATCTTTTCAATGTTAAATTTTCATTCAAGGGAGCAATCCCCCGACCCCTAAATCCGCCCCTGTCCCTTATTCCTCAAGTGGATCTACCCTTGATTTGGAAGAGCGTTAGGCCACTTTTTTTTAGGACTACACCACTAAAACCTCTCTACAACACTATTATATGGACTGAGAAAAATTATCGTTGTAGTGGGATTTATCGTTATATCGGATATCGTTGTAAAAGGATTTATCGTTATATCGGATATCGTTGTAAAAGGATTTATCGTTATATCGGATATAGTTGTAAAAGGATTTATCGTTATATCGGATATCGTTGTAAAAGGATTTATCGTTATATCGGATATCGTTGTAAAAGGATTTATCGTTATATCGGATATCGTTGTAAAAGGATTTATCGTTATATCGGATATAGTTGTAAAAGGATTTATCGTTATATCGGATATCGTTGTAAAAGGATTTATCGTTATATCGGATATCGTTGTAAAAGGATTTATCGTTATATCGGATATCGTTGTAAAAGGATTTATCGTTATATCGGATATCGTTGTAAAAGGATTTATCGTTATATCGGATATAGTTGTAAAAGGATTTATCGTTATATCGGATATCGTTGTAAAAGGATTTATCGTTATATCGGATATCGTTGTAAAAGGATTTATCGTTATATCGGATATCGTTGTAGAAGGGTTTATCGTTATATCGGATATCGTTGTAGGGAGGTTTTACTGTATATCCTTATATATATATATTTTCTATATTCCTAACGGAAGACTGCCAAATTCATCAGAGACGTAAGTTAAATAAACGAGTATTTTAGCTTCTCATAGCACTAACTTCTGTTTATTAAGTTAATCTGCGTATGTCAACATCCAGTGATCTTATATAATATTATGTTTATTTATATGCACTTTTTCTCAGTATTTAGTGTTTACTATTACAACGTTTATAGACGAAACGTGACTGGGAGGAATTCGTTACTGAGATATTAGCGATTTGCTTAAGTATTAAAGCGAAATAAATATTGCACAAAGGTTCATGATTGTTTTTGAGAGTTCAGGTTCATTTTCTGAACTGCAACGTAGTAAAAATATTAATGATTCCCTCAGCAGTTTCCAGTGTGTAAGATTACACATAAAATGCACATGATCTGATTCTGAATTTCTGTTTTCTACACTGTTAAAAATAATAGTTCAGGGTTGAACCAAAATATGGTGATTTGCCAGCTCCATCCATTATTAAGATTGATTGATTGTTTGGCTTTTTTATGGCGCAAGAGCATCTGGGCTATACTGCGCCAAACTATTGTTAAGAACTACGTTTCACCACATTTTGGCTCCAGATATGTTACCAATACTTGGCTGGATGTTGAACCAAAATATGGATACACTTTCAATAACGAATAAGGCAACATTGAACCACATATATGGTTCCAGCTTGAACCGGATATGATTAAAAGCATCCAGACATTGTATAGCAATATAAAACCTGTCATTCACATGTTACCTATCAGGGGCGTATCGAAGAGTTCCGGGGCCACCATTTACTTATCTCGGCTGCTATGAAACCACATCCACCAAATTTCATATACAGAGAGTACACATAATTTTTATTAATTACAGAACGATAGCAACCAAGTGAAATTGCAAAGGTTTTGTATTATGCCTAATATAAGCGTGTTAGCTATTAGTGAGATAAAACATCAACAAGTCATAGACATAGAAATTATCACATATATCATTGTAATTCATCAAAAATAAAGGGTATACATAGCATAAACCAATAAATTGGAATGTTCTTAGCTTAAATTAAACAACAATATCAATCAACGTTTATTGGCGTAGTGATACCAACGCCGATGGTATGGCGTGATTAGATGGTGAAACGTTCGAAAGAAAATAAATATTTCTGCCTTCGGTGGGACCTGAACCCACGACCTTCCACTTGCCGGGCGGAGGCTCTACCCACTGAGCTACGAAGGACAATATATAATCTCTTTACGAACGTATATAAAGACTTTACTGAAGCCGGTTATTTCGCAGAATGGTGTAGTACATAGACTACTATTTAAACCAAATTGCAAAGAGACTGGTATTAAATTGATCGAAATGCCCGTTGCAGCATATGTATTTATATAAATCGAACACTACGCAGATTAAATTAAACAACAATATAAATCAACGTTATTAAATAAATAAATGATTTTTGCTTGTTGGATGATTGGAGAAATATTGGCACTTAAAAAAACTTTGGAATATCAGTGAAGAATCGCAACGAATAGAGCTGTTTGCCACACGTGACTTCTCTCGCCTCAAGTGATTGGCTAGGAGGTGGAACGAAAATGTGGTTCGGTGTTTAACCATCTTTTAAAAAATACCATACTTTCACCAATAAGTGGTACTTTTGAATTTTCAAGTGTACCAAATTTTGGTGAAATTCCGGCATTTTCACCATGTTTTAGTAAAAACTAATGATGCAATTTTTAAGAGTGTATATTCTAAATATCTATTTTCTATAGTCTAAATGTCCATTTTCTATAGTCTAAATATCTATTTTCTATAACCTAAATCAGGATTTTTCGATCTTTTTATGGTCAAGGCCTTTGTATGGGCATCATTCACGACCTCAGCCTTTCTGACGTATTTGTTAATCTTAATAAATATAATGCTCCAAATCGACGAGCTTTATTAACAACACATTTCGTTTATTATACAAGAAATGTTAAAATTAAAATATTTCATAATCAAATATTACAACATTTTCCCTTAATTTAGTGAGGTCTTTTTGGTCGTTGAGGACAAGGAAGTTTTTGTAGCTTTAGCTGAAGCTTTGTTACAGACATTACGAGATCACCTCTTCTCACAATATCAAAACGGTTGCGAGCTTTTAATAGCAAATGAAGAACTCTACTAAATCCACATTCAACAAGATACGAAATGGGAACTCTCATCAAAAAACAATCTTGCCTTCTCCCAAACTTGTGAAAAGTTATTTGCAATTTTATTACTTATCAAAAACATCGTCTTCTTGAATACAGCTTGGGCTGCCACGTACATCACATTGCAATTCAATGAGACGTTCTTGTAATACAATGTTCACATCAGCTGTATTTACCTGAAATAGATTTGCCACTCAATCTGGGGGCAGTCATCTGCAGCAGATTGTTAAACCAAAACTGAGTATCATTACACAAATTCTTCAAATACTCAGTAAATAAAAAAGATTATCATCTTGCAGTTTTATGTCAAGAGTAGCTAATGAAGGGAATTTCATTAATTCACGACGCCCAGAAGAATTTGAGTTTTCCAAGGAAAGTATTAATGGCCACTTTGCAAGTAATGGGATTGCAGTTTCTTCTTTGCAATTGTTCATTAAAACAATCCAACTTTTGGAATATTGTAACGACGGCTTCCTACACTTAACTAAAATGATTCTGTTGGAACAGTCAGATAAGAAACTGTACCATCTGGGTGTTTATGAACGCGAAACCTCCATGGAGGCGTCCCCATGTATAACTTATCTGTTTGTGCATTCTTATGTTGCAAATGTATATGAGTATAAAAGCCCTTCGACAGCAGTTGTCAAATTGGAGGTTTTTGGTTTGTTGATCTTCTACCAGGAGATAGATTGGTCACAGGCGTACCCAGAAAGTTCATAAGGGAGTTATAGGCTCAATGGGGGGTTACGCACAGAGCTACAATTCATATATTCCTATGTTAAGTATACAAAATGTCATTGCAATGGGGGTTATAACCCCCACCAACACCGCCCTGCGTACGCCAACGAGCGAGCCAGTTGCTCAGTTAAAAGCTGAAAGAAATTTATTTATTTATTTAAAAATATAGCATTGGACTGGCCTGGTCAGACTAAGCTGAAGGCAAACGTGAACAATTTGTTTGACCAGGCAGTAAAAAAACAAAACAAAAATATAACAATAATAATCAACAACATATTTAGGAGAATATGAATTAAACGCGTGACAATCCCTGGGTAAAACGAAGTAATGATGAAGAACAAACTATTTCAGAATTGAGAGAGAGAGTTCCAGTCTTTGATGGTTTTGGGAAAAAAGCTAAATTTATAAGTATCAGATCTGGCATGTATGGTCAATAGTTTAAGGGATGGTCAAAGCGATTAGTTATATAAGGGGCAGAGGAAAGCATTGGATTAGCAAAAGGAGGCATAAGACCATGGCCAAGGCTTAAAATGGGTAGGAGCCCGATGGAGCCCGGCTCCGGTACTTCTTCATTTTTGGCGATTATTTAAATATTAGCCGGAGCCACAAAACGGACGCTGTCATGAAAAAGTAATAAATTTGAGATTAAGGTCAAGCATTTTGTTGTCCAGAAAAATGGATATAAACAATTGATATGATTTATCGATTCTTTTGCAGCCATTCGATTTTTTAATCGATTTATCATAATATTAGGGCTCCTTCACTTTTTTTGTTAGAAATTAAGCCCTGACCACGGTACATCTAAAAAAAAGTATTAATCGATGATGCTTACAAGTAATGAACGAAGGGTAAGTCCGAGTGTCGATTTCAGGGTGGAAATTGATTGGTAGAAATACCAAGAATTGTAAATAAAACGGGTGACTAAATTTTGGATAGCTTCAATATTGATAATCAGTAGCGTACTGATAACCCCCACAAGGCGGAGCTCCTGGAAAAAGGGGAGCCCACTTTTGTCATCGTTTATTTTCCATAAAATTTATAAATAAAATATATTATATTTTTTTAGTTAATAAGAGTATATTTTTAATCTTTAGATAAAACCTTGAATAAAATGAACGGTTTCCAACTGTGGCAAACTCATTACGCGTATTTACTTTAGCTGTTTTCATTGCCTTTAAAACTGAACTCAACATCCGAAAATTATAAAATCTAGACGAGTTTTGAAGCTATAGTATACGTCCCAGAACCCTACTTCATGAAACGGTGACTAATAGGCATGTGTTCTGTTTAAAATATTATAATGCGTCGCCGGTTAATTTCTTATAGAAGAAATAACACTATTATACATATATTATGTCTATATATATATTTGCATATATATGCATATACAAATTAATTTTCTTAAAAGAGGGGCGGGGGCAAAACAATTATTGCCCTGAGATTTTCCGTTACGTCACTGTTAGTAATATTAAGTTGACGAGGGTTCCAAATCACACCCCCATAAGATAAAATCGGTAAAGTATATCTTTCAGAGCAAAGTAAGCGGATTTGAGTTGTTGAGTGTTTGAACTGTGTTCGAAGATTAAGAGAGTTTGGATTTAGCCTTATCGTTGTAATGATATGTACATTCCATCGAAGATCGGTAGTAAAAGTGAAACCAAGGTATTTACAAGATATAACGGGGGGTAATTGGAATATTGTCAAGTTTTTACATGAAAAGTGAGGGATTACGTTTACGATGAACTCGAAGGTGGTTTGTTTTACAAAGATTTAAAGGTAGGAACCATGATTTAGACCAATTGAAAATTAGATTTAAATCAAATTGGAGATTTGCATGATCAACAGGTTTTAGGTTATGATTTAATGTAAATTAAAGCTCCTGTTTTGTGGATTAGTAAATTAATCATCATTGCTGCTGCTGTTTCTACAAGAATGCTCGAGAACGGAAGGTTGTGCATCCCTCCTGAATCATGTAGAGCGTAACCCTAGTTGATGGCCTGTTATTGCTGTGCTTGCCAACCTTGATTACCTTCGGATTTGCGCCGCCATGCAGAAATCTGCACCTCTACATATAGCCTCTACATGGTGAAATATCATTCTGTTGTCTAACTGAAATATCCATCAAGGTAGAACTATTCAACGAACAATCTACACTTTAATTTGTCAAGCGGCGCTAACTTGACTAGTAAGGTTAGAAAATATATAATTTAACGATTTGAACGGTTTAACTTGTTGGCCGAATTAGTTATTTTACAATGTAATCAATTTCTAATGGTTCCATAAACGAATTCTTAAGAATATGATATTGATCATTCTGTTATTCTACGATGCTAGAAGTTAATTGCCATTCTATTTAGGTTTGTGTGGGAGATAAATACATGGCCGGTGCAAGCAAATTTCCTGCGAAAGGCGAACGACGTGTAAGTACCCTCCCCACGTAATAAAATTAACACACCAATACATCTTGCAACAATCTAAAAGTGAAAAAATAGGACACATCCCTCCATCTCTCACTATAGTTCCGTTTAAAACGAAGTACGATAATCATAGCTTATGGCATAATACATAAATAAATGATCAAAAGCAAAAAAATAGTCTGGTATTTTGCTGATGAAGAAGAAAATTTTAATTCTTAATGGCTTGTAATAATGCACAAGTATATCAAAAAGAGCATCCTCCAAGCCTCTAGTGCGGCAAAGTAAAGTGTGTTTCGTGTGTAGAAAAACAATAAAGAATTTTTAGACACTTGTAGAAAAAAAATTGAAAAAAAAGGGGAAAAAAGCCAACTGAGGAATTAAATTCTGGCCTGTCGGGTGTGGGAATGCGCAATCGAGGAAAAAGGGGTTCTGCGCAGGTCGAATACAGGATCTGGGGATGAAAAAGGCGAATAAAAATAGACTTGTAAGGGAATGGAATTCGAAGTGATAAGTGTCGGATGTAAAAAAAAATAGTTCTATTTGGTGCAATTAACAGAAAGAAAAAAAAAATAGCTTAAACAAGAAGAAAAAAAAAAAGGACTCGTGGTGGAGCAGGGTCTTACACCCATAGAAGCTGGAAGCTGTAGTATGTGGGGCCCCTTAAAAGGGGGCGTGAAAGGGACGCAGCGTGGGGCCCCTGGATGCGGCCCTGATTTCAGGGAGCTAAAAAGAAGAAATATTGGAGGAATTTTATTGTGTTTGTTGTTTTCCTTGTTTTTCGAGACAAATGGAATGCGTGGTGAGTAAAAATATGTGAAGATAAAGGGAAGGAGTTAGAAAAAAATTCTGGAGGGGTTTAAAAGCCTTAAACAGCAAAGGAAATAAAAAAATTGCAGGAGAAAGCCGGGCAAAAGGGCGCTAAAGTTGAAAGGGAAATGCGTGTCAAGGAAACGTGGAAAAGACCTTAAACATGTGTGATAAAAAAGCGGAATCGAACTCGTAACCTCTTGTCTGAAAGGCAAATAACATCAGCGGGTC
>QLNU02015270.1:106167231-106211655 GCA_006491805.2 Dysdera silvatica | reverse complement strand
GTTTTACATGAAAAGTGAGGGATTACGTTTACGATGAACTCGAAGGTGGTTTGTTTTACAAAGATTTAATGGTAGGAACCACGATTTAGACCAATTGAAAATTAGATTTAAATCAAATTGGAGATTTTCATGATCAACAGGTTTTAGGTTATGATTTAATGTAAATTAAAGCTCCTGTTTTGTGGATTAGTAAATTAATCATCATTGCTGCTGCTGTTTCTACAAGAATGCTCGAGAACGGAAGGTTGTGCATCCCTCCTGCATCATTTAGAGCGCAACCCTAGCTGATGGCCTGTTATTGCTGTGTTCGCCAACCTTGATTACCTTCGGATTTGCGCCGCTATGCAGAAATCTGCACCTCTACATATAGCCTCTACATGGTGAAATATCATTCTGTTGTCTAACTGAAATATCCATCAAGGTAGAACTATTCAACGAACAATCTACACTTTAATTTGTCAAGCGGCGCTAACTTGACTAGTAAGGTTAGAAAATATATAATTTAACGATTTGAACGGTTTAACTTGTTGGCCGAATTAGTTATTTTACAATGTAATCAATTTCTAATGGTTCCATAAACGAATTCTTAAGAATATGATATTGATCATTCTGTTATTCTACGATGCTAGAAGTTAATTGCCATTCTATTTAGGTTTGTGTGGGAGATAAATACATGGCCGGTGCAAGCAAATTTCCTGCGAAAGGCGAACGACGTGTAAGTACCCTCCCCACGTAATAAAATTAACACACCAATACATCTTGCAACAATCTAAAAGTGAAAAAATAGGACACATCCCTCCATCTCTCACTATAGTTCCGTTTAAAACGAAGTACGATAATCATAGCTTATGGCATAATACATAAATAAATGATCAAAAGCAAAAAAATAGTCTGGTATTTTGCTGATGAAGAAGAAAATTTTAATTCTTAATGGCTTGTAATAATGCACAAGTATATCAAAAAGAGCATCCTCCAAGCCTCTAGTGCGGCAAAGTAAAGTGTGTTTCGTGTGTAGAAAAACAATAAAGAATTTTTAGACACTTGTAGAAAAAAAATTGAAAAAAAAGGGGAAAAAAGCCAACTGAGGAATTAAATTCTGGCCTGTCGGGTGTGGGAATGCGCAATCGAGGAAAAAGGGGTTCTGCGCAGGTCGAATACAGGATCTGGGGATGAAAAAGGCGAATAAAAATAGACTTGTAAGGGAATGGAATTCGAAGTGATAAGTGTCGGATGTAAAAAAAAATAGTTCTATTTGGTGCAATTAACAGAAAGAAAAAAAAAATAGCTTAAACAAGAAGAAAAAAAAAAAAAAAGACTCGAGGGAATTTTATTGTGTTTGTTGTCGTTTTCCTTGTTTTTCGAGATAAATGGAATGCGTGGTGAGTAAAAATATGTAAAGATAAAGGGAAGGAGTTAGAAAAAAATTGTGGAGGGGTTTAAAAGCCTTAAACAGCAAAGGAAATAAAAAAATTGCAGGAGAAAGCAGGGCAAAAGGGCGGTAAAGTTGAAAGGGAACTGCGTGTCAAGGAAACGTGGAAAATACCTTAAACATGTGTGATGAAAAAGCGGAATCGAACTCGTGACCTCTTGTCTGAGAGGCGAATAACATCAGCGGGTCACAACACTGGGTCGCAAGTACGATTCCCGGCGTGTTTTTTTTTATTTTTTTTTTAAATTTTGAATTTTTGTCCTAAAAACAGAAATTTGGTTCTCCTGAAATGAAACTCCGAGTGAAAGGGATAAAAACGTTTAAGACCAGTCGTAGATAAAAAGTAACCCTCTTGGTAGAGGGACTACAGTGCTTAAAAATACTGGTTTAAGCGTCTTAAAAATTTGGATTTAAAAATGACATATTCGTATTAGAAACGTGCAAAAATAGGATTAGGCGCAGAAGAATGCGTTCCACTTTATACAATTTACGGCTTGTGAAAGTGACGAAATTTCAAAAAATGGAGATCAATGTTTCTGCGTGAAGGGGGCTCGAACTCGGGACTTCTGAGCCGAGACGAGAGGGATGTCACCAGATTACTAAGCACGAAATGAAGTATGATTCCCGACATGAGAGTGCTTTTTTTTTTAAAAAAATTCTGAATTTTAAGCCTAAGAAAGCAAGTTTCGTTCTATGAAAGTAAACGACACACTGAATGAATGGAAAGAACGTGTAAGTGCAAGCAGAGGGGAAAATTCTATACGCATTAAAGTAGGATAAAAAAAAAAAAGTAAAGGGAAAAAGTATGCTGGAAAATGAAATTTTGAATGATTTTAGAAATCGATTAAAAAAATATCCGTTTTAAGAAATGTACATAAACACGCATAAGGGACAGGGACATTATTTGGCGCACTTTGCAGATCGTCAAATGGATCAAATTTGAAAAAAGGCGTTAATGGAGCTTCTGCGTCAAAAGGACTCGAACTGAGAACGTCACGGTTAAGAGGTAAGTGACGTCACAAGGCTAAAATAAGAATAACGAAGAGATATGGTAAATAACAATAAAGAAGTAAAATGATAGTAAAAGGAAAAGAAAAATAATAAAAAAAATTTTTCCAATAAACGAATTATTTTTAAAATATGTCCAAGGTTAATTAAATTTCGATCTTCATGAATGAGAAAGGCTGTACACATGCGCAGAAAGTTCTATAAAGGGGGTTTACAGAGCTACAACTTCATATATTCATATGTATATATACAAAAATTTCATCGCAATGACGGGGGGTAACCCCTGCATACGACAGTGATAGTAAATAACCCTATTTAATTCGTGGAAATTGGAATTTGATTAACCATGCATACATTCCTCAACAGGTGCGGAGCACATAGGTTGCCAGCGCCCGGGGCAAGTTAAGTATTTCACCCGCCAAAACCAGTTAGCCAGGCCTGTAGATAGGATGAAGGGCCCAAGTGGAGCCAGAAAAAGGACATATTGGGCACAGAGCAACCAGGGTTATACTACTATATATATATAAGTAGCTCGATGGGGAAATCAGGGCACGAGCATAGGGCAACTGGAGCTACGCCCCCCCTTCTGGCTACTGCTAGCCTCGCCTTGGCTACAGGCCTGAGATCAGCACTCTCTTCCACCAGTCCAATATTGAAATTTTGTGCCTCAATTGCATTTATAATATAGGAGTATCGCTGTATTATAAAATTAAAGTGAAAATAAATTATAAACAAATAGAAATGTGTATCTTTCTCACCAATACGATTCATTGAGGAACAGTGGTAAACAAATACAAATGTGTATCTTTCTCAATAATATGATTCATTGAGGAACAATGGTAAACAAATACAAATGTGTATCTTCTCGCAAATATAATTCATTGAGGAAGAGTAGTAAACAAATGGAAATGTGTATTTTCTTTACCAATGATTCATTGAGGAACAGTGGTAAATAAATTGAAATGTGTATCTTTCTCACCAATACGATTCTTTGAAGAACAGTGGTAAACAAATACAAATGTGTATCTTCTCACAAGTATGATTCATTGAGGAACAGTGGTAACAAATAGAAATGTGTATTTTCCTTACCAATGATTCATTGAGGAACAGTGGTAAACAAATAGAAACGTGTATCTTTCTCATCAATACGATTCATTGAGGAACAGTGGTAAACAAATAGAAATGTGTATCTTTCTCACCAATATTATTCATTAAGAGTGGTAAACAAATAGAAATGTGTATGTTTCTTATCGATATGTTTCATTGAGGAAGAGTGATGTTACACTGTTCCTCAATGAATCATATTGGTGAGGAAGATATACATTTCTATTAGTTTATAATTTATTTTTACTCTAATATTATATTTTAGTGCATTTATTTTATTTTCCATTCTTTTCTCGATGAAAACACCGAATAGACTACAGCATTTAAAGAACAGTTTCTCATTCCAATATCTAATAATAGAGGGAGACACTGAAGCAGACAAGTTTGTGGGAATCGGATACTTTCGTGAATGTACCGATAATGTGTACTGTGAATGTACATCCACGAAGGCCACGAATCACACCGGTGAAAATGTGGATCAGCCTCATTTAGAAGACATACCTGTTGACAATGAAGTTAGGATTGACCATATCGTATCAATTTGACATCGCAAAATTTCGGCAGTAGTGGCTCCCTCTATGAGACTTAAAAACCTTAATTTCAAATTCCATTTAAGATTAGCTAATAAATAAATAAATTATACCTAAAGGACAAATTACAATATATAAAAAAGTTATATATAATGTATGATTATAATTAAAGTATTATTAAAAATATCATTTCACATTAAAAGGCTAGGAAATTTAAGTAGGGGCTGAGCCCACAAAGAGGAGGAGCCACCCCCGTGTAATATGAAAATATTATTTTTCCATTTTACTATAAATTTCGTTTCATTTCGAAACATAGTTTTATTTTGTGATTCATAATAAAATAAAACTATAGTATAGTTTTATTCGTTGATACAGATATGAACACACGAGTTTGTGATTCGTCCACATTATGGCTTTTCCATTCCAGGCTTTCGCAAGATTAGCAGACAAATCACTAGCGTACGCAGGGCCGACGACAGCTGGTGGAGTAGGGGCTGCAGCCCAGGGGGGGGGGGCATGAAGTCGAGCCCCCCTCGCTACAGTGGCGGATTAAGCGGCTGGCGGCCGCCAAGGGCCCTCAATCTCCAAGGAAACCCGAGCTCAAGGGATTCCTAGTTAAAAACTGCCACAACACAAAAGCGAAAGATGCAATATTTAATATTATTCATGCATTCTACGTATATAAGTACAGAACTATAGGCGTAGCTAGGGGGTGGTTTTGTGGGTTGTAACCCCCCATTGCAATGAAATTTTGTATATTTAACATAGGAATATATGAGTTATAGCTCTGTAACCCCCTTAGGAATTTTCTGCGTACGCCTCTGTACAAAACGTTCTTTTTTTAAATTAAAGCTAATTAAAAATCATATTAGCTCAACAATGAGTGCCGTAATAATTAAATAATACCGTCATAATTGTAGTTTCATCATGCATAATTAAATAAAATTAAAATATAAAGCAGGAGACCATGTTCTCAATAACGCCATTTTTCTTAAATAAAAAGCTGAGGAGAAGGACTACTTTTATTTTACCTCTAGGCACGCACCTTAATACTTCTGACGTATGTACTTGAGTGTGAAAATACTAAAAGGTAATTGGAGAAGAAATTTTTTAAACAATATTTCCGCGCGAAAATCGGATCTTCTGGATAAACCTTTGAAGGCATTAATTTATTGCTCTGATTGCATTAATTTTTCTAAAATTCCCCTTGAACTATTATTATTATTTTAAATAAATAATTTTTACTACAGAATAAATAAAACTTAAGAAAGAAACTGTTTGCGTATTATTGGGTGCATATAATCAATGGGATTATTGGTGAATTATTATTATTGAAATATTTTTATCACTGATTATTTATTGCTTAGATATTTATACCAGGACGAAAAGAGTCCAATCGAATTTTAAGAATTGTTTATTCTACTTTTGCAGAAGTTATGAAGAATAATGATTATATAGATTAAAGGAGGAAAAAATGTTTAGAGGCGCGATATTAAGCGACATTAAAAAGCTATAAATCATAAAAAAAGAGCAAGAACATTTGCAAAAAATATTAATATTGTTATATGTATATTATTATCGTATATGTTGTTATGAAAGAAGAAAAAGCAAGAACGTAAGAAACTGATAAATAAATAACCAGAAGTGTTATTGAATAATATTTCGAAGTGTATAAAAGGAGTAGCTTGGCGCAGTATAGCCCAGATGCTCTTGCGCCATAAAACACCTAAACAAACAAACAAAAGGAGTTGAACTTTTCCTAATGTAGAGATTATTTCGAAAATATTTTTAACAATACCAATATCAAATGCAACAGGTGAAAGATCTTTTTCACTTTTAAAATGCTTAAAAAACTATTTCACGAGTACAATGGGAGAGGACAGATTGAACAATATGCCCATATTATATACATTGAAAAAGAAATTTGGGACGAAATAAATACTTCAAAAATAACTGATGAATTTACTAAGGAGAAATAGACACACAAATCCATATACAGTTCGCTCACGAAAAGTAGTTCAATGGTACCGTTAAAATTAACGGAAGCTGACGACACAAATGGCCTAACCGATTACAGCAGACGACAGGACATCATTTCAGAACTGATTTTTAGCAAACATTTTTGTCTGCGCCAAAAAAAACAATTCTGAAATGACGCCCTCCACCTATGCTGTAATTGTCTAGGCCGTTTGTGACGTCAGCTCCCGTTATTTTTAACGGTACCATAGAACTATTTTTCGTGAACGAACTGTAGAAAACATTTTTTAAGCACTCAGGTAACTTGGTTACTGTTAAATTTTTCTTCTGATTTTTTTGAAACGGTGAGTTTATTATTATATATATATAATAATGATCTAATATAACAATAAAGATCAAATATAATACAATAAATAATAAATTAACAACGTAAATATATACGTATTTAATGCTGTTTGGATTTTTATGGCGCAAGAGCATCTGGACTATACTGCGCCAAACATGGTAAAATCAAAGACTGTTGCAACTGTAATAAACTGGTGATTATGTATAAACACCACTAAACTTGGTGAATGTGATAGATTATTGAATATTTATCAAATTTACCGGTTAGTTTATAAAATCCCCAACTCGCAATGGGGAATGTAATAAAAGTAATGTATAAAAGTATATTTACTGAAATAACAAGCTACGTTTATCCTATTTTTTATTATTATGGCGTATTCTTCCTTTTATCCTGTTGGTTATGGAAACAAACTTTCGCTCCTCATGTATAAAATAACCAAAGGCGACTTGTTTTGGCTCTTCAGCATTTTACAAATAACGCACTAATATAACACTCGTCACCATGATGAAGTGAGAATTCCACGGCCTCGTACTAATTTTAAAATTCATAGCGCCTCTGTTACAGGTTTTAAAATCTGGAATTCAATTCCGAAAAATTTTAAGGTTCTTTTTTCTCCTTTAAAACTAAAATCTTCGACTGGTACGTTGATCAGGTTTGTTCCTTCTGTCTACCCTCTCTCTCTATTTCTCCTTTTAGCCTTCTGTCTCCGTTCCCTTGCTCTTCTCATTTCTATTCTTTCTCTTTTTTTTTCTTTCATCTGCTTTTTCTCATTTTTCTCCTCCACAAGCGCACTTGTAGAGGACAACTGAAATTCGTCTACAATATTTATTATTTTCGTTTTCCTTATCCTCCGGTTTCTGCTAACAAGAAAAAAACGCTCTTGTATATTCCCAAAGATCCCACCTTTGGGCCACTCTTCAGTCTTCACCGTGACAACTTTAAACCCTGACTGTGCCCATGAATTCTGTTATGTGATATCCCAATTACACGCGGAACTTTTTACATTAACGTTGATTTTTACACGCCGATAAAATTCCACTTGTTGTTCTTACATAATTTTTGCTTGCAATCCCTTGCTCTTGCTACTGGAAAGAGAGCCTTATTACTAGCGTCGTTACTGCTCTCTTTCCATCTTTCAACTGCATTGTTTTTAAAACTCCCGATGAATGATGACAAGGAATAAAGTATTATTATTATTATCTCACTGAAAACTATTTAATCACATTTTCGTTAACAGGTGCATATGGGAGCACCAAATTCTTTACAGTCTTAATTCAGCACAACATAGCCCCCCCCACACACACAAAGAGGGCCGTGCTATAATGCAAGGCAGAAGGCACAGGCAGTAGTGTATCAACGAACTTGGGGAAGGGGCTATCGAGCTGGCACTCTAATGTTATATGATGGACAGTCAACGCAGAAAACACAACAACTCATAAATGATTAAAAATACTAATTTATTGCAAACAAAATATATAAATTTCTTTTCACCGTTCAATAACAATATAAATTTATTTACAAAATGGCTAATTAAAACATGACGATCACAATATATCTAACAAAATTATCTACTATAATAGAAATTAACTGACTGATTTGTTTGCATCAATAGAATCAGTGGGAACTGGTTTTCATGTTATATGTAATTTTAATTAAAAGGACGGTTATATATATATTAGGCACAGATGGAAGGTATATATAGCCAATATTAACAACCATTATTAAAACGCCAATTAAAATTTATGTAAAGGATTTATAGAAATACAGTCGATTCTGCTTATTTGGGCTAAATCTTAGGGAACAGAGTCCAAACCAAGAAACCAATAGTAATTTATATCACTTGACCGGGACAAAATTTAAGATTACAATTAATTTGTACATACATATTATGTTACACATAGCCTACCAAAATATGTACAAATAATTTTATATGTGATCATATATAAAGTACAACAAGGCTTCAGATACATATCATTTAATGTTTACCGTCCGTGTGGTGACGCAGCGCTGGCACGCACATGACGCAGATCGGCGTCATAGGTCTGGACTTGCGAGCGGGGTAAAACAAAAGACACGATCAGTACCCGCTACACATTTTATTTTAGAATTTATTATTTTTATATATATTATTTATAATATATTATAAATATATTATTTATAATATATTATAAAATATATTATTTATAATATATTATAAATATATTATTTATAATATATTATAAATATATTATTTATAATATATTATTTATATATTATTTATAATATATTATAATATTATTTATAATATATTATTTATAATATATTATTTATAATATATTATTTATAATATATTATAAATATATTATTTATAATATATTATAAATATATTATATATATTATATTCTTGTATGTACTGTCAGGGACTTTCAGAGAAAATGCAGGGTCCGCAGCAACTAATATTTTAGAGGCCCTTCAAAATTGACATGCATACACGTCTAACATATTGAGTTATCAAGCTGAGGTTCCTAATATTGTTAGAACCTGGGCAGCAGCAGCCCCTCCTGCCAGGTCTTGTGTATTGTATATTAGTCGAAAAAACATTCATTGTTCAATTGTATGTGAAATTCGCCTATTTGGGGCAAAATGTCCTAGTCCCCAAGTGTCCCTATCAATCGGAATCGACTGCAATTGTTTCATTAATACATGTGGCATCAATGCTAATTATCAATTAGTAAAACCATTCGCACATGAGGACACATAAAACACAGTAATTACCTCCAATAATTAAGTAGTCCAACAAATGATTAATTATTGCTTACATGAGAGATTTCTTTCCAATTGTAAATAAATAATCCCAACTGGGCATCATCAATGGCATTCTACGAATTGATTTTTCTCAAATGCGCAATTTTTTATTTAGACTGGAGCCTATTTTGCACTTATAACAATCAATAAAACAAAAAAAAAGGGGGGGACATGTTTCACACGGTTAGAGCAGTGGTACAGGAAAGTGTGTGTGTGTGTGTAGAGGGGGGGGGGATCAACCCTTTGTCATTGGATATAATAAACACATTCATTTCTTTAGTGCGGACTCACACACGCGTGTGTCATCTTTTTGAAAATCAAGCTTCCCCTTAATTTTTGAACTGATACGCCCCTGGATCAGAGTACTGAGATGCTAATTCAAAGTTCAAGAGAGGACTTTATGTGCCATGAGGGTAATTATATATATTGGGCGTCATTGACGACTAGATTTTTGCGGTTGGTGAGGAGGAAATTTAGGCTACTATTCTCCATATAATCCCTAAGTTACCCAACAAAAATCTCACTATAAACGTAGTAATACTCACTTAGAAAATCTAGAGAACGCAACGACGTTGTAAATCTAAGGACAAGGATTCTCTCCAAAGCTCCTGCGTTAACAATTACTGTCGATGGATCGTCAACGACTGTTTAAAACAGAAAATACAACTGGTAAGTTGTATTTTTCAGGTAAATCGTGTCATAAAAACAAAGTTGTGTACGTATATAAAATGTAATCGTTAGGATATTGCGTTTTAGATTTTTGAACTGACGATTTTCCTAGCATATTCTTAGATTTACCTTTTCAGAGACGGATGAGTAACGTTCTAGTTTAGCGAGTAGATTTCTCTGCAACTTGTCGAACTCTGTGTTTATATAAAGGCCGTATGTGTTTTGTATTAGCCGTGCAAAAATGGGAATTAACGGGACATCATTGCTTTCTGAGAACCTCAAAGTCAATAGTAGGGGGAAACTGAGGTTTCTACGCCACTGGCTGTTAACCCCCTGGTACCATCGTAAGTTATTCGAAATGACAGTCAATTATTAAAAAAAAAATTAATTATTGGCCTTAATAATAGTAGGAAACAATATGGTTAGCCCCGCTTAAATGTATATTAACAGTTCTAGAAAATATTATTCTATCATCCAAGGAAACAAATGCATAGCTACATATGTACTCAAACATCCCAGTGTAATAGTGTTGATTGCGCACATAATAAACATGAAATAGCACTACTATGTAAAGAAAAAATTTATATGTATCCAGGCCTGTGCGCAAGATTTTAAAAAGGAGAAAGTTTTTGGTAAAAGAAAAGGGGAGGGTTGATAGAAACAAAAGTTTCTCTCACGGTAAATTGAAATTTACAGCTTACAATAATATTCAAACGGGAGAAGGGGTGGGGGTGACCTCCTACCTTGTACGCAAGATCGTAGCTAGATGACGTTGCGTGCTTGCGTTCCTAGCAGAACCTTCAAGATTGCGCCCCCTGGTCACGAACGCATTTTCCCCTGTGAATTATTTTAGCCGATTTTGCACCTCCTCACCTGCCACCCCTAACTACGGCCCTGCTTGTGCGCTAGCTGTATGCCAACTCGTCCAGTAACCGAACCATTAAATGAGTCTGCTCGTTTATGATTAGATGGGCGTAATCGTTCAATGATGCGTTCGGCGAATGATTTGGTACACCTGTGCAATGACCTGATACGTTGTGCACGGCCTGGTACTGTTCGTTCGCGAAAAGAAGTCCGGTGGAACAGTTAGAAATAACAATGGGTGACGTCATAAGCAAGCTAGCCGCTTACAACAGAATAGGACTCAAATGCGGCCGTTTGCCGGCGCCAAAAACGAGTGTAGAATTTGTAGTCCTATATTGTTGTAAGCGGTTGGCCGGTTTATGACGTCGCCTCCCAATATTTCTAACTGTACCACCGGACTTCTTTTCGTGAACGAACAGTATATATTTCTTAACGAAAGGAAAATTGCAGACTACCATGCACCTGCTGCATTACTTATGAGGAAAGAAAGCTATCAAGGTCTTTACATTCTTCCTAATAGGGAGGTCTTGAAAACCACTTGACAAGCTTAATACATAAAAATTATTCGTTAAAGTGGGGAACTTTAACAATAATCTTATGGGAATAATTTTGGCTTTAACGGATTATAATTTTATAAGCGGGATATTCGATTATCCATGACCCGATAGAGTGGATTTAACACTGCTAATTGATTCACTCCGAATTAACAAATTTGCATTATGTAAGGGCACGTAGTGATGTATGTGACCTGCTTCCCTCTTTCCCTATTAGGAAGTTAACACGTACATTAAAGCTTACGGTATACTAGGGATTTAACACGTACATTGAAGCTTACGGTATATTGGGGATTTAACACGTACACCGAGGCTCACGAGATGGTCTCTTCTAACAACCATTGCAAGTTAAAAACAACGTTTGAAAAACTGAAAACAAAATTATATAATCTGTACTTTTTAAAAATCAATCAAAACAAAAAGTTTGTGTTCAGCATTTTGGTTAAAACGCTTCCTCAATTTTCATAGATTATCCGTGTCTTAAGCTGGCAGAAGACCACCTACGCAGGTGGAACACCGCCCACGCCGTTGGGTGCAGGATTAGTCGCTATCGGCCTCGATCCCTTCCACTCCAGGAAATGGAAGTACAGAGCGCATCCATATGCCAGTGTATTGAAAAGTGCGAACACCTGCAAACAAATTTTAAAGATGCACAATAAATAAATTTTTGAAGATGTAAAATAAATGAATTTTAAAGATGTAAAATAAATGAATTTTAAAGATGCAAAATAAACTAAAAACCTTGCAGATCCCTTTTTTCTCAATTAAACAGGATCCACGGTTAACGAACGATAAGCAGAAATGAAACAACGCGCACTAATGGGTGTGAAGGTGATAACAAGCATGGACGAGGATAAACGAGCAACATCGAACACAGGCGAATGATCCGTAGTACATATATTTGTCAATTGCAGACGGGATGGAAAATGGAGATGCCGGTTTGGTCTTGTTGATTTTGCTGGATCTACACTCTAGTGGATCTATCCGACATCTGAGGATCTTCTCGGGGGAGGACTAGGTCCTCTCGGGGGCGGACTTGGTCCTCTCAAAGGGTGCATACCTTGGATTATAGCCCTGGCGTTCCAGTCCGCCTCTGGATCCTCTGTGTCTAAGTCTGACTCGTCTTAACCCGAGAGTAAGCGAGCGGATTAGAGGAACGCGAGAACGCGCGCGGGGTGATTTGCACCCCATCTAATTATATAGCATTATTTCATAAAAAATGTCCAATTTTACGGGGAACAGTAACTGGAATTTTCACTTTGTCACCCTACCCAAAAAGATCGTTACTTTGAAGGCAACAGGAAAGAGTTCGGTCAGTTTCAAAAGCAAGGGTGGGCGTTTTTTTTTCACAAATTGTAAGTTGTGGGGTGTGAAACACACCCCACGCCTGCTCGCGGGTTAAGTAAGCTTGGTTGGTTGTAAGGAATTGTTCATCACCTATTATGGTGCCTCTACAACAAAATGACAGGCGGTTTTCTGATCCTATCTGGCGATTATTAATTTTAAAAAAATGTCGAACGCCAAGTGGTTTGAAAACAAAATGGAGGCTATTTGGGGGGAAAAAAATTGCCAGGTCATTGAAGAATACAATATTTTGTTCCATTGTTGCTGTTACTGATTGTGCAGAAGCATGGGAAAGTTATCTGCTGCTACGACATTGTTTTCCCCATAGGAGGCCTGTTCAAAGAATAGACAATAGAGAGCGTGAGCTCACTCAAATAATTACAGATACAGGACGCAGAGACCGGAGAAGTAAGGTTCGTGGTTGCATCGAGTTCTGAAGAGGGGGAATGTTGACCCAATTGGAAAACCGCGAACAAGGGTGTGGCGACGAAGCGTTAAATATTTGCCAGTCCATCGGCGTGAGTTCAAGTTCATTGACTGGCGAAGTTCAGGTTCGTATTTATCTCTTAAAAGTGTGAATCCAACGTTACACTTGCCTTCAGAAACCAAATTCAATTCAGGGAAGTACAAACAGTCAGCAGAAAGTGCAACTTGCTTACTTCTGTGTACGTGTACATGGAAGCACAAGTATATATCGATATATTCTAAAACCGGATCTGTGTCTAATATGCACGTACGAACTGAACAGATTGAAATGAATGAAGTGTTAAGTTTGTTTGTTTGGATTTTTTATGGCGCAAGAGCATCTGGGCTATACTGCGCCAAACATGGTAAACATGGTGGAAGTGTTAAGTGTTCTTTAATCGTCTGACAAAACTACTGTGGCTTAGTTTCCATTTTGTCCATACTTGCCGGACGCGCTCTGACCCAATCGGGACTTTTTCCTTCGAGGTACTGATACGCAGTGCATCATGGTCGTCGGTTCCCCATATTATTCGTTTACGTTTGTGTTTTTATGACGCAAGGACAGCAAGGACCAACTGCGCCGAGACTTACAGTTTTCAGAAGGAACCGACCCCTTGCTGCCAAGGGGGTCCAAATCCCAAGCTACCGTGGTCAGACGATTTCACAATACTACTGGGAATTAACCGCGGCTAATGGCACGATAGATAAATGCGCTACCGCTACGCCATTGTAGGGAAGTGGACCTACATTTTTCCGGGGAATCTGAAGCTCTACTGCCAAGGGCGCCAGATCCCGAGTTACAGTGAGCAGACAGCACGTGTTTCGCAATACTACTGGGAATCAACAGAGATTAATGGCACAATAAATGCGTTACCGTTACGCCACTGTAGGGCAGTGGACCTATAGTTTTCCAAAGAATCATAACCTCTGTAACCAAGGGCGCCAGATCCCGAGATACAGTGAGCAGACAAAGCACGTGTTTCGCAATACCACTGGGAATCAACAGAGATAAATGGCACGACAGATAAATGCGGTACCTCTACTCCACTGTAGGACAGTGCACCTGCAATTTTCCGAAGAATCCGAACCTCTTAAGGCCTAGGGAACTAACTTCCGAACTACAGTGATCAGTTAATCGGTAAGGTTCCCCATCCCCACAACTGTTGAGAGTCGATCTCGGATTAGCAGCAATCTAGGCGACCGCGTTACCACTACATGGCTATAGGACCATTTAGGTTCGCTCATACTCGTTCCTTAGACGGGGATCCGGTCTAACAGTGCTTTTATGATATTTTAAAAAGAGCGGAATCCACATTATGCTAATTAAACCAAATTTGATTAAGCATTTAAAAGCAAGTTTGATTAAGCATTTAAAAGCAAGTTTGATTAACCATTTTAAAGCAAGTTTCATTAAGCATTTCAAACAATTTTCCTTAAGCATTTCAAAGCAAATTTGATTAAGCATTCAAAAGCAAATTTGATTAAGCATTTAAAAGCAAATTTGATTAAGCATTTAAAAATAGGTTTGATTAAGCATTTTAAAGCAAGTTTGATTAAACATTTCAAAGCAAGTGTGATTAAGCATTCAAAAGCAAATTTGATTAAGCATTCGAAAGCAAATTTGATTAAGCATTCGAAAGCAAATTTGATTAAGCATTCGAAAGCAAATTTGATTAAGCATTCAAAAGCAAATTTGATTAAGCATTCAAAAGCAAATTTGATTAAGCATTCAAAAGCAAATTTGATTAAGCATTCAAAAATAGGTTTGATTAAGCATTTAAAAATAGGTTTGATTAAGCATTTAAAAATAGGTTTGACTGAGCAATTAGACCAATTCAATCAAGCTTGATTCAATCAGACAAGAATTCACCAACACGAATATTTATCGTACAGTGGACTCCCTGTTTTAACGAATCCCACATTTACAAACTATTACGTTGGTCCCGAAAAAGCATCCCATAAAACGTTCGTGAATTCTTATTTACGAACTTCCGATTTTACGAACTTTTTTGAGGTCCTTGCGAGTTCGTTAAGTAGGGAGTCCATGGCAATAACGATTTAAATCCCATAACTTAAAAATCGAATTTGTGCATCTTTTTTTACATTAATTTCCATTTGCGGAGACACTGAAAGGAAACGTATCGTTTGTCCAATATATTATTCAGGAAATAGATGCAACAAAAAACATGCGGTTTATATGCACACGAGAGAAAAAATAAGCATATAAAATTATAATAAACAAAATAAACACCGAATTTATTTCCACGAAAATTACGAAAACCAATGTCATTAGAATTGAAACCTGTACAGCACTGCTAATAATATGCATTTAGAATTATGACGTCAAGAATTGGATTTGATGCCATACATTTTTAGTTAAAAAACAATGGATCTCCATTCCCCCTCCGCCCAGATGCTCTTGCGCCATAAAAAAGCCAAGCCATTCCCCCTCCCCGCTCTGCTCAATTCCTATTCCATCCTCCATCTTTGTTACCATAGGTAAATCCCCCTACGCTTAAGTCTTATCCAAGTCTTTAGATTATTCATTTAATTAGGCTTTTATATACTTTCCATGCATTTCCAACTATACTTTCCATACTTTTATATACTTTCCACGCATTTCAAACTATACATCCATTATATTTATCAACTATAGATCCATTACACTTTGCAACTATACATCCATTATTACGTTTTACAGACTTTTTGTTCTTGGTTTTATGACACAAGGACATCGTAAGGGCCGGGACCTACAATTTTCAATCTTTTTTTTCCGGACTTATTACGGTCTAGGGAAGTGGTTCTCAATAGGCGACCTGCGGGCCAAAACCGACCCGGCTACGAAAGATAAGAAAAACTGAATTTTTTTTTTTCCAGATGGGTGGTTTCATTTTCTTCTGTGGGGGGGGAGGGGCTTTTTAAACTCTTACCTCAATGCTATTTCATTGAATCAGAAAATTTGTAGGGAGATAACCCCCCCACCTCACCTCAATATCCATATAGCGTGTGAGATAATTTTATTTTCACACCTTCTGGCCCGCCAACTGAAAAAAAAAAAAAAAGAAAAATTCAAAGTGGCACGCGATCGTAAAAGCTAATTGGGAACCACTGGTCTGGTTGAACCAGCACCCAAACCGTAAGCATTCTATTTTGGCAACGTTAGGAGTCGAACCCAGATTAACGTCATGCTGGGCGAACGCGTTACCACTGCACCACCATAGGGCCGTTTCTACAGACAAGATTATTAACAACCTTTAGAGCGTCTCGACTGGACTCAATTCATGCGTACAGTATGACGATTACAAAAAGTTTCTATTTTACAAAAGGATTTTATGGCAACAACGGTAGATGTTTATAAGGTTTATTCTCACCCCAGCAGCTATGTAGGCCTCATAATATCCAACATGCTTAAAAGCTATGTAATAACCGGGCTTTGTAGTCATGGCGAGCATTACAATCGTTGCAATAGCATACAATGCCACAGCTGCCACACAGACAAGAAGTTCCTAAGGAGAGAAAAAAAAAAGATTTAAAATTTAATTTCTTTTTTTTATTATTAACTTATAATTTTCTCAATACGACAGCTAAGTTTCTCTAATCCGGACATTCCTTGAATAGGAGTGGTCGGATTACAGAGATAATATAAAGAAACATGAGTTCACGTCATCATCCAATTGCTCACTTATGACGTCACGTGTAATAATAATAATAATAATAATAACAATAATTAAGGCCTGGATTTTCATGCATAAAATTTAGCCCAAATAATATGCAAATATGCTCCAAATTATTACAAAATATTAGAAATATGCAAGTGCATAGAAATTTGGACCCTACTCATAAGCGATGTTTCGAAATGTATAAAATAACAATTTATTGAAACAGTGCAAATGTTCTTGAAATTATTACATAATATGCACTGAAATGCATAAAAAATATCACTTTGTTACGTCCTCGAATATGAGTATGCACAAAATTAACACAAAATACACACCACAATGTATAAAGTATGTTTGAAAATATAGCAATATAAGCATTGACTTGGATCCAAGGACGCCGGCAGGGTAAAATCAGGGTCAGATATCTTAAAAATGAAACTTTCTACCTGATCTCTTTAATTTTACCTTTTTTTTTAAAAGAAAATCGAAATATGGGGGGGAGGGGGGCAATGGTCCTATACCTGCCGGCGCCCATGGCTTGGGCTGGAAAATATTACACTTGGTCTTGACTTGGAAAGTATTATGCATAGCTTACTAAGAAATATCACCTTTGAGATATGAAGACGTATATAATTATTATTTTTCTAACTTTAATGTTATCTAATTATATCATTTACAATGGAAACATATTCTGTAGTAGTTTTTGTTTTTTATTTTTATTCAAAAAATTAAAAAAAACATCGAATTTATCTGATTGAATTACAAGCGGATTAAAGAAATACACACTTTTTGAAAATTTTGCAGAAATATGCCAAAATATGCAAGTGCATAGGAATCCTGGCCCTAATGATGACACAATAACCTACGCTCGTGACGTCACATGAGGGAGTAGGCCAAAGCTCGGAATATCGGGTATCTACTGTACATAGGCGTACGCAGAAAGTTCATAAGGGGGGTTATAGGCTCAATGGGGGGGATTACAGAGCTACAACTCACATATTCCTATGTTAAATATACAAAATTTCATTGCAATGGGGGGTTACAACCCCATCAACACCCCTGAGTACGCCAGTGTTACTGTATTACTATTTCCATGATGCAAAATTCTTTGGTTTCTGGCGAAATTCTGTTTCAAACTTCCCTGACTTTTCCAGGTTTTCCAGACCAAATTTTAATCGATTTCAAGTCGCTAATTACAGTAAACAACACACAACGCATTAAAATTTGCGTAATAAAAATAAGTTTCTAAGACCATAAAATCCACTAACACAAACTCCAAAGTCATTTATAACTTAATTACAGTGAATTTACAAATACAAAAATTATATTAAAAAATGTATTTCTTTACACTAAAAACTTGCATTAATTAAATATTTATAACACTTTCATCCAGCCCTTTTTGTATTTATTATAAAAGCATTTAACTATATAATTGCAAAGCTGATGCTTCATCTTCCATTCCATTTAAAGTGTGTATGACTATATATAAAGGGAAAGGAGATTGGTATGATCAAAATTCCTTACTGATTAGATAACCTTAAGCAATAATATAATGTCATCACTACTCCATTATTTTGCTTCACCACTATTCCATTATCATCACTACCCCATTAGTTTTTTATCACTACTCCATTATTTTTCTTCATCACTACCCCATTACTTTTTTTTCATCACTACCCCATTACTTTTTTTTCATCACTACCCCATTACTTTTTTTTCCATCACTACCCCATTACTTTCTTTTAAATCACTACTCCATTCTTCTTCTTTATCACGCCTCTATTATTTTTCAACCTTACAGATAATGTAGAATGATCGTTTCAAGTAATCATGTGAAATTATAATTTCGAATGATCATGTGAAATTATAATTTCGAATGATCTATAAATTTGGAAGAGGATAATGAAGATTTCTGCAGGTAATGTCGTTACAGGTAACGGCATTATTGACGATGGTGAAAGGCCTGCTTTAAAGGTAAAAGGAAAATAAATGCTACTTACAACAAAAAGCCATGGAACCTGTGTCAAGTGGCGCTGAATCGTGAAAAGGTGCAGGATGGATAGGATGAGGGTGATGATGAAGAAAACGACCACGACAAACATGAAGAAGTGGGCATAGCTTATGAGAACTGGCGAAGCACATCCCATGCATATTATGGCAAAGAGCTAAAAGGCAAGCAAAATCAGTTATTATTTCACATAGAACTCAACTGATAACGAATTATCCAAACCAAATAAAAATAGTACTGCGAAAATAATGCAGTTAGCTTAAAGGTTAACAACAGGGTTGCGGGGAGGAATTCCTGATGTTGGGAAAGAGTATTGACGCGTTTCGGCTAGACGTCTTTGTTCTTCATCAGGAATTGCATTAAATCAGCGATTCTCAAGTAGTTTTCCTCGCTGAGCATTTTGGCTCTTTGTTTTCGGTTGGCCGGCCAGAAACTATGAAAACGAAATTATTTTACACGCTATATAGGCATTGGCGTAACTCGGAGAGGCTTGGGGGAAAAGGAATTGCTTTCATTAGCTATTTAACCACTTCACTATCAGTTGCACGATGTATGGTGTGATGCTGTTTCGCCGCTCACTACTAGGCCTATCATACATGGTATAGTGTTCATTTTGCTTTGCTATGAGAAAGCTTTTAGCTTAGTGTTGGCTCCTATAGTTCCACATCAGTATTGTGTTTCCTTTTTGTTTTGGAGGGAGCATCCAACTTTCCCCTAGAACAACAACAACAACAACAAAAATAATTATGCCGCCCCTACGGATTACTTTTCCTGTGTACAGTCATACATGCACGGAAATGATCGCCCCTACGCGATATTTCCCCCTATATACATATATGTATACAGGAGAAGTTATCGTATAGGAGAGATACTTCCATTGGATGTATGCAGAAGAGAATGTATGCGTAAGAGCGACATTATTTTTATTATTATTTTTTTTTTTTCAAATGGCACAAACAAACTTGTGTTAGTGCCTGTATGCTGGCTTTATGATAGGTTGTGTTGCCTTTATGAGTCCACATATTGCGTATAAACGTAAAGGCATAGTCTAAAAAATAAATATACTAAAGATACGATAAAAACACAATTTCAGAAAAAAATTAAAATTCTGGTATTGCACCTTACGTATATACCTAACTTACGGCTGGTAGTGAAGTGGTTAATGTGTTAACCTAATAAATCAGCCAACTATAACTTAAAAAAAGGTCAACCGATGGAAAAACAAAAATATTTTGTCAACCGAATCCCATTCCCGTGAACTAATTACACAGTTTAAGCAAAATTACAGTCTCGGTTTGTCAGTAACCATTTTAAATACTGCACTTTAAAGACAATTGCCTTACCATTATGGGTTGGGATACCCATATACATGAGACGTCATGAGTGTATGTAGACAGACACAGTCACGCTTGCGCATGCGTGGAAACGGAGAAGACGGGGAAACGCGAAGCAACCGAGTTGGAATGTGGACGCACGGCAGCGACACTGACGCTTACGACGATTTGTTTGTTTGGCTTTTTTATGGCGCAAGAGCATCTGGGCTATACTGCGCCAAAACGACGACATGGGATATAGCAGAGATTACCGCGACGATATGTAGCTGTGACGATATATTTTGGACGCATGGCAGTGACCTTTACGACGACTTGCAGTAGATGTAGAAATTAATCATTCATGAAAAGGCATTTATCTATAGAGTTCTTCAATGTGCTTCATTTTGATGCACAAGTCCCACATATATGGGTTGTAGAATACGCGATGATTTAACCAGAAAAATGACGAATATTTTGAACTACAACACAAAATGCAAAAATACTCTCCTGTTTTTTAGGATTCACATTTATTTATTCAATAAAGAATCGATTCGATTTTTGTAAACCAAAACGCGGTGACTGAAATGACGAAAACAAAGAAGTTACGAAATAATGGTGTTTGCTCATTCAACCCAATTTTGTATACATTTTCGTGAAGTACATATAAACAATTTGAGAAAACATGGAAGAAATCCTTTAGATTTTGTGTTTGAGATTTGAGTTAGAAATGGAAGAGAATATAAAGCCGAAGCTTGTTACGGGATTCTCTTCCAAAATGGTTTTACAATTCTGTTGCAGTTTGTTATTTGGTTTGTTAAAAACAGATCATTCTTCTCCCGTGTCTTTTTCAGGCTGGTCACTTTCAGAAGTCAGTCTGTTAAACCCTTGTTTCGGTACTGGATTTATGTATAGACCAGCAGAGGCGTAGCCAAGGAATAGTTTTGGGGGTTGTAACCCCCATCGCAATGAAATTTTGTATATTTAACATAGGAATATATGAGTTGTAGCTCTGTAACCCTTCCCATTAAGCCTATAACCCCCTTATGAACTTTATGCCTACGCCACTGCAGGCCACGGCTTAATCTGGCAATCTCGGAGCAAAGCAGGATTCTGCTGCCAGTTGGAACGTTATTTTAATTTTCGACCCAAGACTTTCCTGTATATATATATTTGCATATCAAAATTTGAATTACCGTTCATCATACCAGCTGAAGATCTTTTGCTCTATAAAGGTTACGATTTCGACGTTTGGGTTCTTATTTTGTTTGTATATAATGCCTACAGGTAATGATCACATATGTGCTTTGGAAACCTACAGGTGGCAACCTGCCTAGTAAAGTCCCTTAATTTCCACTTGACTTTTGCCTGTAAATCGTCGACAATTTATAACATCAGATGGCCGCATGAGTGCCCATATGGGGGGAGGGCAGAGGGGGCTCCAGCCCCTCCCTTCAAAAATTTGATTGGACCGATCCTACTATGCATTTATTTTCAAAAGTTTTACAAGTACATTTTAAAATAAGGTACTTTTTATCTCATTACTAATTGTTGAAATGTATCAATAATTTTTGTAGTATTTTAGTATCTTGAATATTCACCAAAATATTGACAGTCTTGAGAAGAAGGTAATAAATTTTCTTATCCCCCACCCCTCCACACATACTACTAGAAGTACTCATATGGGCGTCGATGGCCGCAAACCTGGAACTTCAGAAGAAAATTCAAAATTCTAATGCGTTTATTTGGACGAAAATGCGACTTCTGGGGTTGCTCAAAGAACTCGTTCAATAATGCTAGAATATGACGCCTTTTTGAATGGGAGGTGCGTTTTAACGCATTCGAGGGCCCAGGGCTAGATCATTTTGGGGCCCTTTTTACACTGGCTTTTAAATTTAAATTTTTTTTATAATAATTAAATATAATATATATAATAAACGAACTCTGCCAATTTGGGGTGGACCCTGTGTCCAGGCCCGTTGGCCCACCCGTCAAGACGGCTCTGTTTATGAATATTAACAACCTACCAGGCCCAGGATTTGGGGGTGGAGGGATACGCGGTCTAGGAGCCCCGCCATCGAAACCTTACATTCCTTCTCCAATCATTTTCAAGAGGTAAAGAGTAACGGAGTAAAGCTAAAGAGTAACGGAGTATCGAGCTTGTAAAAATGAAAAAGTTACGTACCGGAGCAATTGGGCACTTGCCTCGTTCTTCCCCTCCCCTCCCCTCCCCTGCAACGCACATGGGTCATATTGGCAAGCGATAAATAAGCCAAAAAGACAATCGTTCGATTTCCCATCCGGCATGCACTATATTATAACCTATTATCGCTACAGAAAATAAATATTTAGAAATAATGATATTGGATTTAGGGATCATAGCCTCTCAATTTACGGCAGACCTCGAATGATTTTTTTTAATCATTTAAGATCATCTGATAATCCTAAGCGTTTTGATAATCCTTTTCAGTCAGAGAAAGGAAAGTATTCAAAATCATTGTTATCATTTATTCGGAGCTAAACCAGGACTGTGTACAAGGGGGGGGGTTGAGGGTTAACCCCAAAATCCCCTTTGCATACGGCCCCATGTGCTTGCAAAAAGCATTATCGGCAAATTAAATTTTGTTACGAAAGAAAATTTTGTTCTCATCAACCCACGCTCCTTTTTGTCAACCCCCGTTTTGAAAACCTATGCACGACACTTGACTAAATACAGTAGAGCCTAGGTTATCTGGATCAACTGGTATCCGGCCTGCGTCCGTATACTAAAATGTCAGGATTATCGAAAAAATATCAATTCTATGGTCCGGCACAAGTCCTAATAATTAAAAGCATATTAGCATAATAAAATGGTTATAGCAAATATAGATAGTATATATATTTGCTATATTAAAAGTAATTCGTCCTAAGCGTGTTCGTCTTAACGAGGTTCGACTGTACTATCTATGTAAATTTTAAATAGCAATAAGAGAGCATTCAATTATTACGTAAGCACATTTGGTGGGAGTGCCGTTGTGTTTATTTTCCAACGTCAGCCGATGTTAATTTTTGCTTACGTGTGTGTGGGGGGGGAGGGGGGAGGGGGGATTGAAATGGCCAAAATATTGCTTACGTAATACTTGAAACTTCCATAAGCTGCAAGTCTGAAGCCTGGATAAAAGTGTGACAGAAAGTAATTGTGAAAATTTTCATTAATACAAAAATACAGTATAGAAATAAAGGATTATATTTGTGTGTGACGCCGTGGTGGCCAACTCATAGTAACCATAACTATGAGCTCATTTTCTCATCTTGTACGCATTTGGGACAAATTTTGACATGTACGCATCTAAGATGTAAGCAAACGGGATGATACCACCTCAACATCAGAATTCTCACAGGTGTCAGGAGCGCCAACTACAAGGGGGCCCCAAGTCTCTTCGGCCCCACAAAAAGTATTTGTAGGTCCTGGACCTTCTCAAAAAATGGACAATAAAAAAAAAAATGCAAAACACAGTTGGCGGTGAAAAACATAAAATATATTAATATTTTCCATATTTTTCCTGTCTCGGTAAAGATGAAACTGAATTTTATTTAGGAGAAAACGAGGTCCATATTTTATTAAATCAATACAGTCCTAGTGGCAGAGCAATTCAAAATTCATATGGAGTGGGGTTTCAAGTGGCTTTAAAGAAGATTATGTGATGTGGCCTTAGAGAAAATAATGTGTTTTGATATCCAACGTGGGGAGGGGTTTAGGAACCCCGTTCCATGGCACTGTACAGGCCTGTAGTTTTGCAATAACTAACAAACAATCGAAATAAATAGAATTTAATTTTGTTGTTTTTCTAAAAATTATGGGTAAGGGAAAAGACTCTACCCCGGCTTGAAAACAAAGATTAAGAAAGTAGATAGGACCCCCACCTCCCCAAAAAAAATTCTTCAAATCGGCGCCTTTTCTGGAAGTATGCGCAATCGTTCTTTTCGACCGGCCCCACGACACTTTCCTTCAGCCGACCCCACAGCATAGGTCCTTGACGGCGGGCTCCTACATTTCATCCAAGCCCCGGGCCGCAGCTCCTGCTGCCCCCTCCTCGTCGGCTCTGAGTATCGACGAATAGGAACAATGACTCGCATTCCATTCAGAGAATGCTTGAATTCCCCATTTTCATTTCTATTCAGAGAGTAGTTCTTTTCGTTCATTAAATGATTGGAAAAAACAAAAATGCTCGAAAATTCCCAAAGAATACATTCTCTCAAAAGGAGGACAATGAAATACTGCATTAACTAAAATGACTAAGTTTTGCCCATTTCCATATAGTGAAATGATTTGAAGAGGAAGGGAAAGTTGGAGCCAATATACGTACGTTGCTCGTCATTGAAGGTAGTGGGTTTTTGAGGTCGCGGACCTTACGTCACACTTCCTTCTATTCAGAACTTGTCACGTGACGAAAAAAAATATTGCAGGTATGTGGGCAGGAAGACGGGTAAGAATTCATTCGACGTGCCTACCTACGCACCTGTAATTTGCCCCAGGGGACACGTGCACGCTTTCGGCTTTTAAACAAAGAAGGTTGCGACTATGGCCACATGTTCGAGGACTTTAAATCCCTTTGCCAGCCCAAGCAAAGAAATTACTTCGATTCCAAGTGGGTGTATTATAATCATGGTAATGCCTTAAGTCGTTGCGGTTGCGAATGGTTGCTTTTAGCTACCGGCACAAAAAAGTTTATTGTGTATATCACAAAAAAAAAAGCAAAAGCTACACAACTTTCTAAAAAAGGAAAAGGAAAAACCTTTCTTCTAAAGTTCTTTCCAATCGTCTGTGTAAAAAAAGGAAACAATGCAGAAAGGATACATAGGTGGGGAAAGAACAGACGTCATTCGTTTCTCTTTGACGTCATAAGTGTGGTCCTAGTAAACACTTTTTTTATTTAAAGATATCGTTTGTTTCAGAAATTCATTTTTCAAATCCTTACCTATACTTCTATTTTTCTGTACACGGTTTATTTACATTCGCAATTAATGAACATGTTCAAACTATTTCCAATTAATAGCTTCAGTAACCCCACCCCCCTTAAAAATATTCCGTATATGTACAGATAACTATGCATTTAATGCGCTAAATATTCCACAACGAACACTTAATGAACACATAGATGCTGCAAAACAAATCAGACAATTAAGACGGTTTTCACATTTCCAAATAAAATTTATTTTAGGAATAATTACTACTGTGTAAGAGTAAATTTAATTAAGTAATTACTTCTATACGAGATTAAATTTAATTAAGTAATAACTTCTGTACGAGATTAAATTTAATTAAGTAATTACTTCTGTACGAGATTAAATTTAATTAAGTAATTACTATTCTACTCAAGAGATAAAGTAGCAATTACTTACTGATATTAAGTAATTACTATTGTAAATACGACAATAATTACTACTGTAAGTACGACAATAATTACTACTGTAAGTACGACAATAATTACTACTGTAAGTACGACAATAATTACTATTGTAAGTAATCGTAGTAACCTTTATATTACAGGATTTTTTTTTAAAGCTTGTTATACTGAAATTCAAGCGATAATTAGTATGTTCACTAATTTTCAGCAAATTCAAAGATAAATATTATTTATTATATGCAGGCTGCATACACGTATCATATACACTATATGCCTAAAAGTATCCAGACACTTTGGATTTTTTGTTTTTTTTCGAATTTCTAAAAAACTACTCGGCCAATTATTCTCTAACTTTGGAGATATATAGAACATACTTGAACGCACACTTTCCAATAAAGTTTCGGTGACTTGTGCATTTAGGGGACCACCCACATATTGACAAAGTGAAAAAATATATTTGATCACCCTGTATCATAAAAAGCTGGAAATTATTTGTAACTTTCAGAAAATATTTAACCAGCTATGCTTAATGCCTGTGTGCATTTTCGTAAAGCAAACATGTATATTCATGAAGATAGAAACGTTCCTTTAAGAAAACCCAAATTTTGTCACACGTTTTATACTTATGATAGCCACAATTTTCAGTCAAATTTCACAAAACTTACAGAACATTTGTCAACGTACAAGAAAAATATTATACTTAAATTAGAAATTAATATATTTAATACACGATGAGATATGAACATTTGAAGAAAATGATTTTTTTCTGCGCGTGCGCGAAAATATGAATAACTTTCTTTCATAATTTTGTAGTCAATAGTATAGGGCAACTTGTGGTGCAACAAGGTGGAAACGTACGAGGGCTACAACGGAGCATCCACGACCTGGTCGACCACTCCGTCTAGTAGACAGGGAACGCAGAGTGATGAAAAGAGTTGTGAAAGTGAACCGCATGAAATCGGCGGAAAAAGTTCGTGCGGATTTTCAAGATGCCTCTGGATGCAACGTCAGCACAAAGACAGTTCGTCGGGAACTGCAAAGTCTTGGTTTTCATGGCCGAGCAGCTGCATATAAACCAAGCATTACCGCAACCAATGCCAAGCGTCGCTTACAATGATTCAAAGTGTGCAAAACATGGAGCCTGCAGCAGTGGCGTGAAGTGTTATGGAGCGATGAATCACGGTACACTATTTGGCAATCAGATGGTAGAGTCTGGGTGTGGAGAATGCTGGGTAAACGCTTTTTACTTGACTGTATTGTGCCGCAAGTTAAGTTTGGTGGTGGAAGCATAATGGTTTGGGGCTGTTTCTCATGGTTCGGGCTTGGCCCTCTGCTTCCTATGAAGGGAACTCTGAAGACGGAAGGCTATCGCAACAGTTTGGAGTGGGTCCATTTTTGTTTCAACAAGATCGTGCTCCTATCCACACAGAAAGGGCTGTATAGAGCTGGTTTGCTGACATGGATGTTGAGGAATTGGACTGGCCTGCTCAGAGCCCAGACCTAAATCCCATAGAACACCTATGGGATGAATTAGAACGTCGACTACGAGCTAGGCCAAAATGGCCCACATTGGCGCAAGAGCTGATTAATATTCTTTTGCAAGAATGGCATGCAATTCCCACTGAAAAATTCCAGAAACTAGTAGATAGCCTCCCAGATAGAGTGGCAGTCATCACTGCAACAAAAGGTGGTCCCACTTCATACTAATTTTTGACTTCTTGTTGGTTTGTTGTATTTTTATGGCACAAGGACAACAATGGTCATTCTGCACCAAGCAAGGTTTTTGACTTCTGTAAAGGAGAAGCAAAACATGCAGGTGTCCAGATACTTTTGATCCTTATTTGCATAAATCTGGAATATTTCATTTTCAGAACAGGGGTGTTTGGTAATTTGGAATATGACAATTTGTGGAAAAAACCCTTATCATCTAGCTACTTTCAGAGAATTAGAGAAATACGGCTCACTATATCATCGATAACTTTCTGAATTTTCAAGATATCCCACTGGTATTTTTTTTAAGTTGCCCTATACTATTGACTACAAAATTATGAAAGAAAGTTATTCATATCTTTCGCGCATGCGCAGTAAAAAATTATTTTCTTCAAATGCTCATATCTCATCGTGTATTCAATATATTAATTTCTAATTTAAGTATAATATTTTTCTTGTACGTTGACAAATGTTTTATAAGTTTCGTGAAATTTGACTGAAAATTGTGGATATTATAAGCAAAAAATATGTGACAAAATTTGGGTTTTCTTAAAGAAACGTTTGTATCTTCATGAATATACATGTTTGGTTTACGAAAATGCACACAGGCATTAAGCATAGCTGACTAAATATTTTCTGAAAGTTACAAATAATTTTCAGCTTTTTATGATACAGGGTGATCAAATATATTTTTCCCCCTTTGTCAATATGTAGGTGGGCCCCCTAAATGCACAAGTTACTGGAACTTTATTGAAAAGTGTGCATTCAAACATGTTCTATACATTTCCAAAGCTAGAGAACAATTGGCCGTGTAGTTTTTTAGAAATTCGAAAAAAATTAAAAAATCCAAAGTGTCCGGATACTTTTGGGCATATAGTGTATGTTTTGTTATTTTATAGTATTTTACATGTTATATATATATATCTACGTGGACTTAATTTTCAGTGTTTGGAATTTTAAATTCCAAAACAGATTTAGCGACCGAAGGCACATAGCGAACTTTTTTTTTTGGTCCCAAGTTCCAGACACAGATTTTCATTTGGGGGGTTAAGGACAGAATTTGCCATGGTCTTGGAATAACACCCTTCATTTATCATGAAAGTTGGAATTTTTTACAGTGAAAAAATATATATTTGGGGGTCATGACCCCTGCAACCCCCCTATATCCGCGCTTGTTTCTTCGTTATATTAAATCCTACTTTACGACGGTTTCCATTACCAATGTTGTAGTGGTTTACTATGAGTTCGTTCACAAATTGTAGCGTTTAGAGTCTAAATTGGAGATGATGGGTTGCGCATGCGCTTTTATGCGACTCCGGATTCGTTGATGTTACTAAAGTCAGCAAAGATGGTGGGATTTAAACTGGAATGCATGGCATCCTTTGCATCCAAACTTACCAAGTACGAGTATCATACAAGTGTGCCAATGAATATACCAGCACTTAAGCGCACCATGACAGCACCCCATCCTGATTACAAATCGTTACCATTTCCGCCAAATCTCATGTAATGGTTTATTAAGGGCGAATTTTGGAAGTATATGGCTGGAGGGTTTTAATGCTACAATTTTGATGCCAAATCTAGAGTATAAATAAAGATGAGAAATAGAAAATAGAATGCTATGAACTTTGCTGTTCCAGTTGGATATTTATTATTAATTTCGTCTAGCAACTTTTAGAGGGGTGGGGGAGTAAATATCAAGGTGTAATGATGCCAAATCAATGTCGCGTTCTCTCCTAAAGAACCCTAAATTTTCCCTTATACAATTGAGACCAATTTAATGTTTTCGAAATACTCCAATATACAGGGTGATCCAAATGTGAGTAAACGTACACAAAAAATGTCTGTCGGTCAATTTTTAACGTACGATAAGAGGGTTTGCACGAAATACATGAAGTTAAGCGGGGGAGGTATATACAGAAGATTTCTTTCAAGTAAATTTTTAGTTGAAATTATATCCACCAGATGACGATTTATATATAGATGTTCAACATGGCGTACATCATTTACAAAATTTCACCAACACTACTATCAGCTGATGATAATCTGGCTGCTATTAGCTCTTTTTATCCTTACAGTTCCTTTTATAGAAATAGCTGCTATGATATCATTTCTAGTACATCTGCATTGCTGATCAATCGTATAACACACACACACAGACTATTTATCTATTGGTCAACATTACACATCATCATGATAGCATATATGTATGCATAACTAATCGGTGTTATATAATGCTGATAATATGTGTATACATGTCTACTACTAATCAGCACTGGACATAAACTATTAGCATCATATTTGTCTACTACTAATCAGTACTATATACACACTGAACTACTTATAGTAATACTTTATTCCTTATTATTTTATACCGCAGGAGACCATACAAACGATTTGCTTGGGAAAAGGAAAGACAGCAGCAGCGATGCTAGTAACGGGGCTCTCTTTCCGGTAGAAAAAGCAAGGGATTTCTCGTATTCTGCAAGAAACAACAAAGATATTGATTCGCGCGTACAAATCCGCATTGTTATTAAGAGATTCACATTCGCTGGAATATCACATTTACAGAGTTTATGAGCAGAGTCTTGACTCGAAGACGTTACAAGTGAAGGTTGAAGTCCAAAGGTGGAATCTTTGTGGGCTGCAGAGTAAGAATGTTTTTCCTTGTAGCCTGTACCGAGAAAAGAAGTAGGAGAAACAAAAATAGTAGAAAAATGTAAATGAATTTTGAGTTGACCGTTGCGGGTGCAGTTTTAAAGGACATTTATAAGGAAAGGCAGACAAAAGAAAAATGGATAAGGAAGAGCAGGGAGAGGGGAAGAACTGAAAACTAAAAGGAAAGAGTGGGAAGGCAGAAGTAGCAGGCGCAGCATACATCAAGACTGTACACGTTCTCTATTACTGATCGACATCATATGCGTATCATATTACCGATCTACACTGAGTGCACATTACTGATTTACGCTGAGTGCACATTACTGATCTACGCTGAGTGCACATTACTGATCTACGCTGAGTGCACATTACTGATCTACGCTGAATGCACATTACTGATCTACGCTGAATGCACATTACTGATCTACGCTGAATGCACATTACTGATCAGGGCAGCAGACGTACCACACTCCGTGGTCACAATCAGTGGTGCACAAATATATTGCTCGTTCACGAAAAGAAGTCAGATGGAACATTTAGAAATAATGGGAGGTGATGTCACAAACGGATTATCCCATTACAGCAGAGAAGGACTCCGGTTTCAAAACTTGATTTTGGCGTAGACAAACGCTCGCCAAAAACAAATTCTGAAATTGGAGTTTACCCCTGCTTTAATGAACTAGCCCGTTTGTGACGTCACCTCCCGTTATTTCTAACTGTTCAATCGGACTTCTTTTCGTGAACGAACAGCATACATCTCACTCAGTAATAAATGCATACTAAACTACTAATCAGTACTGAGATGAACTGCCTATCAGCACTGTATAAAATCGCATGAACTGCTTAAGCACTTACTAGACCACGTGCATTACCATTCAGTACTGTATAAGGTGACTTACATTACCAATCAGCACTATGACGTATACAAGAGAGAGAGAGGGGGGGAAAGAAGGAAGAACCCAACCAAATGTCGTGTAAGAGCAGCAACTGGTGGTTACTGTTTGTTTGTAACCACCGATATAAAGAACCACCATCTATCTTCTCAACGAATGACCATTCAAGAGAAGATTTAAATGAACTTCTATCCCACATACAACAATGAAATGGAGAATACGTGAGCCGAAATTTGCTCGTAAATCCAAGAAAATACCTTGTAGAATAGCTACAGAAAGACAAAGGACATTTTCATCGAATCCTTCTTAACGAGAAACCGGCATTCAAGAGAACCATACTAGCAACTACACTGGCCTATTTCCATCTCTTTTTCGCAGTACTTTTAGTCATGGGTGCCCATATGGGGGCAGAGGGGGCTCCACCCCACCCCTAGCCGTTTAAAAATTTGATTCGCCCGAACCTGCTATGCATTTACTTTCAAAAGTTTTACAGTCACATTTTAAAATAAGGTACTTTTTAGCTCATTACTAATTGTCAAGCAATATCAATTATTTTTGTAGCGTTTTGGTATCTTGTACATTCACAAAAATTCTCAACAGCTTTGAGAAAGGTGAGTAATAATTTTTCTAACCCCCACCCCCCTAGAAATACTCGTACGGGCGCACATGGTCCTGGCGTATGTAGAAAAGCTCATAGGGAGGGTTACAGGCTTACAATGTGGTGGAGGTTACAGAGCTACAACTCCATATATATTCATATGTATATATAAAAAAAAATTCATCGCAATGAGGGATTGCAAACTCCATCAATCCCCCCCCTGCGTTAACGGACGTATGGAATCTCTCTCTTCAAGGAAGGTTTCAATCTAATGTGTCACAAAGATAAGAGAAAAAAAAAGTTTTTTTTCTTTACACTGTTAGATTTAGTACATGAGAATCCGTGTATATACAGTTCGCACATATGTGAAGACTGCATACATGCATAAAATGCCAAGCCTAAAATTTTCTCTTATCTTTTTAATGTTATCTAAACCAGCTTAATTGCGATTTTATACACGCACAAGCCGCATACATGTAAGTATTTTTGAAGCCAAATGAATGTTTTATTGTAAAATTTAAACTAGATACATGCAAATGAACTTTAGCTGGCAATCCTTATTTCCAACGTACGAAGTGGCTTTCTCCACCAGAAATGGCTACAATGAACTTACCAATGAAGAGATTCTCAATGAAGTCATAAATGCTAAAGCTAATTTGAATTCCATAGACGAAAAAAGAGTACCAAATAAAGTGAAAAATATGACTACTCATAAAGAAGCTGTTTCTGCTTTAATGCGTTTGCAAGATTATTTAAGGTCAAACAATTTTAATATGAAAAACGTTAATACTTTCAACAGATCAAATATTTAATTAGTCATTAGAACATCCATACATGCAAAGGTGGTTAGCTGATTTTTTCCACTAATACAGGACACGTGTTTATGTAAATACTACTACATTATTTCTTGTTTGTTTTTATTAATAGGGTAATAGTACTGTGCATTATAAATATTGAAATAAATGTGTATGATTTATAAAATTAGAAATAAGAATATCTAATTTAATAATAAAATTCATTAAAAATTTAATGAGCAAATTATTTCCACGCTATAGTTCAGAGAATACCGCTTTTATGTAAAACCCGCTTATATGCATAGAATTTCGTTGACGCACCCATTTGCATATATGAATATATATCGAAATAATATAGTTTTACCACTGACTCGTAGTTGTTACGTATATCCATTGCGCCATTATGTAGTTATATGTATTGCATACGTGACGCAAACAAAAGAGAAAGCGTGCACAGGCTATTGAATCCCACACGGAACTCTGAGTTGGGAATACCACAGCCAGGTAATACAAATATTAAAAAATAAAAGATGGAATTAAGCAAAATTTCTATGAGCGTAAATGGCATCAGTCCAACCAAACGATTCATGACAAAACCGACAAGACATAAAAAAAAAGAAAGGGCTAGATTAAACACCGACGAAGTAAGTGTAAAGTAAGCACTGTTTTAAACAGCATTGCCAATACAAAGGCGAATGGAGATTGAAGGCCATTTTGTGTAAAGGACATCTACTCTTTAACTGTATGAATAAAAAACAAATCGTGACTTGACTACCAGGACATGGGTGTTTCCCATGGGCGGACTGGGTCCTCTCAAAGGGCGCATACCTTGGATTATCGGAGGGCGCGAGTCCTATAGCCCATGAGGACGCACCGGCCCAGGGGCCCGGTTGGACGGCAGCCCAGTCCGCCCCTGGTGTTCCTGTGTCCCGGAAGCCTAATCAACTCAGGCACTCTTGCTCGATTCCGGCCCGGGCACTATATCTTTTTTTTTTCTTCTCTATAAATACAGCTCTAGTTTGGGTTCCAGGGCTGGGGATGCAAAATTTTTATTTATGATGAAAACTGCAGAAAACATGCTTCAATGGCTGTATGTGTTGATATCAGTATTTGGCAATTGTCGAATGCCCCTTCGAAGGGTGATAATACCTTGCAAATCATACAGTGATATGCAAAATAATGTAGAACTTGAAGCACACAGTATTAAATCTCTACTGAAAGTAAAGAAGCTGAACTTGTAATGCAACTGGAGAGAATTTTAAGACCTCTTCATCCAGCAGTGGACATACAATGGTTGGATATTATTGTGGAGATACAACGAATAATCAAAAGTATTGGACCGATCTCCAATAAATAATTTATGAGGACTGGCACACATAGCAATGAGAGCTCGATATCGGCAAATGCCAATTTTAGATCTATTTACATTCCATGCTTCGTCGCGTGACTAGTCCATCTTTCCATCAAGACCATCCAAGTATCCGCAACACAGAATTTGCAAGTTGAAGAAACTAAGCCATCTTCAACGATGCCTCTGTGTTAATGAAGGTTGGGCACTCGTGCGGAAAATCTTGTTAATCAGACAAAGGAGTAACAAGACCAGCCTAGGTATCTTCGCATATTACGAAGAAACTAATTCGTTTGGCGACCATGTTGTAAAAGCCTTTTCAATGGTTCCGCATCACTGAATTTAAGAGGAAAAGATAATTGGGCCAATTCTCCATTGTTTGCTTTTTTGAAGGAAAGTCAAGTTCATTAGACAAGTGAAAATGGATCGTTCGTGCCGTTGCTCCCGGCCCCATGAAAATAACCCTTTGGTGCGAATTTGCCGCCATTGCCTCGTGTACAGAGGCCTTTAAAGGGCTGCTGTGAGGAATCTTTTAAAGGCATTTATACGCGATTGTGTTTTGGTTCACCTCGCACTTTTCTAAGTAAGCACCGTGGTCTCGAGTCGTATGTGGACAGTGAAGCCTCATATTCGTTTTCGTTATCTTAATAATAATCTATATATCATCATATTCAACCATTATCTATCCACTGCTGGATGAAGGTCTCTCCAAATGCTTTCCACACAAGTCTATCCTGGGCCATTCGTTTCCACGTCACCCCAACCTCTTTTCTTATTTCATCCACCCATCTAGTTTGAGGACGTTTTCTAGGTCTTCGGTGGTCTCTTGGAATCCAGTTCAGAATTTCTGTTGTCCATCGTTGATCAGTTCTTCTTGCAATATGCCCAGCCCATCGCCATTTCAGCCTTTTTACTTTAACAACGATGTCCTCTCACCCAAGCGTTTCTTTCTCGATCTCTCCTAGTTATTCCAAGCATGCACCTCTCCATGCTCCTTTGGTTTGTCTGTAACTTTCGTATTGCTCCAAATATTAGACTCCATGTCTCTGATCCATAAGAGAGGACTGGCAATACACACTGGTTGAAGACCTTTCTTTTTAGACACAAAGGCAATTTCCCCTTCAGGATAAAACTGTTTCTTCCAAATGCACTCCAGCCAAGTTTAATACGTCTGTTGAGTTCTTTCATAATGTTGCCATCCATTGAAATCAGCTGGCCAAGGTAAATATATGAATCAGCAATTTCTAGCTCAATGTTGTCAACTTGTATTTTTGTTTCCTCTACAAAATTATTGAACATGATCTTAGTTTTTTGTAGGTTCATCTTGAGTCCAACTTCTTTACTTCTAGTTGAGAGCTCCTGTACCATGTCTTGGAGTTCTAATGGGTTCGTTGAAAAAATAACAATGTCATCAGCAAACCGCAAATGATTTAAATATTCACCATTTATTTTTATTCCCTTGTTATTCCAATTTATCTGCTGAAAAATCATCTGTAAAGCTGAAGTAAAAAGTTTTGGAGAAATGGTATCTCCCTGCCTCACACCTTTACCAATTTTGATAGTTTTGGTATCTTTATGTAACCGAAATTTTGCACTTGCATTTTTATACACACGTTTCACCATTACAATACACACACACACACGTTATATATATATATGGCCTGCAAAAGGGTTGCTGGTATCTAACTGGAAGGAGACCCACACGCTGAACGTATGTGACGATGTGTGGAACCGGCCAGGCCAGTAACCTAGTGTCCTACCCCGCCTTCAAGTGGTGCAGGCTGAGCTTTCTATTTATGTGGCAAATTAATATTTGCTGCACGGATAGAAAGGCGGAAGGGGAGGGCTAATTCACCAACCCGTCTAGCCAGCGTGGTGAAATTATGGCTAATTCCTCCATTATGTTGACACACCAGAAACCATGGCCCCTAGTCTCCAGGTGCTGGAGTGCTCCTGATCAAGGCAGCGGTCAGTGTGGCATGAAAGCAGGGGGTGCTAAGAATCACTGGAATGGCCCAGGCTGCCGTTTGTTATTGACCTTGGCTACGTTTAATGGACGATCCCTTGCTTCTGAAGCAAAACTTCAGGAATTGGAAGAGGAACTAGACAAGATCAAATGGGACATTGTAGGACTCAGTGAAGTTAGAAGAAAAGGTGAAGAGTTGGTGGAACTTAAAAGTGGACATTTGTTTTATTATAGAGGAACGGAAACTGGAAGAACAAGTGGTGTTGGCTTCTTAATTTCTTTGTTGAACCAATTCCCTTACCTATTTTATTGATAGTCTTTAGAATGTGCTCATCCCAGTTCAACTTACTTACTTATTTGTTAACGTTACACCTATAAATTCTATTTTCAGCGATTTCTATATTTTTATCCTTACTTTAATATTAGAGAGAGAGAGAGAGAGAGAGACAGTGTGTGTGCGCGCGTGCGTGCGAGAGAGAGAGAGAGAGAGGGAGTGTGTGAGTGTAAACCACTATTTTAGTTTTATTAACATTTGCCTTCATTTGATTTAACCTAAACCACTTTTCATAATTTTTTATCACTTACATTCCTTCCTCCAAAGCAGTAGTTATGTTTTCACCCTTTATTATTATTATTATGCTGGTGTCATAGCTGCAAATAATATAATCTCCTTCCATTGAAACATTGAGTATATTAATTTTCCTTTACCCAAAAACAAATGATATAAAGCATGGAACAATGAAAAACACATTGTGCATATACAATTTAAATATATCTTCATAAATATTTCTTAACATTTTTAAGCCTACTACTTTTGAACTTTGGAGCCTTTATTAAGCAACATGGTTATTTTCACAAGAAGACTGCGATACCAAAGCAGAGAATACGGTCAGAGCGAAAACTAAAGGCTAACTGGATGCCAGTCAAGAAGGCTGGGATAGGTCGAGAAGATAAAGAGAAATGTATCATGTATTGAGTGCGCCAATTCGGAAAAGTTTCACCAGTGGCGTAGGCAGAAAGTTCATAAGGGGAGGGTTATAGGCTTAATGGGAGGGGTTACAGAGCTACAACTCATATATTCCTATGTTAAATATACAAAATTTCATTGCGATGGTAGGGGGGGTTACAATTGAACCCCCCCCATATCTACGCCTCTAAGTTTCGTTATGTTACTAAAAATGGCGCGCAAATTTAAATTTATGAATCACTTATTTCTGGAATTTTCTATTTAATGCTTTTCGAACAGACATACACGCACACACATACACACACAATACCGGCGAAAGCAAATATGCCGCCCTAGACGAAAGACGTGTGAGCTCCCCCCCACCTCCCCAGTTTTGCTCCAAACGGAATATGAATCATAGTTTATCATAACACACAAATAAATGATCAAAAGCAAGAGAATGGTCCGATATTTTGCTGTTAAAGGAGAAAATTGCTATTCTCAAAATACCTTGAAATAATGAACAAAGACATCGAAAAGAGAAAGCGTCCTTCAAGCTTCTAGCGCGGCAATGGTATTGATCGTGCCATTGAAAGGTGTAACGATAATCAGAAAATTGCATGCAGAGTTGAATACATTAGATAGAGAAAAAATTATTAATGTATGACAGAGAGAAGGTGAATGTATAGAAAAGAAATGGATAAGAAAGAGTATATAAAGAAGACTAAATATAGGTGAAAGCCTTCAATCGAAAATCACGCATTCTGTGCCATTTACTTATTCCCAAGTTTATCTCAAACATCATAAAATCATATAGTATCATATCATCATAAAATCATATAGTATCATATCATCATAAAATCATATAGTATCATATCATCATAAAATCATATAGTATCATATCATCATAAAATCATATAATACCATTAAGTATCTTAAAAAATATGTCTTGGTGCCGCCCAAGGCGGCCGCCTAGTTCGCCTATATGGTCGCATATGGCGCCATTTTCCGTAGAAATCTGACGCCATTTTCCCCAAGGGTTCCGTGGAAAAGGGAGTCATATGCGAGTTGTTAAAACGTGCAAACTCTGACTCTCATAAAGACTGGAAAAGTGACGAACACTACGCAAATATAACAATAATGGAAAATAACAACGTTTTTTATCGTAGTTGTAAGTTTAAAAGATGGTTCGACGCACGTTTCGAGAGAACAAGGTCTCTCCTCGTCTGGAACTAGCGTGCAGTAAACAACATTGGAGTGTTGCCAACTCGATGTGGTTAATACGTTGTCGGTAGCGGTTAGTGCTTTTTTTCAGGAGTACAGAGTTGTTTTAGGCGGCCAACTTACAAAGTGGCTGACTCTCATACCCTCGATTGAAGTAACGGGTAAAGGCGCCGTCGCACCGGGCATCAAGCCAAAGGGGAATAGGGGCGCCAAAATAACCTAATGATCCCGAAGTACAAAAAGTTTTATAAAAATGTATCTCACTAAATTTTTAAAACTTAAAGTGTTTTAAAGCTTATTTGATTTTTTAATAAACCCATTATCCCCAATCCTTGTATAAGTTATTCAAGTTATATATAAGTTGGTGCGCAAGAAAGTGGAGAAGCCTTTTGCCAACCAAACCACAATATGACACTGCAAATAAGAAATTAGAAAAGTAAAAATTACATCAAAATGGGCAAACTTACCTGATCGTAAAGAGGACATTCAAGATTTTTGAAACACATGTAAGGCTTTAATTTTTATATCAAAACAATTTAATTTTTGCTCATCACAAAAGTGCTTGTATCTAGTTTAATTACACGTTATTTGTTGTAAGGAAATTTCAATCATTATCGTGGCTTTCCGTTTTCTAATAAAATTCAGTATTTTAGTAGTAAAATTTAGTAGTCTGTTGAGGAGAGCCTTAGGAATAAAAAAACTGAGCCAAGAAATGAATTATTTTGAAAATAATTTATATTTATCCAAGCGGAGGATGCCATATGACCTAAATCCGTGCCTGCTTGATTGTACATACTGTTAAACCTCGGTAATGCGAACACTCACTGTTACAAAGGATTTGTTGACATTACAAGTAGTTCGCATTATCCGAAAAGGATAGGGTCGTATTACTAAGTTGTTCATAGTTGATGTGGATTCATGGAATAGTTTCTGTTAAAAATAATAAGCATGTTCGCATTACAGAGATTTGAATGTGTTTCAATGTATAGGAATAGGACACTCTCGCTATTATTACAGCTTTAAGTGGAATTTGCTCGTAATGTATACGTTGCATGTATATGGTATATGTATATGTATTATGTAATTATGTATATGGTAACCACCTTACACAACTAACGAACATCATCCTGGACACATTAATTAGTTAAAGCATGATTAGTAAGCGAAAACAAGGCTAAAATGGAGAAAGAGGAGATGGTACGAAAGCTTCTGCAATGGATGTCCATCAGCACAAACGCGAAGAGATGACTTTCAAAACACACTTTGTGGCCTTTCCCGTTTCGATGCCAGAGATAAGGATGCCGTGGTAATTAAGAGTTATTTACAAACGAGGTTTTGTAACCTATTTGTGCCAAAACGTGCCCGATCAGCCTGATTATTCCGCCATTTGGAACTGGTTTCCTCGTCGAAAATCAGCTAAATTCTTGGAGACGTGCGCTTGTCTGAGAATAGAAATAATGTATCTAGTTACAGGCTGGGAATTCAAGAACTGTGTGAACCTAATGTCGATCTCTACATTAGGGGTGCACAAATTCAAGTACTGACCAAATGAACTATTCTTTCCATCTAAATATAGATGGATGAATCATTCATCGATTCAGTCTACGCAAATGGACAGTATCTCTAATTGTGGATAAACAAGATGAGCAAATTCGTTCCCTAATTCGATCAGTGCGCGATTTCGTTCACCTCTAATCCGCATATTATGAATAATTGTAGAGACATAACAAGAAAACTCTACTTTCTCTGAAGATTAGGCAAAAACGTAAGTGTTGCCAACATACAAATAGGGAGAGAAGCTCAAGAAATCCCCACGTTTTCGAACAATTGATTAATTTTGTACAAAACGGTAATGAGAAAAGTGGCTGCCAAAGACGGCACTGTGTTCCTACACATTTCCGAACCATCCTCCACTACTGAATGTCGAAGACCTTTCCTTATAAATGGCCTTAAAGTGGGGGGGGGACCAGTTTTCGTGTGTGTGAGAGATCAAGGGAATGTATATAATGATTTGATAGCCATTTTTGATCACGGAACAGAGGCCCTTAACACTGACTGGACGAGGTGAATGTTTCACGCACTGTAGATACCAGTTTACGTGGGAGATAGTGTTTCCAAAAACGAACGCTACACCCATTACAACGCCTACTGCCAAAATACAAATTTTTAATTAATTGATTTTTGAACGAACAAAATACAGTGGAAGGACAAGGAAGTGCCAGAACCAGCAAAGTTTCAGCGCTTTTGTCGTTTTGTTGTAACGCTGATAATTTGATTTATTATCAAGTCATTAATATTTTGCGTTTATGAGCGATGTTGTCATATTGGAAGGAAGAAATATTACCTCATAAAAACCTTATTTTCTCCATAAATAGCGCGAAAATCCTGTTAGATTCAACCAATCCAGAAATGGCAAAAAACATCCTGTAAGATTCAACACGCAGTGCAATTTTCCACAGGTCACCACTTCTTTCAAAGAATAGTAAAACACCCATGAAAAAACACCCTATACGAAACGATTCTGAATTTTTCTAACACATTTTATACAATTCATTTAATATATTTCATACAATTCATTTAATATATTTTATACAATTCATTTAATATATTTTATACAATTCATTTAATATATTTTATACAATGGATTTACATATTATCACGTATATTGCTTCCATGTATCTCACATATATGTAACATGTATTTGGACAAAGTGCCGTGCATGTATATATAACATGCACAACACCTACTCCAAATAAATCACATATATTTAGCGTAATTCAACTTCAGTATCTTAAAATTCTAATCCAACTAAAGTTTTTAGAATTTGAAGGGTCAATCAAGCAAAATAAATGGTCATTTCTAGACTAGTGTTCTTGTTACTATATCCTTTGGCGTCAGACAAGTTAAGGTCATACTATAAGTACTATAATGCTATAAGGTCATGCTATAAGTACTATAATGCCATAAGGTCATGCTATAAGTACTATACTCCTATAGGGTCATGCTATAAGTACTATAATGCTATACGGTCATGCTATAGTACTTGCAATTTTCAAAGGGATCTGAACTTTCGTCAGTTGGAGAATAAAACCCAGGACTACGGAGTGTAGGAAAATGAAGCACATCCTTTCGCGTCAAGCCCGGGTTTTTCGTATCAGTAAAAAACCGCCTTATCACCGCAGAATGGAATTATTTTATTTATTTATTTATTTATTTTCAGGCCATCAGCAAATACATATCTTCTATAAAAATCAAAATAGCAATATATATCAAGAACAATGAATTACACCAGTGCCTCACGGACCATTTGGAAAAGGATGGTATGAAAACCATCTGACAAACCTAAAGAACCCTGAGTTTTACAATGGCATCAATTAACGTATGCAATTAAGAGTAAAATATCACTATGAAAAAAAAAATGAAATACAATTTGAAAGCCCATGTAAATAACAAAATTGAACGAAGTCAAGAACTTTTAGTCCAACATTATTATCCGGTCTTGAGTTCCATCGATACACACTGGTGCCGATCACAATTTTTATCAAAAATGAATTAAGTCTGTATGAAAGACAGTACATTTTAAAGAATCAAAATTATGAGACTAAATAACACAATGAGTTTAAAGGAAGATAAATCACTAGATCAAAAAAAAATCAAAGTGCAAGAAGAAAATCTCTTAGGCATGGTTTAAATAATTCCAAGGAACGTAAAAGTTTCAAACTGTCAGGCAAAGCATTCCACAATCTAGCACCTATGCGATTTATACACTGAAGTGCCAGAAAAACTGGTACACCTACCTAATATCGTATAATATCGAGGCGTAAAGCTTTGTGCCGTACAGTCAACAATGGTACACGAGTGGGCCTTCGGCTCCGAAAGCCCATATCAATGATGGTTCGTTGAACAGTTCGCACGCTGACACTTGTTGATGCCCCAGCATTGAAATCCGCGGCAATTTGAGGAAGTGTTGCACGTCTATCTCGTTTAACGATTCTCGTCAGTCGTCGAAGGTCCCGTTCTTTCAAGGTCTTTTTCCGACCTCACAGCTGTCGAAGATTTGATGTTTTACCGGATTCCTGATATTCACGGTATACCCGTGAAATGGTCGTACGCGAAAATCCAAATTTTGTCGCTATCTCGGAGATGCTATGTCCCATCTCTCTTGTGCCGACTATAACGCCACGTTCAAAATCACTTAAATCTTGATAACCTGCCATTGTAGCGGCAAGAACCGATCTAACAGCTTTGCCAGACATCTCTTGTCTTATATAGGCGCTGCCGACCGCATCGCGTTACGCTGATTGGTTGCAAAGCTCCGTTATTTGCATACGCACGCCTGTACCAGTTTTTCTGGCACTTCAGAGTATTTCGACCTATGTAATTTGATCTACATATTTCACAAGATTATTCCTGTAACGTGTGTGATAGTTATGAGATCGATAACGAGGCGTTATGATGTCAGAAATTTCTATGTGATTTAATCGCCGATAATAAAGTAAAAGAATTTTATGTTACACATGTTAACATTATGTTGTACAGCATCATAATGCCTGGCCAATAAGGTTTTTTTTTCCATGTGGAATTTCGGTCCAAAAGAGAAATAAATCTCCCCTGGAGAATTTCTATTTTACGTATATTATAATTAGTTGTAATTCTCCAAGTGGTAACACAATTAAGTAAGATGTAAAAATACAAGTGTGTGGTATACGATAAGCTTAACCCTAATGAGAAACAAATGTAAATGAGCCACTCTTGTAATTATTCCTACTTATTGTGCGTGTGTGATATTTATAATATGTTCATTCCAGAGGAAATTGCTCTGGGCGATGACACCTAAGAATTAGACTTTTTTTTTTTACAAGTTCTATTTTCCGTTCATCAATTTTTATTTTCATATTAAAATTTTCTTTATATTTATATCCCTATTTCCATAACCAAACAGAATACCCTTAGTTTTCTTAATGTTTAAATTTAAATAATTTGTGCATAGCCAGGAATAGTATAAATCCATATTGTTGTTGATTTTTAAAACCAGATTTTCCAAATATTTATTCTTAAAAATAATAGTCGTGTCTTCCGCATATTGAACGATATTAGTATCATCATCTATATATGCTATGTCATTAAAATATATTAAAAAGAACCACGGACCCAACATAGAACCTTGAGGTACTCTATAGTGAGAAAGAAGCAAATCAATAATATCGTATCTTTATAATAAACTATTTAAACACGACTACCACAGTTAAAATTATTTAATTAAGTGGATGACGATCGTTTCGGCAGTGAATGACTGCCTTTGTCGAATCCAGTTACAAAAGTGAAGGTAAACTATCAACTTCACCGCACTTGGCGTATAAATACGCGTATCATATCTTTGTGTGGCATTTAAAAGACTGGTACCACCCAATAGCGTATCCATGCCAATGCAACTAATGCAGTTGCATTCGGGCCCTTACCGGGCCTTTGGAAGTCGAGGCTCCTTAGATAGCATAATTGTGGGATCCTGGTATGGGGTGGGAGGGCAAAAAAAATTCTGGGTGCGCCACTGATGCTACTCTGAGTCGAACACTGGTTAAGGTTACGAGAGATGAACACGTTACTGTGTGGGCAGTGGAAGTATTATTTTTCCGAGGAATCCGAAATTCCTAGGAAATTAATCCCTGGACCACAGTAAGCAATTAGTCGGTAAAAGTTTTTCTTTTTTTAGTCGCATCCAGATTACCTATAATCTAGGTAAACGTATTGCCACTGCGCACCGTAGCGTCCTGAAAGCCACATAATAATAGCATTTATATTCACAGTATGGTAATAATAATGTATACATAATACTTGTATTTGCAGTATTAGCAGAACTGTGTGCGCATTATACAAATGGCATTATATGTTGTGATTTTACAAATCTAATTTTCTGCATCAGTAGAGGATTCAATTGAAGCACAGAAAATATGCCTCAACTTTAGCGTAAGCGTCAAAAACTTGCTTTATTTTCGGAATTTTCCAACCAAGGACGGTTTCGACAGTCCGTGTGGAAACGCCAAAAGTAATGAAAATTGGCATCAGCCAAACATTAGATTAACTTCCAAACACTTTCAGCAAAATTTGCGTCGCAAACGACTGTCAGATAACAACGAAAATGGGTCAATACAGTTCTCATTGTCCACTTTGGGTTCATTTTAAAAATCGCATTACGGTCTCCTGAAAAAAGTTTTCATTTCACTCTTAGGGTCAATACTTCTTTTTAACTGCAGCGAGAAATTCTGCAAGCAGAATTGTTTGTTTACCATTGCAGACAAGCAGCAAAGTGCGACCAGCGGGTTCGATACGACCTACATTCGTATCCTCTGAGGCCCCACCCAGCTTCAGAAGCGCATATATTTACAAAGTACCCTGTGTGTCAAAAATATTTTTACGGAGAGAGAACGACTAAGATCATGCTGAGCTGGAGTATGTAGTTTTCCGCGTCATACGAACTACTGTTTGCCTAGGGGATAAACATTTCTGTGGGAAGGAAAAGGGCAGGCGTTATGCGGTACTATTGGAATAGTACCCAGCTTACTACTACGACACAGTATTACGAAAAAGGAAAAAAATGCATTTAAAAGAGCTTGTAAAACAACAAATGACGCAGGAAGCTTTGAAATAGCAAATAATACATTAAAGAAAGCTTGAAATAGCAAATAATACGTTAAAGAAAGCTTGAAATAGCAAATAATACGTTAAAGAAAGCTTGAAAAAGCAAATAATACATTAAAGAAAGCTTGAAAAAGCAAATAATACATTAAAGAAAGCTTGAAATAGCAAATGATACATTAAAGAAAGCTTGAAAAAGCAAATAATACATTAAAG
>QLNU02015270.1:106139445-106150979 GCA_006491805.2 Dysdera silvatica | reverse complement strand
AAACTGCCTGTCAATAACTGGTCTCTCAATTTTATACAATTTCAACTATGCTACAATCAATGCTAGCTTTATTTAAGGATCGCTAAGAAAGTGTGCACGCAGATTCTCTATGCAGAGTGCAATTTTCATGAGATAAAAGTCTTTTACAAACATTTTGCCAGTCTGAAAAACCATCTTTACGGAGAGCTTGATCACTCGAACTATAAAGTTTGCAAACGTAGCAAAATACAGCACATTTGTTTGGCGAGTCCCTTTTTACAATTTCGCCATTCTTTTTAACGCGGAAAAAAACATTTTTGGGAACATAATCTTTCTTTCTTTCCCGCCAATCGTTTCGAATTTGTAACCTGATCAATGTTTTGATTTGGCTTATTGGAAAGAAAATGTTCGCGAAGAGCTTCACTAACACCAAGCCACAGTGCTAGATCATTATATGACCATGTTGATCCAATTGCAAGTCCTTGAAAACCTGAGTGTCCTGTTGAGTCATTTCAGAAAACCTCAATTGCATTTGATTAATCTTTATTTTCAATTTGAATAGCTGTTTCCCAAAGTCATTAACAGGTGGCGTTTGAATGGGTTCTACCCCCTTTTGCGGACAATGAATGTTGTGGTGTTGAACTTTCATTGTTTATGTCCTAGTTTTCAGACACTTGGGGAACAATTAAAATCTCATTCCGAGAAGGTTTCACTGCAGAAGATTCTTCCAAATCGTCCTTTTCACGAATGATGTACTTCTCCAATGCACAATTCTGCGGTTTTTTTTAGGAGTAAGGCTTCTGCCTTCTTTTTCCTTTTCACGTTACCTGGTAGATGTTTCCTTATTATGGTGAGAGAAAATATCACACTAAAATGTTTATTGCATTTTTATATTGCAAATCTCAATAATCGAACGACCGATAAATAATATAAAACGGAAAAAAAAAATGGAAAAATCACTACCACTCTGGAAATCCAAATAAGGTCAAGGTAAATGAAAAGTTATAGTATTGCCAACTCGCTTATGTTAAATTTTAGGCGAGTTATCCATAATAGCCCCCACAAAAAAAAAGTAAGCTTTTACTTTTTCTAGATACTGTGATCAAAAATGAATAAGTGAATAACCAAAGACCAATTCTTGTAAAAAACAAAAAAACACCACAATATATATATATAATATTTGTATATTTGCTTTTGCCATTATTCTTGTTAATTGATTATTATAGCGTATTGCATATGCATAAAAATGACAACGCGATGAAATTGATCGCTTCCGCGGTTCTAGGTCCATATGCTTATAACTACGGTTCTCTGTAATGTATTTTTTTAAAACTTTATATATGCTATTAGGAACATATTTTAGGAAAAGTCAAGAATTTCTAGCTTTCAAACACGAAAGGTTTAAAAGATATTTGAGTTTAAACTTCACAAGTGGTCAATTCAACTGCAGCCAGTGTTCTAGTGTTAAAAACCAATGTTTTTTCTCAAACAAGTTTGTCAATGATGTATTTGTATTTAACTAAATTTATTTACAATTTTTTCATCCCCCTTGCGACCCAAGATAAGTTTTCGCGACCCCATTCTTTGAATATGCGACGCCAACGAACCAGCAGATGGCGCTGTTCCTCTTGTTTACTTTCGACAGACACGGTATTCAGTAGTTCGGTTTTAGTGTATTCAGTGTTTGCTTATAAATGCTAATGTTTGTTAATTTTTTCGGTAAAATAGATTCGGGGGTTAATTTAAGTTCTCTAGAAATAATAAAATATATGGATGCAAATTGTACGTCCCGATGTATTGTCGAAGGTGAAAAATAGTGAACACAAATCACCTTGTGACATGAATCACCGAAAGGACGGATATTTTCATTGAAGTTTTTGCACTTTGTATGCGAACTTTGTTATCGGCCTCTGATCCTCACACGATTACGGAAAGCTTCATAATTGAAGGAACAACACTGAAAATAAAAAAGTTCGTTTGTTCCTGTACGGCTGGTGAGGGTGCAGCATGCAAGCGTATGGCTGCCAGGCTTATTTTCTGTAACGTGCTTTTCACGCATTAAGTATTTGCCAATTTTCAGAAATTTTTATATATAGCAATAAATGTTTCCATATTTTAGTATTGTTGTTGCGGGGCCCACCCGAGCATTATGTGAAATATAGAGCCCAGGCTGAGCCCTTCACGTCTCTAGTGGGTACAGGATATCTGGACATTTTTTTAGGTAAGATATTATTGAACTTACTAGAATCGTATGGATTAATTAGTAAAGTAATTGGACCAACTAGAACAATATTGACAAGTTCATCTACAATTGATCCAATTTTCACAAATGTAATTAATAGTTCAACGTCATTACTGGGTGATATAATAAGCGGTCATCGAGTAATCCTATTAAAAATAAAAACTAATATTCAACGATCAAAAAAATAATAAAGATTAGAAATTTGAATCATAATAATATTACAAAATTTCATGAAACTTTATTAACTATTAATTGGCTTGACTTCTTAAAAAATTCCGAAAATTCTCAACTAACAAAATACGAAAATTTTGCAAAAAAAATTAAAAGAATTACATAACGAAAGTTTTCCTGAGTGTATATGATAGGGAATGTGGAAAAAAAGGCGATGTTCTAAGACACTCACATATTAATCTTTATGGGTTGTTTACAGTGGGAAGATTGTTTTGAAATTTTCCAAAAACATAGGCGGGTCCCTTTTGTAATCAATACATTTATAATCCATCATGGCAGCATCCGAAAAGAAAATTGGTGCTATTGGCTACAGCGCTGGGGGATTAACATGCATTTACGCCAATAAGACACGATTAACAATTGTTTCTCTCTTTTGACTGGTAAGCAGGATATTTTCCATAACGTTTCTTCCAAATATAAAGACAATTATTTAGCTCTCATGGTAGCCTTTGAATGGTTTATGAATTTAAAGCAAATTATATCTTATTTAATGATGATTTAACTTTAACAAATTGACAGTTTCATACGATTATTAAATATTATATATTTTAAACACCTCTAATGACAAAGAACAAACCAGAGTTGCTTATCGTGCGAATGAAATGAAATAACATAGGAAATAAACGAGTAATGTTTTAAACATTCGTTTAAAAAATAACAAAACAACTACTCACCATATTTGCCTGGACCCGCGAAGAAATCTTCTTTACCAAAATGTTTGGAACAACCAATCATCCGATTAGAAATCTTTTTTCCTATCCTTGAACGCCGAAGCCGTTCTTTGGGACGATCCACAATTTGTCGAACATTAGGTAAATTAATTGCAACTGTCTTTTCATTGTTACGGGGAAAGTTACGGAAGCACAAGAGCGAATCCTTAGATGCTTTCGAATGACACTGTGGAACACAGCAATCGGTGTTATATTTTGTTTGTTTCTCGCCATTCATCTTTTTTTTTCCATGCCACTTCACCTTTTCAGCGAATGCAAAGTAACTAATTTATTTCGGAGTATCGGTTGCGAAATTTGCGCCAATGACCACCAGATGGCGTTTCGAAAGGCTGGCGTCTCTAAAATAGTCTAGGGGCTCTAATTGGAGATCGCACCAATGACGTCACGATCTGCCCTCCCTCCTTTCGAAGCAAAGTGAACATGCCCGGTCGGACGCCCCTACCTATTTATTATTATACGTAGCTTAGTTTCAACAGCTCCTCGATGATTCAGGATGGTGGACGATTAATGGTTTAAAATTGTGATGTATAAGTGGTAGTGAAATTGTTTTTTTGAATAATATAGTGATATAATTTTTTTGGTCCTGCGCCGAAAAGCATCTGCCATAATTCACTCTGGGAAGAATCCAGTGCAAAAGAGGAAGAATTTAAAGATAATGGAGTGTCAATAACTCCAAGACCTTGGTAAGTCGAAATGATTATCATTCCTCTTGAACATGGATGACCTCGAGCAAAACCCTTCTTCCTTGAGTTTCGAGGTTTTCCTGTGTTTGTCAAATTCGGGTTAGAGTGAATTCACAGCAAATGTTTTGGTGATACTTCAAAGTCCGTCCCCTACTGAAATTTTGGAAAGTGTTTCCAAACCAGCTGGAAACTGACCTTCCGCCATATTGTTTATAGTTCTTTGAGGCCGTGTTAATTTTCCTGAATCAGTGAAGGGTTAGTGGGGGAGACCCCCGCTTTGGGCTTCGCCCTCACAGCGTATTTAGATCGCATTCAAGTTACGCTTGAATCTTTAAAATGTTGTATGCTAGCAAAAAAGCATCAGAACAGCCTGATATTCGTAATTGTCTCAATTCAACGAAGTTAAAAACACGAAGTACTAACCTTTATTGCAGGGTTCGAAATTAGCGGGTTCTTTGTGCACCTGAAATTTTTTATCCGTGCACGCTGTGCACCTAACTATTCAAACTTATAGCTATTTACATTTATTTTCCAGGAACAGAGATACTTACATTTTACCCGTTTTTAATGTTGAGGTTTACTTTCTATTCCGTTAATTACTTGTACACTTAACTAGTATTTAGTGCACCTAAGTTACAAGACTTTGGTGCACTTGTGCACCTGATTTAAAAAGTTAATTTCGACTCCTGCTTTGTGTTGGTCAGATGTGTGTGGCAGAAATATTTTTTTAATTCTCATTGCCTTTCTTACATCCCTAATGAAAGGCGTCATCCACACCAGGCCTAGCCTACAATCTCATCTGTTCCCTACATTCCAGATACACATACCCCGATGCAATCAAACCCTTATTCACAGCCCACTTCACTCATAGCAATTTTACGGAAAAAAAAAACTTCAACTGTTCAGACATAATACAATTTATTACAGTGAACAAACCACAGTCAAAAGAATTATGAAGCACATGAAAATGCCCTTATAAGCTCAGAAGAGAGGTGTAGGAATGAGAGAGTATGACGTTAACGGGGTAATTGCATGAGACGTTACCCACTTCTCTCACTATATTCTAGAAATCGTTGGAAAGTGCACTAGATGGGATTGTGACACCACATATGTCTGTATGCTGCAGTGCCCAGTCGGTATGTTGTTTATGGAATTTCTTATTTTTGTGAGTCAGTGAAGGGGTTGCGGGGAGAACCCTGTAGCCCCCTACTTTGGTCTGCGACCTTTCTATCCGCAATGGCGGACACAACTTTCATTGGGGGGGGTCAAGGACAGAATTTGCCATGGTCTTGGAATAACACCCTTCATTTATCATGAAAGTTGGAATTTTTTACAGTGAAAAAATGTATTTTGGGTGGGTCATGACCCCTGTGTCCGCCCTTGGCTGTCTGTTCATACAGGATTTGAGTACCCATGGATCAGTATATAATGTTGAATCACAAAAAACACCATAAGCAGCATGGCGGCTAGTCACTTCGTGCCGATTGCCTGTGGAAACACTGGCTAGAATCCAGTGTGTAACATTAGTGCAGTAGTGCCGTTATTAGTTGATCTACTGAAATTCTTAACCAATTTTAGGAGAGAAAACTAGGCGACAGACTGTGCACTTGCGCCAATATTTTAAAGGGAGGCAAAAAAGTAAAAAAATGCAGCCACACAGCTTGAAACCCAGTTTAAGCCTATAATAAACATTAATTTGTTGTTCTAGGGGAAGGCGGCACCTCTGGACCCACCATTGAATCAGGTAAATATCAATCATTAAACCGCTGATCATTCCCTTAGACTCAGAAAGAACTAACTCTGTTCATTATCAATATGATCTCAAATATTGAATTTTGCTTAAGTATTTATTTTTAGGCGAAATACTTTCATTCTAACAAAGGTTTACTAATGTTTGAAGCAGACCTGTAGCCAAGCAGGGACTTGACCCCAGTTGCCCTATCAAGCTATTTGTATGTCTATATATATATATGGATATAGGCATAACTTGGGGAGTTTGAATTGTGTATGTATATATAAAACCCTAGGGAGAGGGGGACAAAATTTGCCTATGCTCTAAAAAACTGGAGTGGCTCGTGCACGTCCCAAAATTATGCCTATGTTTGCACCATTCTTCTTACATAAACTTAGGGCACACTCTGAAGTGGTAAGCTTCTTTCGCCATCTTGAGAAAAATAGTTGGTTTCAAGACTACCATAACCTTATAAATTACGAGTGGTCAGTTATAACTCGCCATTTTACTTCAACTCAAATGATTTGGAATGTCGATTGTGTTTCTTATATTCCTTCAGAGGACTATTCTAGGTGATGTGCTGACTAATTGCCTCATAATTTTTCGGTTGTGATTTTAAGGATGCAATGCTTCATATTTTCTGTGTTATCCAAGCATCAACTTTTTACTGGTCTTTGAGTTATGAAAGATTGTCCTCATAGCACAGAGCTTTTCAGGTGTAAACAGTGTAGCAGAGGGATAGAATGGAAGTGTGTTATAAAATCAGAAGGGTTTCACTTTTTCTTTTCGATCATGCAAAAAGTAATTATTATCGTGAAGTGGCAAGATAATACTGGTTGTGAGCAAAAAAAAGTCCCAAAACTGGGGGGCAAAAATATACCTTTGCCCCTACTCCAAAAAAAACTGGGAGGTATGTCCCCTTTGGCTCCCCCCAACTAAATTATACCCATATATATATATGGTAAGACTGCTTAATAATCCACCCCATCAAAGTCACTTCCGTCAAACTCATAATTTTTAAAAATTAGTCCAAGAATTTTTTACATGGTTCATCTGTGCGCATCACTCTTATCATGGCTCTAGGATGGTGAGAGCAAGGGACACATCAAAGTAAAAGCACTGATGTTGAGAGAACATTCTGGAAAACAAGTTCTGCCTTGTCAACATTTGATCAGCATTGAAGCATTTCAATGACACATGGGGTTCTCATTAAAATAAAAAGTTCAACGAATTTATGCTGATTACACAGCCACTGATCGCGAATAAAAGTTTCAGACAAAACTTGCGTATTTTTTTCCATAGAATCCGAATCTGCAATAAAATATCGGGGTTCCCATTTGAAATTTTCAATTTGCCTCCCATCCCACCCCCTATGGGGAAAAGGGGCAGTCTAATTTTTATGGGGTTGGATTACCCCCACGAAAATATGAGTTTGTAACATTTTTTTTTCCAATACGATGCATATTTCTTGAGATATTTTGATGTCTTGAGTTAAAAGAAACTCACCCTGTGTGTGTGTATATATATCAATATCAATATCAGGGTTCGAAATTAACGGGTGCATTGTGCACATAAAATTTTATTCCTGCACATAAATTTTTAATTTGGGTGCATGCAGTGCACCTAACTATTCAAAACTATGGCTACTTACGTTTATTTTTCAAGAACAGTGACCTACGGAATAATTTTATATAATTTTCTCAATGTATCTGCATTTGCTTTGAATTTTTTTTTATTACATACGAATGTTCAATTATTTTGAAAAGTTGCATTTTGTTGTAGTTTACATGCTTAAATATAGTTGCTACATATACATTTTTACCCATTTTTAATGTTGAGGTTTACTTTCTGTTAGTTGTACACCTAACTAGTATTTAGTGCACCTGATTTAAAAAGTTAATTTTGACCCCTGATAATAGATATGTAATCATATTCAACCATTATCTATCCACTGCTGGATGAAGGTCTCTCCAAATGCTTTCCACACAAGTCTATCCTGAGCAATTCGCTTCCACGTCACCCCAACCTGTTTTCTTATTTCATCCACCCATCTAGTTTGAGGACGTTTTCTAGGTCTTCGGTGGTCTCTTGGAATCCAGTTCAGAATTTCTGTTGTCCATCGTTGATCAGTTCTTCTTGCAATATGCCCAGCCCATCGCCATTTCAGCCCTTTTACTTTAACAATGATGTCCTCTACTCTAGTTTGCTCTCTCACCCAAGTGTTTCTTTTTCGATCTCTCCTAGTTATTCCAAGCATGCACCTCTCCATGCTCCTTTGCGTTGTCTGTAACTTTCGTATTGCTCCAACTGTTAGACTCCATGTCTCTGATCCATAAGAGAGGACTGGCAATACACACTGGTTGAAGACCTTTCTTTTTAGACACAAAGGCAATTTCCCCTTCAGGATAAAACTGTTTCTTCCAAATGCACTCCAGCCAAGTTTAATACGTCTGTTGAGTTCTTTCATAATGTTGCCATCCATTGAAATCAGCTGGCCAAGGTAAATATATGAATCAGCAATTTCTAGCTCAATGTTGTCAACTTGTATTTTTGTTTCCTCTACGAAATTATTGAACATGATCTTAGTTTTTTGTAGGTTCATCTTGAGTCCAACTTCTTTACTTCTAGTTGAGAGCTCCTGTACCATGTCTTGGAGTTCTGATGGGTTCGTTGAAAAAATAACAATGTCATCAGCAAACCGCAAATGATTTAAATATTCACCATTTATTTTTCAGGATGAAGATGATAAACTTTTAAAGTTCCTAAAGCGACTTCTTTGCCTTTTCCATTGTAATGGAGAAGTGGAGAGAGGCTTTTCTATTAATAAGCAAAGCCTCGTCGAAAATCTACAGGAATATTCTTCGATTGCTCAGCGCTGTGTTTATTCTGCAGTAATGTCCACAGGTAGTTTAAGAAATGTTAGCGTAACAAAAAAACATGATTTGCAATGTCATCCAAGCATCAAGGAGATGTAAAGATGCTATCAATGATAGAAAAGCTGAGATGTCAACAAAAGAAAAAACCGTCAAGAAATTATCAAAAAGTGTTAAGTTGTTGGAAGAAAAAAAAAAGCTTCAACAAGAAACTGATGCTGAAATGAGTGCCCTTTTATTTGAACTTAATGATGCAAAGAAAAAAAATGAAATTGTGTGCATGAATTAAGAAATAATCATAAATGGTACGAGTCTTAGCTTTGTGAATTTTATGCCAAAAACAAAACTGCCGAGAGGTAACTACATGCATCTCTATGGCAGCCAATTACAACTCTATCTTAGAACTAAGATTTTAAACTTACGCCACTTCGATTTTCAACGGCTCATATAAACTTGATGACAACTATGGTTGGTTTTGTAAAATGAGTTGTTTTTTTTTAATGCTATTATGAGTTATTTAAAAGGAAAAATTGCCAATGTTTTTTTTTTATGAATCTTACAAGTCATGAAAATTTGTTTTTGGGTAATGAAAAGGTCATGCAATTTACTTTACTAAAAGTAGTATACACCTTGTAAAATTTATATTATAAATTTTAGAATAAAATTTTAAGTATTAAAATTTAATATTATAATAAAATGTGTGTGTAATGTTGTAAGATATTATTAGCTTTCTCAGGAATAGCAAAATTGCTAAGTAGTGATCAATACAGAAAAGCCTCTGTGGTGGGTTTTCTGTTTTTTTCGTGGGGAATAATTATACGTGAAAATTCCAACACCCACGTTTATTAGCTCAAGCTAGAGCTTTTTGTCATAGGAGACCTAGATTCAAACTGGAGTCTCTCCATTGTGTGCTCTAGGCTCAACAGAGATACCTTAGTTTGGAACTAGGTCGGGGAAGATGCCTCTTTTTCTCCTATAACGAAAAGCTCTAGCTTGAGCTAATAAACGTGGGTGTCAGAATTTATGTATAATTATAATAGGGCCTGTATGCAAAGTATAATAAGTTTAATAATATTGAAGTATACTAAATACTTTGAGGTAAGAATAACTTTAATAACTGTTTGCTTGCTATTCTATTTTAAAAACTGTCCTTTTTAGGAAACCCTTTATATATCATGTCTAAATCATTAATTTATTTTGTATATTTCCTATATGTATCTTTACATCAACATAGTACTTCCTCTGTTGTTGTTTTTTAAATGGTCTGCGTTCACCATTAAATTTTCATGTCCCTATGGAAAACGATAAGTTGAGATTTCACTGAAAAATGCAGATACAGTTGGACTGGGTTTTAACGACAACTCAGTTATTGTAGGAAAACTTGTAACAAACTTAAACAGTTGCCCTTAGCGTAGCATGGCCCCTTTGCTGTTCTTAAAACATAAAACACAAATAGGTTACTTCCCTGTTAGCCTTGCCTTAATACAGCACTGATTCTCGGTTTTAAATATTTCTAATTAAAAATTTACTCAACATAGCTCATTCTGTATATTTATTTCTTTTATTGTTTTTTAGGTGAGTGGAATGAAACAAAAATGATCTAATAACCTGTAAATAAAGCATTTCTTCATAAATGCTTTCAAGAAATATAAAAACATGAAATCTCAGTAACTTTGAACACGGAAAACGTGTGGAAAAATTTGATAATTCTTTACTGTCAAGTGACTGTGCAAATAGTGAATAGGTACTTTTATAGAGACTGATAAGAACGTTTACTCATCTGTTAATGTGAATTGGGGTGTAAAAATAATACTTCCACATGCACATGAGAACGTTTGTAATAACTTACGCTATATGAATTTACTTGCTTCTGCATAGTAGACCTTTGGAATGCAAAGTCGACTATTCAACTTTTGAAATATTTAATATGCATGAAAGTGAGAAACGATTTCAATGCGAAATCTGTAATAAAGTTTGCTTTGCAAAATCTAGTTTAGCCTTGCACATGAAAGCACATGCTAATAAAATACCTATTCAGTGTAAACTTTGCCATAAAACTTTTGCAAGGGCATACAATTTAAAAGTCCATGTCGAAGTTCACATGAAAGAGAAGCCTTTTCAGTGCATAGTTTGTCATAAAACATTTTCCTATTCATACAGTCTGAAGTCACATGCCAGAATACACACCAAAGAAAAGCCTTTCCGGTGCGATGTTTGCCAAAAAAGTTTTTCACAGGCTTCCAATTTAAAAGTGCATGTACAAACGCATTCTATTGAAAATCCCTTTCAGTGCAAAGTTTGCCTTAAAGCCTTCTCCTCTTCTTACTGTTTAAAGGTGCATATGGCAGTGCATACTAATAAAAGACCTTTTTGCTGTGATGTCTGCCATAAAAACTACATTACAGAACAGGATTTGAAGAAGCATAAAAAAGTGCACAGTGGTGAGCGTCCTTTTCAGTGTGAAGTTTGCTTTAAGACATTTGTTCGAAGAGAAGGGTTAAAGAAACACATAAGAACACACTCTGGTGAGAAACCTCATAAATGTGAATTCTGCTATGCAACCTTCTGTCACAAAGAAACATTATATGCACACAGGAGGTTACACACTGGGGAGAAACCTTTTGAATGTGATGTTTGTCATAGAGCTTTTACTCAAAATTGCACTTTGAAGACTCATATGAAAACCCATTCTAAATAAATGGCATTTTTTTATATGGTCTGCTGTTAAACCTTTGAATGATTTTTCACTTTGAAGCTTGCATAATTCGTTCTAAATAAACAGCCACTTAACGTAAGATCTGGTGTGAAACTTTTGCTCAACCTTCCTCTTCAAAGTCTTACATGAAATCTTGTTTTAAATAAATGGCCTTTTTAATATGAAATCCATAAATCATGTGAATAATTTTTTATAACCTCTTACATTGAAAATAAAAGCGAGGACATACGATATTTTATATTGTGGGATGCAAGTAGAATATATTAACTTGATTTACAATCCTGTTTTTATGATTATGAATATTTGTTCCTTCTGTGTATCAGCAGGAAAAATTTAAACATCTAAGG
>QLNU02015270.1:106125681-106139345 GCA_006491805.2 Dysdera silvatica | reverse complement strand
CCAAGATTATTCCAGTGATCAACAGCTTCTGAAACCGAAGCACCATCTCTCGGTTGATACTTATTCAAGGAAACGTATTAAAAAAAGATCCTATCCTTACACATCAACTTCTTTATTGATATGTATAACAATATTAAAGAATAATAAGCGTAATGAAATTTATTATGAATTTTAAAATAAATTAAATATTTGTATTGAATGTACCCCAAAGTTTAAACGCAATATTTTCGAACAATTGTTATGTTGATTACATCTTCACCTTGTGGGATGACCCACCTGACTAAGTCTAGTCCACACTTACCACCATCAAGTCGTTTGACAACCACCTGTATTTCTCTCTTGAAATCGAGGAAGACAACTCAGTCCACTTTTTGGACGTCCTGATCAAGAAACTTGGCCTCAATTTTGAGACGTCGGTTTACCGCAAACCATTCAGCGTCACTCTATAGCCACACGACAACTATAACCACCCCCATCAGAAAAAAAAGTGGCAGCCTTCTATGCTTTCGTCCATCGTGTACTACGACTCCGTTCCACCGACTCAGCATTTAACCAAGAAATCAAGCTCCTTAAAGCAATTTCTGTGAATCGGGGATACGACGCCGCCATCACAAAATTTTCAAGACGCCCAATTTCTTCTTCCCTCGTTCAACCCTCCATGGACAAATACGTTGTCATGGCCATACTTCCATATTTCCCCAAACTAAGCAGGGCTATTTCCAAACTTCTCCGAAACACAAAATTCAAGGTTGTTTTTTCACCAGTAAACAAAATTCGCCCTTCACAACTTAAGGACAATATCTGTTTTTCAGCGTTGGGGGGGTCTACCAGGTTTTCTGTTAGTGCTGACTCTCATATATTGATTAAACGAAACGTGCATTGGCCCATAGACTAAAAGAACACCAACGATACATCGCTAAGGCCGAGGTTCACAAATCGTCGATAGCGGTCCATTGCCTTGAACAAGACCATAAATTCAACTTCTCTGATCCTCGCATAATTCACCAACCCAGATCACCTATCGAACTCGACTGTGTTAAAGCCTTTTTCATCAACAAATTTCGAGACACTATAGTGAACGATTATAGATCCACACCCTCCTTTAGCTCCGCCTTGAAAAACCTCAAATCAACCCCACAGACTGCTTCCACTTCCTCGGTGCCTCTCGTTTTACCATAAACCTGTTTTTTCCGTGTTTTTCAAACGTTTTCTTACTATTTTCGATTCTTGGACGTTTGGCCGTATGTCAACTGACACAATATTCCAGAAATAATTCGTACAGAAAACCATCGCTATGGAAACTCTTCAACCATGTGTATGGAAACACCATTGATTGTTGACACTTTAGCTTCGTGCAATCCCGAAGAACCGCGACCTATTTATTAGCCCGAAACGCTGTGATTTTTGTTCATAAATATTGAAAATACCTTCTTATAAAAATTCCCCGTATGTTGCACCTATGAATTCATCGTTTTTTACCTTCTACTAAACTCGTGTGTAATTTCAAGATGTCTCTGAGAGTAAATGTAACGGGGCTTATATGAGCGTCCATTTCATAAATCTTTCACAGAACATGAGGCCTAAATGGGCCCCATACGATCTTACCCTACACGTTTCTTTACATTTCAAACTCGAATTCTGATCTTTCAATTAACAAGTCAAGTGGACACTTTAAATCCAAAATGATCCCTATTCCTTTTTTTTTCTCACAATTTTTACCTCCTTACTTTAATTACGGCCTCCGATTGGTTAGAAATTAGCTTTAATGTTATAGAAACATCCAATCAGCAAAAGGGCGGGAGAAATGCTCCCATATTTCTTCTTTCCTGGCATTCCGACTCTGGTTCTCAGAGGAAGTGGACGCTCGGCACATAGTTCGTTTTTTCACTATTGTTTTTTATTTTTTCTTCTATGTCTTGACTCCAAGGTTATTGTCCCTGGTTTTGCCTCACATTGATGGATCCGATTTAATATTTTTCTGTACCCTCTCGCTTTCTCCTTCCAACGTTTTCTCTTGCAGTGGTCGTGTGTCTGCTTCAAAAGGATGCATGCGAGTGCCCGGCAGTGTTTTCCCTTTCGTGGTCCGTAGCTGCCTCTGTTCATCTTTTCTGTCTCGTATTCGTTCTTGACGTCTATGGTACCTCTGATGTTCTTTGCTTGCCCTGCTGTATTTTTCTGTTTCCTCGGCCGCCCTGTCTGCGCACACTCATCTTTGCCGCTGTGTGTATCCTCATCGCTCACTGATTCCTGTCCTCCTTCTTGGAAGGTGGAAACGGTACTACTTCACTTTGGCTGCGCCATACTTCTCCTGGAAATGCAGTTCCGCTTGAACGGACAACCTTTCCAAACCAACTTGTGCATATAACAGAAGTAGTTTTCTTTCCTAATAAAGCACACCGCTGACCAAATAAGGATGCCGGCGGATATCTGTGTTAAACAATGAATGCCGAAATTACAAAGGGTTTTCAATCTGCAGATGGGCTTTTATAACGTAAGTTTTACAATAGACTGCGACAGTACTCATGCAAGAGAGGAGCCCACTCGATTCCTGATTGATCTTAGTACGGGAGAACACAATAGTTAACGATTTTCTTTTCGAAAGACATGCCCTGCCTCTATTCAGCCCTTATGCAGTAAAAGTTAGTCTTTGGTACTTTAGGAATCAAAACCCATAACAATAAACAAGACCCTGCTTAGCTTAAACTAATGGGTCTTACTACGATTACATACGTTACCCGCTTTATCTTCTTTTCTCATCTATTGACGCTTTACAAGGACGGCGCCAATAGTCCTTTACAGATATTAGAATTTTGTGGCTGTTTCACACTACATTCTGCTTCCATTTCCTCATCACTTTTTTTCCCTTCCATAATATTTTCTAACAATTCCTGAATAGTATTATGCGTAACAGAAAGTTCTAAATCTTCGTCCACGCAAACAAATTCGCTGGCTTTCATATTTGTCATTCCTACTAATCTGAGAATGCCATCAAACCCTTCCTCGTCATCATCTCTGTCCAGTGGCTTAGGCAGAAAGTTCATAAGGGGAGGGTTTACAGAGCTACAACTCATATATTCCTATGTTGAATATACAAAATTTCACTGCGATGGGGGTTACAACCCCCCAAAACCTTCCCCTGGCTACGCCTCTCTATATTTCCAGGTGAAGAAAAGCCCCGGAATTAAAAAATACTTTAAATGCAGGGGTTTTGATTGAAAGCTTTTTAATCAACAGTTGGAAAACTCTAACAACACTTCGTCAAATCCTTTATTTCTAGTCTTCCGACACTTCCTTTTGTTAAGCTCACGCTTCGAAAGGACTGTTGCAGATAATCTTTACCACTTTTAAAATCTCATTTATATTTAACTTCCCATAACCGTAAATCGTTGTTAATTTTCGTGCACTTGCACCGTTTTTACTAACCAGGGTAACTGTTTTTTTTTCCTTTAGACAACAATTTTTGTGAAGAGCTAGTTCACCGTGATTAAAAACTGACGTTCAAATGACGAAGTTAGGTATATAACACTATTCAATAGAACCCATAGGCGTAGAGTTATATGGGCCCGTGGGGCCCAAGCCCCCGCAATAATCTGAAATAAATTGCGATTTTACATATACTGTAATGTATAAACGTACATGGGGCCGTGCTTCCGCCTCCCGGCACAATTTTGAGAACTCTACGTTGGATGATAGAAACAACGCAAGAAATCAAGAAATGTCAAAACCAATTTCTAGTGGACAGTGGTTGTTTCGCAGAATAAATATTGAGATGGTCCGTCATAAATAGCGACACTGTGTTTACAGAAAGATGTGTACCTTATAAAGCTACAAAATGAACACGTGTTTCGATGGAGGAAGAAAACTTGAAATAAAGCACCGTCAAGTAAATTTTTCTTTATATTGTTGAAAAGGAGGGGGGTTTACATGGATATTTGAAAATTTTGAATAAATTTTTTTTTCGTAATGCCTGCGGGGTGTCCGTTGTTCGGAATTCGTTGTTTGGAGATCAGCACTAACGATAATCCTATGAAACTTGTTCGGGTCCATTGATATGTGGTCGGACCAGAGGTGATCGCTGAAAGAGGTTTTACTGTATTATACAAAATAAATTAATGATTGATATATATGTTTGTTTGGATTTTTTATGGCGCAAAAGCATTTTGGCTCTACTGCGCCATTTTATATATGTCCAGTATGTACTTCTATTGTTTTTTTTATAATGGTCTGCTTTCATCATTAACTTTTCAGATCCCTATGGAAAACAGTAAGTTGAAGTGTCGGTGTAAGGTGCAGATACAGTTGAACTGCGTTTTAACAACAACTCGGTTATTGTAGGACAACTTGCAACAAACTTAAACAGTTGGGCTTGGCATAACATGGCCCCTTAGCTGTTATTGCAACATAAAACACAGGCATGCCACTCCCCTGTTAGCCTTGCATTAATACAGCACTGAATTTGTTTTGTGTTTTTTTTTTTTAATTGAAAATTTACTCAACATAGCCTGCATTCTGTATAATTACTTTTTTTTTTATTGTTTTTTTAGGCGAGTGGAGTGAAACTAAAAAGATAAGATCTCATAATCAGTAAATCCAGCATTTCTTCATAAATGCTTTCAAGAAATATAGAAACATAAAGTAACTTTGAATACAGAAAACGCTTGGAAAAAATTCGATAATTTCTTACTGTCGGAATGAAGGTGCAAGCAGCGAATAGACACTTTTATAGAAACTGATAAGAACATTTGCTCATCTGTTAATGTGAACTGGGCTGTAAAAATAATTTTTCCACGTGTACGTGAGAACGTTTGTAATAATTTACGCTATATGAATTTGCTTGCTTCTGCGTAATATACCTTTGGAATGCAAAATCGACCATTCAACTTTCGGAATATTTAATATGCATGCAAGTGAGAAGCGATTTCAATGCGAAATTTGTAATAAAGTTTGCTTCGCAAAATCTAGTTTAGCTGTGCACGTGAAAGCACATGCTAATAAAATACCTATTCAGTGTAAACTTTGTCATAAAACGTTTGCACAGGCATACAATTTGAAAGTCCATGTCAGAGTTCATACGAAAGAGAAGCCTTTTCAGTGCGTAGTTTGTCATAAAACATTTTCCCATTCTTACAATCTGAAGGCACATGCGAGAATACACACCAAAGAAAAGCCTTTCCAGTGCGAAGTTTGCCAAAAAAGTTTTTCACAGGCTTCCAATTTAAAAGTGCATGTGCAAACGCATTCTGTTGAAAATCTTTTTCAGTGCAAAGTTTGCCTTAAAACCTTCTCCTCTTCTTACTGTTTAAAGGTGCATATGGCAATACATACTAACGAAAGACCTTTTTGCTGTGACGTCTGTCATAAAAATTACATTACAAATCCGGCTTTGAAGAAGCATAAAAGAGTGCACAGTGGTGAGCGTCCTTTTCAGTGTGAAGTCTGCTTTAAGGCGTTTGTTCGAAGAGAAGGGCTAAAAAGACATGTAAGAACACACTCTGGTGAGAAACCTCATAAATGTGAATTCTGCTACACAACCTTCTGTCACAAAGAAACATTATATGCGCACAGGAGGCTACACACTGGCGAGAAACCTTTTGAATGTGATGTTTGTCATAGAGCTTTTGCTCAAAACTCCACTTTGAAGACTCATATGAAAACTCATTCTAAATAAATGACATTTTTTACGTGGTCTGCTGCTAAACCTTTACCTGATCTTTCACTTTGAAGCTTGCATAAAAATTCGTTCAAAATGAACAGCCATTTAATGCGAAATTTGGTATGAAACTTTTGCTCAACCTTCTTCGCCAAAGTCTTATACGATGCATCGTTTTAAATGAGTGGCCTGTTTAATATGAAATTTGAGTCTTGTGAATCATTTTTAACGTGAAACCTATAGATTCTGTGAATCATTTTTAACGTGAAATCTATGAACCTTGTGAATGATTTTTTTTTAATCTCTTACTTTGAAAATGAAGGTGAAGGTGTAAATTACTTTTATTATGGGATGTAAGCAGAATATGTTTACTTGATCTTTTTTTTTATAATTAGCTTGAATATTTGTCTCTCCTGTATATCAGCAGGAAAAATTTAAACATCTAAGATCCCTGTAGTAGTAATATATTCACCTCTAGCTCTGTTAATTTAAATTTTGACTCATTGGTGCCAAATAAAAAATGTTTAGCAAATAACTGCTCACTGTAATTGGTGGGGGGAGGGGTTGGGTCTATAGTGGCATACTGATAACATATTCGTTTATCTTGCCATTAACTGGGGTTTGATTCCTAATGGTATTGTGGGATATGTGTTGTTGAAATCCCCCATCACTGGTTTGTTAAATGTGGACATGTGTATGACAGAAGGGCTGACAGGACTCTAGTTTGGAGGCCCGACGTAGTGAGTTGAACAGCTAAGCAAAATATACAAAAGTCTTCTGTACCGAATTTCAGTATAGGCCCCACAAAGCTAAATATTATTTGTTTAAGCGTTATTTTAATCCCAACTTTGATCCCTTTTAAACTTTCGTATATTTGTATATCCAAGGCCGGATTAAGGTTTTGTGGGCCCTAGATAAAATTTTTTCTTGGTCCCTTGTAGCATAAATTAAACCTGTGTAATAATTTCTTTTGAGAAAATTAGTAAAAAGAGTCACTTTTATTATACCAATCCTTCATCGAATTAAGTTTACTTAAAACAAAGTACGTGTATATACTTTCAAAAATTAAACCTATAGGTTTAAATATGTTGCTTTGGGTGGAGGAATAACAATTTTATCGACATTAGGTAGTGCTACAATCTTATGGTCATTTTTTTTAATAATCAGAATGTTTTAGGAATTTTTCCCCTTAACATTTATTAACGTAAAAACAGTCTAATTTGTTTGTGCGTGGGAACTATTATTCGTTCCCACGCGTTCCCTCCCCACTGCACCTCTGGATGTGATTGAGTACTAAATTATGCAATTTAAATGTTCATATGAAAATTCATGATAAATGAATGCTCTTTTATTGATTAAGTTTTGCGGGTGTTAGGCCAGGTGTCTTACAAGTGTGACTGATCACTCAATCATCCAATTTGAAGATTCGTGTTAAAATTCATGATAAATGAACAGGGGCAACAACTGAAAAATAATGGAGGGGGGCTCAAGCAACTTTAAAAAATGAACAATGTACTTTATTAATCAATGGGGATTTAGTCACTCCCGTTCCCACCCTCACTGCAAATGAATACTCCATGATGTCAAGGGAGACTGAGCCTCCTAAATTAATTTGTAAATAATAAATAAAAATAAAACGTAACTTTAATAATATAATATGAATTTGTAATTAAAATTTGGCATCACGGAAAAAGCTTCTTTCAAATCTCATTTTAATGACAATCCGGTTTTAACTGGAATCAGGATATAACGAGCACATGTGCCCGTCCTTTCATACTCGCTGTGAAAGGGGGTTCAATTGAACTTCCAAAATATGTCGATATATTTAAAAATATTCATATATTGTTGCCATCTCTATTTAAAAATAAGGATGACAATACAGTCGAACCTCGTTAAGACGAAAACGCTTAAGGAGCTGTCCATAAATGATGTCACGCCTAAAGGTGGGGTTTTAAAAAGTTGTGACAAGGGGGAGGGGGAGTTAATAAAACTGACATCATAAACACCGCACATTTTAAAATACATTTTTAGATTTTTTAAAGAATTTTTTGACTAGCTAAGGGTTGGTTTCAAAAAAAAAAAAAAACACACACGCGCTAATTTATGACTTCGGTTCTATGGGATTGTGTATGAGTTATCACCACTCGTTGGAATCGGCTTGAGGGAATTAATTCCTCGTGTTGTTACTAAACTATGTTACAACTAGCTATATTACAATAGCTACATTATGAGTAATACTGCTCAGTGCATGTTGTTTGCATCTGTAGGAACCGAAAGTACGAGATTAGCAAAATTATGACGTTATGATAATGTTTCGAGCAGTCACTTATATCTTCTTGGGATAACAGACCTACCTTTAGGTGGTCACCTTTCAGATTATTTAATAACCCCATATTTATTTTCCCACATTTAATTTTCCATATTTATCGCCTAATTTGGAATACAGAAAAACGCGGTTACGAAAATTCCAGGCGCCTATTATTTTGTATGTAAAACAAATAAATAAATAATCTGGAAATGTTGGCCGAGCAAGCGGCACTGTGTTTCCAGGAGAGGGAGACACACGGAGTCCAAGGGATGAGGAAATAAATCGCCTAATTTGGAATGCAGAAAAACGCGGTTGCCAAAATTCCAGGCGCCAAATTTCCCGCCAAGCGAACAAAGTCCTCTGAGTTAGAGAAAAGCCTAGAATTATAGGCCGGTGCACCAGCCGCCATTTTCCTTCATACTTCCGGTTTCATTTACCTTGGCGATAAAGGTTTTCCGCTTTGACGCAACGATCTCTATATTAACATAAAAATAATAATTCGCGATTATCCGACGAATGTAAACATTAGTGCAGGTTTTAAAACGTCGCCAACAAATACAATTTGCAATCATAGATTGGTTTTCGATTAATGTAAAATTATAATGCAAATAATCAAAACGAATTTCCACTGTATATGATAGTTTGCATAACGGCCAGGTATCCAAACATTCCATGTTTATTTCTCGAATGATTAGAGCAATTCAAAAATAAATAAATAAATAAAATACGATGAAAAATAAAATCGGAAAACAAATTAAACGTACCAGTACGAGCTAATAATAATTAATGCAAAATGATGATAAATAAATGTGCTCCGCAGAGGTAGAGCTCTCGTGCGGTGAGCATGAAATTTTGGACTGAAATCTTTATTTTCTTTTTATACCGAACGGCACACCATCCTTTATAGAAGGGGTCTTCAAACTTTTTTCAGTCCGAGGACCAATTTTGCTTATTCTTGTTGGCCCTCGAGTCGCATTACTGTGCCATTAATATTAGTACTAAACAAAAGACGAATCTAGAGAGGGGCGACCACCCAGATCAGCTTTCGTTGCCGTTTTTTCTTAGGTCTGTATATTAGTTTTTGCTTACCAGAAAATATTTTCTGGGTCTGTCTGTGGGACTGTGAATATATACATAAAATACATATGGAAGCAAAAAAAAAAAATTTACAATACTTTTAGTTGTTAATATATAAAGCGAAATCAAACCTTTTAGTGAGATTTATAGCACTGTTTATTTTTAACAAGCCTGTCATCAGGTCTTATTTTTGACGTTGCAACCCTAAGAGTGTTTTCAAGATGGACGTCAGTTATTTTGGTCTTTTGATTTTACCAGTTACATTCTTGAAGAAAAGAGCTGTTCGCAGACACAGTGTGTGTGTGTGGGGGTGATAAGTATTGTATCCCCCATGGCGATGCAGTTTTTCATATATACATAATATATTGAATTGTATTTCAGTAACCCTCATTGTAAGTCTGTAACCCCCCCCTCCCTTATGTACTTTCTGCGCACGCTTATGCGCAGATGTGAGTACTCCCGAATAGTAACACTTTCAAAGCATACAGTCATATGATTGGGAACATGTTCTTATCGACATATTTAGGATAGAATTTAATGAATCCTAAGTTGATTTTGTTTTAAATCACTGCCACTGCAAATCAATAAAACTACCCCTAATGTCCATATACACTAGAAAACTAAAGTAAAACATATTTGAGGGAAGACTGCACGTTATTTTAGTTCTCTAGCGTTTTAAGACAATTATTACCAAACACGAACAGAATAAAATACATAGATTTAAGGCAGAGTTTGCAAGGGGTAGTATTTTTATATGAAACAATTTGTATTTTTTCATGAGCTAGCGGGCCGCATAAAACATGTCGGCTGGCCTCAAGTAGCTCGCGGGCCACGGGTTGACGACCTCTGCTTTATAGCCACTGTGGCCGTATTATAATCCGGTTCCTCCATCAGGTCAACTGTCGTCATCTTTTATGTATATGCGTATGTTCCATTTCCTGTTATAGAAACAGCAGTCCTTCGGGAAAACAGTGCCATAGCGGGGGACAACTTTCTCAAGATGGCTTTAACAATCAACAACGGCAAGTCAAGAACGAATCGCAGCAAAATGCAAAAGTCATAACTTCCATAAACCTATGTCAACAAAACTTTGGAGGAAAAAAACGAAGATTGGAATTAAAAATCTAGGTTCTGTTTCAAAAGTTTTTCATATTTATATTTTTATTATAAAAGGTAAATGTATATTCGTTATGTGAAGTGTAGGGGGTAATACATTTTCTTTATTTGAAATGTAAAGGTACATGTAGCTTTGTTATTTGAAACACAAAAGGTAAAATACACCCCATTATACGAAATATAAATGACAAGTACACCTAGGGTGGGAAGTGATTGCATAACTAAAGTTTCTGGTCTTGTATAGGGTGGTCCTGAACTCTACTGACAAAATAGAAGGGTTTGTTAGGAACACCAAATAAGGCATGTTTGTCCATATCCCCGTGTCCGCAAAGGGGCCGGTTTGGCTGTAGAGCGTAACTACTCTTTACGTCCATCACGTTGCTACGTAGCCAATTGTATGAATTAAGTGCAATTTTTGATACATAATTTAAGTGAATGAGCTAATAATACAGTAGAGACAAAGAAATCCGGAATTCAGTTTCCTGATCTGTGTTACTATGTAGTGAAAATAAGCCTAAAACTGCCTTTTTTTTAACACACTAGAAAAGAGTTGGGAACTGCCAAATATGTGCAACAGGTGAAGAACATCAAAATTTTTTTGGTCATTGAATTTTTTTTCCAAAATTAGCCATTCAGGCGCTACTGTGAATTTAGTGTTCGCATCCAATCAGTAGCGTAGCTAGGGGATGGCGGTTGCCCCGGGCGCCACAATTCATGGATAGCAATTAGCCTTTAAAAAACAACAACAGGTAAACAATTACGGCAGTAGCGGTCACTCATCCCGGGTTGTAAAATATCTAGCTACACCACTGCATCGACCACATTCAAGGTTTTCACAAATGGCTACAATGCACCATTTTAAAAATTATTTAATATCAGTGAACATCAGGCTTACTCCAGCGATTTTCTAAAATCAGTTAAATTCACCGGAATTGTATGTGTAGAATCTGTTGCTTTAGTTGTAACCATGGATTCTACAAATACAATTCCAGTGAATTCAAATGATTTTAGGAAGTCGCCAAATAGAGAAAGCCGGACGTTCATAACATGTCATACATAAATTTAATTTAAATGAAATTTATGTATATGTTTATTTAAATTATTCTTTATTAGGGGCACACATCAATAATTATCAGTAAATTACCTGTGATAACTAATAGTTGAGGTTAACTTTTGACTATAGCTGTAACGAATATTGGAAATTTGTAAGATAAAAAGAGGCTTAATTCTGTAGCATCAGTGAGGAAATACACGTAGGTTAGAATTATAAAGCATCTAAATTCAAAACTAATATTATGACATAGCACTATGCATAACAAATGAAGAAATGACAAGTCCAACATTTAAGCGTAGTATAATTTATTTAACAAAAGTCAATGTACGTTTCGGACGGAACTTAGCTGTCCAAAACATACGTTGACTTTTGCCAAATATATTATATTATACCTAAAATCAAGCAAAGTGTTGACCTTCTGCTTGATAAAGAGAACGAGAACAGTAGTTCTTAAAACCTTGCATTATTTTTCATATTCTGTTCGTGAGTACTATTTATTCCCATTCCTTCTCTATTCCTTTCTACTTAATTTTCTTTTAACATAACCATCTTTTTCTATAGTTTCCTTTATTTCCTTAACTTTTTCCAATTTACTTTCCTACTTTAGGCCTATGTATTTTTCTTTATTTTTTTTTTTTCGCATTCCGACCAATGACAAAAATTTCGTTTGTTCCAACAACAATGTCAATCAATCAACGTTTATTGGCGTAGTGATACCAACGCCGATGGTATGGCGTGATTAGATGGTGAATTTTATTTGTTGCCTTAATAGAATAGCATCACCCAGTATCTACGCATTGCAGGGTGGAGGTCTCTCAACACGTCTTCCATAGATATAGTATAATGATAGCATATTAGAGGAAGTGTCCTAAGCTAGCCAAATAGATTAATAAGCTGAACCGGTAGTTTAAGGGGGAGGGGGTTTGAATTCAAGCTCACAGTAGGCTTCATGGGTGTCCATATGGAGGGGGGAAATCAAATTTCTGAATGGCTCGGGAGGGCTCAAGCCCCCCTCCCTAGCCGTTTAAAAATTTTATTTGCCTAATTCTGCTATGCATTTAGTTTCAAAGGTTTTACAGTCACATTTTAAAATAAGGTACTTTTTAGCTCATTACTAATTGTCAAGCAGTATCAATTATTTTTGTAGCATTTTAGTATCTTGTACATTCACTAAAATTTTTGACAGTCTTGAGAAGAAAGTAATAATTTTTCTCAGCCCCTCCCAACCCCTCAGAAATATTCATATGGACGCCCATGGTAGGCTTACTATATATCAAGGGTCTTCAATCCGTGGTCCATATGCATCCCGCTGGCTCATGAAAAAACATGAATTGTTTCATACAAAAGTACACTTCTTGCCCCTGCAAATCTAAAGTCTTTGTATTTTATTCTGTTCATATTTAGTAAATTATGCTATTGGAAGGGGGGGGGGACAAAAATATGGAAACACATTGTAAAATTCGTGCCTTAATTTACATTTGCGCTATACCTGAATTTACAGGTGGTGCTGTCTGTTTGTCGTAATGTAACTACTGATATAAAGTTGTTGACACATTGCAAATATCAATCGTTGTCAAGACAGTATTCTATGCAATTACGAATGAATGATGTCAGAGCTGACGAAATTGCAATATGCCCAAAGTGTTAGGGTTCGTATGATAGGCGATTCTGTAACCAAGGTAGTAAAATTTTGCTGTATCATGAAGTACAGTATCCAAAATGATGACTACATACAGCGAGACTAGAAAAATCGCATTTAACGAATGCCAGTGTGGATGAAAATGTGTATTGAATAATAGAGACAGACAAACTTTGCTTAAAGTTCAGATGAAAACTCAAAAGTCTACAGCTAAAAAAGCGACTATTGGACTGAATACCGTGCCCACAAACCCTATCAGCATCAAAACAATACGAAAAGAACTGCACAAGCAAAATTTTTATGGACTAATTATCATTTCAAAACTACTCATTAGTGATCAAAATGCTTCTAAGAGGAGATAGTGGTATCACAGTCATAGAACCTGGAATATGAAGCAATGGATGAAATTTGATCATACGAGTCCAGCTTTACGCTATTTCTGATTTCTGTCTGAATTTACGTCTGATGAACACCATTCCAAGCTTAAAATCCAAATTGTTTGCTACCAAAAGTGAAATATGGCAGGGGTTCTATCATGATAAGGGCAACTATATCATAGTATTTTGGTGGACCTATCATTACCCTTCATAGTAACTTCACTGCCAACGACTATGTAACCATTTCGAGTCATCAGGTTCATCCCGTGGTGCAAAGTTCATTTTCTGTTAGTGATGCCGTTTATCAAGATGACAAAGTCCCCGTTCCCACAATTCACATCTCTCAGGACTGGTTTTCTGAGCTTTAAAATGAAGTTTCACATCTTCTATAGCCTTCACAATCGCCCAATGTTAATACCATCGAGCCCTTGTGGTCAGTGTTG
>QLNU02015270.1:106098984-106125581 GCA_006491805.2 Dysdera silvatica | reverse complement strand
AATAAGTAATAAGTAAGCACAAAAAAATGCGTTCTTATTTAATTTTTTTGTTCATTTGGGTATTCAACGTCCTCACCCCCACCAAAAAAATAAATATTTATGCCACTGTCTTGCCCAGGGAAGGTGTCATGGGTCCCGCGTTGGTTTTCGGCGCCTCTGTGTGCAGGTATTCGATATTCCATTCAAATGGAGGATTATCAGATTTGTCCAGAGCAACAGGCATATTCAACTCTAAGATTATTGATGTTAATGAGGTTTGACTGTAATACCCAAATAAGCTGTTATTTACGAAATATTTCTTTTTTAGATTCTAGCTGAAGACGTAGAAGTGCTTCCAACATAATAACAAGTTTTTGAGAATTTGAAAGGATTGATAAAACAGAGAGATGCAATGACTGATCTAAAAAATTTGAGTTGACAAGAACTTCTCCAAAATCTGTTTTGCACATGAAACGCATAATTGACTCATAACAGACAGTGCAATGAAGCGGATATCGGCATTTAAACTGCACTCTCAACTGCGAAGGTTGGGCATCTCTGCTGAAAAACAGTCTAGCACTCTTTCTGCAATTAAAGAAAAAGTTGCCGTGCAAGACAGCGGACAAGATTTTCCATCATGTGATTTGCCAAAAAATGCAAGCGTCGTCATTTGTGGTGGAGGCATTGTTGGTGCTTCTGTTGCCTATCATCTGGCGTATGATCATGGTTGGAAGGATGTTGTTCTTCTAGAACAGAGCAGGTTTGTCTGTGCATTAATAATTTTATGTATTGTATGAACTTTCAGATTTAATTATAAGTGTTCTTAAGATAGTAGTTCCTGATCATTAGAGTATGGTAGAGTTGCCACCCGTCCTGATTTTGAATGCATTGTCTCATGTCCCAACTGTATGCTTAGTTCTTTTCAATTTTATTAACGAAGCAACCGAATGAATGGTTCTTGAAATTATTGTCGATGAATGGGAATTTACAATTTTTGTGTACATTCAGAAGCAGCTTCTACTTTAGTATTTAATGGAAGTAAATTGTCAATGAATGAATAATTCAAGGATCTTAGAATGGATATTGAAAGAACAGTATTCTGGCACTTTGACTGCCATACAAAATTGGCTGCCAGCAGACAATTGCTGAGGGGTAGAACAGAGCAATTTTTATTTTCCACTGGAGGGCAGCGTAGAAGGTGACATTAGTACCGTTACAGTATTTTTGCTGCTCTCCTACAATATAGTACAGGCTTTTGTTTTGGCCAGTGTTTCCTTCAATATGTTTTTCTTATTTGGATTCCGGTTTTCTCCTACATTTTGTACTAATATCATTTTTTTTCTAATTTAAATTCAACTTCCGTTTTTTCTCTAAATTAATCTATTTTTTTCCACAGATGACAGATGAGCCAAGTTAAAGGTAATTTATTTAAAGAAACAATCATTTTAATAAGTATTTTATTGTTTTGAGTAAAAAGAATAACCACAGAGTTGCCAAGCATTGGCGAAGCCCTTTTTCCCCTTGATATACCATGTAGTGGTGTCTTGCACCTTTTCGGCTACTAATTAGACATAATACTGATACCGAGACATTAATGATTTTTTTGTGATTTTTCATTAAAAACAACAACTGTGAAATCAATTTCCACTCTTCGGTGGTGGAAACCATTGGCCCTCATAGAAAAATGTGTTGGCTAAAAGGAATTCGATGATGGTGAGGAACTATGCACAGCTTAGGGAACCTCTACTGGAGTTGAAAGGATGTTTTCCATATTTGGACTTGCGCATATCAAGTTACGAAATCAGTTAGGAGTTGAGAAGGCAGCAAAGTTGGCATTTTTATTTAAATTCTTAACTATTGGGTGTTAATAATATCAATTGGAATTTTTAATGTATATTGTAGTCTCGATAAACAAGAAATCAAGATACTGACAGTTTGTTTTTTATGTTATTATATACATTTAGATATTTACTTAAAGCTTTAAGAGAGTAAATTAAATGTTAAAACCTTTCATAAATGAAACTGAATGAAAACACCTATGCTTGTTGGACCACCATTTTGCACACCACCCACCCACCATAGCATACCCAGAAAGTTCATAAGGAGAGGGTTACAGGCTTACAATGGGGGGTTACAGAGCTACAACTCCATTGTATTTGTATGTATACTATATACAATTTCATCGCAATGGGGGTTACAATCATAATCGACCCCTCTTACGTATGCCAGTGCCACCCACTTCTTAAATAAAAACGTTCATTATTAACCAGAACGAAAAGTCACTCATGTAGACTTTATCAATTCATGGATAAACCCACCGCAAGGGAGAGTATCTTTATACAAGGGAATCATTATCTTTACAAGGGAGGTACTTTATGGTTACAATTTAAGCTTACGTAATAGGCTCTTCGTATGGAACATGCCTGTATGCTTATATGTAGTTTGCATGAAATTTTGCACCATATTGATCGTAACTACTAAAACCACAAAATAGTGCAAAAATTAAAATTAATAAAAATAAAGTACAGTGATAAAATAAATATTTTTATCAAAAGGAAAATATAATCTTAAAGTTCGCAAGATACGACAAAGAAAAAAAAAAGCATATGCAGCTCTTACCACTGAATTTAACTATGCATGTATTTATTTTGCATGTAACCTCCATAAGGCGGAAACATGCATACTACGGAATTTTTTTCCGGTCCCGTGAGTTTCCGCCTTAGACAGGTTTCACTGTATATACATAATTAAAAAATTTCAAGGAGAGGTTGCATATTTTTGATTTTTGCTCTTCAGAAAAGGACCTGAGAATTGAAATTGTTTTTAAAAATCCAGGGGGGATAAGTGCCCACCCTTGCCCTATGCTGTCGACACCTATGAATGCAAATAAGGTAATCTCGGACCTCCACCCCACTCTTCCAGTTCTCAGCGATTTTCTGTCGCATTTGAAGATGAATCGACGGAATTCTTATTCTTTTAGCAGAAAATTCTTAATAAACGCCATCCCCTATATTTTCTGCATTTTTTCGTTAGTTTTTTTGGTGGGGAGGGGGGGCAAACCCGGATTTACGTATCAGTAAGTGTCCAGAGCATAAAATTCTAAAGGGTGGCAGATTTTTTTTTAATTGCAATCTTAGTCCCTAGAATTCCGTCAATCTGTCCTCCCCTCGAAAGCGTTATCTCCTGTTTTTGTCTCAATTTGAAATTGTGAAAATTTTGCCTGAGACAGCCCCTCCCCCTTCCTCCACAAAATAGAAATTGGGAATAAAAATTGTCATTTATTCATTGTCAAATAGAATAAATTATTTCGCAAAGACACTGTTATTTTATATTATCACAATGTACATTAAGTAATTATAATCCTCCCCTTCCACCATCATGATTTTTCCATCGCATTTGAAGAGCTGGATCGACAAAATTGTATATTTTCATTTTAGCATAAAATTCTTTGTAAACAAACATCCCTGTATTTTCCGTGAATTTTAATTTTTTTTTTTGGGTGAATTGTTGACATATAGTGTGGGTGCATAAGTTGAGACCAAATTTTAAAAAAGTAAATTTTTTAATAAATGTTTCCATATAATTCGTAAAATGCATTTTTTTTATCATCATCATTATAAGTCACTATTCTATGTGTATGAATACACACAGCATAATGCTACGGAAACAAAATGAATAATTTTCAAATTGCACCTAAGAAAATCATTTTGGCGACTAAGAAAAAATTGTTAGGTGCCATTGATGTCTAATTTTCTGTTCCTAATTTCTAACCCTGCTGTAAACTCTGTAACTTTACAGCAATATTATTAGATTTAGAGAAGGCTATTGTGAACCGTAATTCTACAACTTATGTTGGAAGTGGCCCAACAGTTGGAGGTTTATTAAAAACAGCGAAAACCTTTCATTTCTTTCAACAGATCAACTTTTTGTGTGATGTTTTAGCTGTTGTTTCCAGGTTGACTTTGATATTCGAAACAAATACAATAGATCTTTCAATTATAGAAAGCAAAATTTCTTATGCTGTGACAGAACTTAAAAAAATTAAAAAGAAAACCTGGGGGACAACAATGCCGAAAACTTACAAAAAGGGCAATGGATATGGGAATCGAAACAACGATTGGGGATAATGATGGTAAATTTGAAAAACAAGCCCAAGAGTTTTGAGATATTTTGATATCAAGCATTGAGGAAAGGTTAGAAAATTTATCAGTTGTGTCCAATCTTAGTGTTTTTTAGCTTAAATGATGTAAAGATTGATCAAATATCTTTATGGTGATGATGAAGTATCCTGCTTGACAGAATATTATGATGAAAACGAACAGGAGTTGCTTGCAGAGTGGGATAATTTTAAACATACATTTATATACGAGAATCAAAGAAAGTGGAAGATGAAGAAGAAGAAGAGCTCAGAAAGAAAGCTCTAGGAATATCAGGTTTATCAATAAGTTTGTCAGACAAGGATAAAGTCATAGGAGAATAATTTCCAAAAATTAGAAGATTCTTTTAAATTTGCAAATGCTGTATCCATGTTCATAGCAGCAGTGGAAAGAAATTTTTTGGAAGTTCAAAACATTTTAATTGACAAAAGAAATAGATTAAAACTCGATAATATGAATGATATATCAATGATGAAGCTGAATGGGAAAATGGAAATCAGAAAAGCTGTTCATCATTGGTTAAATATTAAAAGCATAAAATTATTTAAAAATAAATTGAAAAAAAATTGATAATGTAATTTGTTAATTATGCTTTGTTGATGTTAATTTTATTGTTTGGAAGAGTTTACAAGAATATTTTTCAATCATCTGTTTCTAATCAAAAGTAAAATTTTGACTGAATTTATATGAAACAGGTTTGAAATTTGTTTTTAAATTTCTAAACAAGGCAAAGGTGATTAATTTGAAACAATGGATTGATTTTTAAATTAAGAAACAACTGTATTGAACAAATTTGTATTTAGAAAAGAAATTAAGAATCGTAATTTCTAAATATAAATTTCATTGTGCTGATATTAGTACCCCACTATGAGTAGGATGCTCTTTAATTTTATTAATAGAAGTAGACTATTATTATAGAATTACAAAAAATATTTTATGTATTGTTCAAGTTATTTTTGCATATTAATAATATAACACAATACTATAACAATGTAAATATAAAATAATTTCTTTACAGGTCTATGGGAGCATTCAAGTATTACATAAGCAATATTTTGGCCATTTTAATCCCTCCCCGGTAAGCAAAAATTAACATTGGCTAACATAGGAAAATAAGCACAACAGCAACCCCCTCCCGAAAGTGCTTACATAATGCTTAAATTCTCCTATTTAAAAAATAAGTTTCTCTAAAAAACACTCATTAAAAATTTGCTTTTTTATTTTAAAGAAAAGGTGCCCTTTTTTTAAAAGAAAATACCTCTTTTTTCTCTTTTCTTTTTTTCTCTTTTTTTTTTTTTTTTAAGGAAGTGCCCTTTTTTGGAAGCACCCTGCCCCTTTTTAATCATAGAGCGAACATTAAATCAGCTCTATCCAAACCCAGCACGGGATAATCAGTTAAGGGGTCAATTGTGGAATATCAATTTCTGAAAATTTCTACGAATGCAAATGTTGGTTTAAAAAAGTGGTAGTAGTTCTTTAAAGCAAATTTAAAATCTTATTTCAGAATTGGTGGCGGAGCATCTAAACATGGTGCCGGTCTCTTAGGACAGGTTAAACCAACTGCTGCCGAAACGAAGTTATGCCAGAAGAGCATTGACTTGTATAAATCATTAACTTCAAAGGGACTGAACACAGGTAAATATTATCATAGGCGTAACTTGGGGGCTAAATATGGCATAAATGGGGGGACAAAAATTTAAAAAAAAAAACAAAATTCTATTGAAAAAAGTACGAGTTTGCCTCTTTTCTAAAAAACTGAGTGGGGGAGGGGCAAATGCCCACCCTCTTGCTCCCACCAGATTATGCCTATGAATATTTTGATTGTCTAGTTGTCTTTTGGGAAAGTCAAATGTAAAATTTTGCATTGGGAAATTGAAAGATTCACGTGAATCCCTTTATTGCTAGAGCTTGGTACTGAAGCTGCGGTATCTCTGATCTATACCTGTATAGACATGGAGATAATGTTTATACTTATTAGACTTTGTCAAAGGGATTACATACATCTAATTGAAAATGGGAGGTTGCAGAGGATTTAAATGTGAAAATTAATTTCTCGTACACTATGCTTCTGTGGTTGAAGCTGCACCCCCCCCCCAACCATGAGAATGCAGGATTCCCTTGCACCTGGAGAACCTGGAATTGTCGGAGAATTCGAAATCGTCTCTGAAACTCAGAGAAAACCTTCTCAACTTCTGTTTTGAATATGTAAATCTTCTGTGGACGTGAAGGCTCTCCCTCAACCTAAGTTCAGTTAAAAATTACTTGTGATTGGTCAGTGAATTTTGCCTGTAAATTAAGAGGAAAACCTGGAAAAGTCAGGGAAATTTTTTCTCCAATGTGAGTGGGAACCTTGGAATATGCCACAGTTGTAACATGTTCAACTAGTGTGCCGTTAGTCCGCATTTGACCTCTAACTTGCTGTAGTCCGGGACTTGGTTTTCTGGACCTTCTACGTATATGGAAAATATAGGTCCACTACCTCAGTAGCGTAGTGGTATTGCATCTGTCTGTCGTTCCATTAACCTGGATTGTGACGCCCAATGATGTCATAGAATGTATGCTGCTGTTTTTTCTTTCTTTTTTTTTCTTTTCCCACTTTGGTCAGAGATTTTTTTTTTTTTTTTCTGATCAGAAGTTCAGATTCATTAGGGAAACTATATGTTCTAGTGCATAACATGATCTTCGATATCTTTATGACACAAACAAACCTTTTTATGTACAAATATCCTTAACACTTCTTTTCTCTGTAGGTTTTTATGGGACAAAAGGGTTATAGTTTGAATATAAGCAGTAATGGGGAAAAAATCCAAAAATTCGCAAAATTGTTGAAAAAAATCCTAAAATCCACAAAAAGTATAGCAGAAATCCTTGCTATGATAAAAAATTATTGACTTAATCATAAGTATGAAAAATAAACGACATGTGACTTCACTTAGCGTCCAAGTGGTCAAAGTATTAAGATCTGGGATCTTAAGATCGCTGATTCATGTCTAGCCTGAGTGCATTGTATAATTCGTTTATATTTGACTTTTATGGGTGAAAAGTTGCTAGCTAAAGTCCAAATACTGTGTAATATTGGAAATTAATTGCTGTATTTATGCACTCTTTTTGCTATTTGTGTCGCATAGGATGGAAAGGCTGTGGCAGTTTGCTCTTAGCTCGAACAAAAGACAGGATGTTGTATTTTAAACATTTAGCTGCATCTGCTCAGTAAGTTCTTGTGTTTTGTTTTTAGTATACGTTTGATTTTCTTTATTAGTACTTTGTTTACCTTTATTGGGTAAATATTTGTTTCTGTTCTGGTTTTCATAGGGCTAGAAGCATTGAGTGTGAACTACTAACTCCGAAGCAAGCTCAAGAAAAGAGTCCAATAATTTCAACGGATTTACTGCAGGTTAAAAATTACAAATTTTTTCAATTATTGTTATTTCTTGGCGTTATTACTGCTTTTCTTTCTTTTAATATTACTTTCTTTAAGTTCATTCCTTAAAATTACATCTGTTCGAGTATATATATAAAATTATAAAATATGTGTGTGTATGTACATATAGAGTTGTATAGCTCTGTACCTCCTCATCTAAACTTTCAGTAGCGTACACGTGTAGGGGGCTCCAGGCCTCTCTTTTGGGGTAACGAAATTTCCCACAGCTGTCAGTGCTGTATTAAATCAAGGAAAACCTCACCACAGTCGGAAGTTTTGCTCATCTTGTCTGAATAAGCGTAACTGGCTAGATTACTCAAAGATAGAGGACAGTGCCTATTGCAAATTTTGTGGTGCCTTTTCACCCGCAAAAGTCTGTTCACGATGGACACAAGCCACAGGTCAACTTTTTCTATCATATGGATTCAGTTCTCAAAGCCGTTGAAGTTTCAAGGGTCATTGAAGGAAAAACGACTCTTGTAGCTTAAGTAGTGGACATGGGCAAGCAAAAGCAAGTTTTGCAGAATAGGGTTATTCTTCAACCTATCATCGAAAAAGTGTTTTTTTGTGGAAGATAAGCGCTGGCTATTGTAAAATTTTATAAACATAACCTAGTACTTCTAATTATTTAAGTATATTGCCTTATAGAATTATTAGTAATTCAAGAATGATAAATGTATACAAAAAGATGACGGTAATTGCTGTGGCTTTTAAAAATTTTTCTTGACAAAAATTCCTTTCATTTGCCCCCATTGGGGAAATTCTGGGTGTGCCACTGTCAACTTTCTGCATACACTATTGAATATAAGCACATATAGAAGGTGGGGGGGGGAAATAGATTTGAAGAGCATAGCATCTTCAAAATCTAAAAAAATTTACTGGGTCAGTTAACAACTTTTTACTGTTGTTAGTTAACTGCCAAACAAAGAACCATGTGATAAATTTTTTTTGTACTCAGATTTTTCCTAAAACTAATGTATTTTAATATGATGTTACTGTAATATATTAATAACTAGTAAAATTTTGTTGCTGGTTCAGCATACAAGGTAAAGCTTCTGTTGTGTGAATTTTGACTCGTTGGGCCTTCATTCACAGTAGCTATGTCAGTTTGGAAGATATCGAGTTCAGAAAGATCAAGAAGATTCTTGTGAACAATGGTTACCCGAACAATTTTATCATCCCAAGACGGAGATCCTGTGAAACAGAGACAGATTACAGGGACTGTTGTTTTGCCTTATGTGGAGCGAGTTTCTGAAGAGATTGCTCACGTGTTGAGGAAAGCTAACATTAAGACCTTCTGCAAGCTGTCTATTGCTTTACGCGATCTGTTAGTGTGAAAGACTGAGTTTTCGCATAAGAATTGACTGGAATTATTTACAGGATGCTGTTTAAGGACAGCGAAAAAATATACACTGGCGAGACAGGATGAACTGTTTGTAAGCAGAAAAAGAAACCTCATTACACTGTGCGGAAGGGTAACAAGTCTAATCTTCTGGCAGAACATGCTTGGGAGAGAGGGCACATTCCTAATTAAAATGCCACAAAGATTCTTTATACAAATATTTCTTGCTTTTATAGATTTTTTTTCTTCTTGAGTCTTGGAAGACCTTTAAATTACGAAATTGGGTTATTAACATCTCGAAACCTATGCCTGAATCATACAAGATTTGTGCAAGAAAATAGGGAAATTAAGATTAGAGTTTTGGAAAAACTCAGTGTGGGACTGCTCCGGGGAAACGTGAGTATGGGACAACTGTGGGGAAAATCCGTAGCAGGGTATATAAATACAAGACATCCTCGATAATGGGAACATTAGTTTTCGAAACGTTGAAAAACCTTTTCTTACATATTGGACCAGTGGCAAGATTTTATTAGTTATGGTAAACCCTGGAGAGTTGTTGTATTCTTTTATTATATTAATAACTTTTGTGCTCTCTAACATGCATATCTCTTTACAAAGGGTGCCCTTTGGATACCTGGAGATGGTGTTGGCGATCCTTATGAAACTACATTTACTCTTGTTAATGAAGCTTCTAAGCTTGGTAAGTGCTCATAGATCTCTTTGGATAGAAAGTACTTTTCTCACTTGAGATAATTTTAATGACTTCAAAAATTCTGTTCGCATGTGGAGTGAATTAGCACTGCATGGACTTATTCAAGTAGTTAGACTCGGTAATATTCATTTAAAGCATCACTGGGATTTTGAGGTTATAACCGACAAATAATTATATGTGAATATTCATCGTCACGATATATATGAGGGGACTTTAGAATTTTGCCATAACAACCCAGATAGGGATGTAGCAATTAGAAAAATAAGGGAGGGGCTCAGTCAGCTGTTAAAAAGGTCACAGATACAAGTGATTTGGCATTCAGTAGAACCTGGTTAAGTGACCACCGTAATAAATTGACCATCTGAGTAAAGTGACCATTTTTTATAAGAACCACTAATATGGACTTAATAAGTATACTATACCAAAGTCTGTTGCGTATAGTGACTACCTATCTATGGTGATATTGCAGTTTAGTCCCAGTGGTGGTCGCTTTCGGCAGGTTCTACTGTACTTTGTTGTAAAATTGTGGGGGGGCTTGAGCCCCTTGAGCTCTTCCTTTTTCTACATCACTGAGCCAAGTTGTCGCTATAACTGAGTTTAAAAAGGATCATGTGATTCATCATTAAAAAGAAAAATGTTCATTGACATTTAATGGGGACGAGGAGTGTTTAAGAACCCCTTTTCTTATGCACTCTTCAGTGGTTATGGCCACTGTCTAGTGGTTCGGTGGTTATGACCACTGTCAAGTGGTTCGGTGGTTATGACCACTGCTTTCTGGCCAAGTTAGACTCCCAGTAATGTTGGTTGTGTCATGGTTTGGAGTAAGGCTCCTAAAAACAAAGGAGCTTGTGTATCCGCCATTTTGATGCCATCGTATCACGTGATCTCATTCATTGCTATGTTAAAGTAGAGTGATTTACAAGCGTATTTTTTTTTTTTTATAAAATAGGGTGAAATGGTTGGGTGTGTCATTGTAAATTGTTCAAATCATTCGCGAAATAAAAATACGTTTAAATTTGCAACAGATCCTGTAAGAAGAAGAAAATGGATTGTTATGAAATTGTTATGTTGTGTTATGAAACCGGAAGTGTACAACAAAATGGCGTCTGAGGCGTCGGCCTAGAATTCTAGGGGCTCTAGTTTGGAGGTTTGCTCTGGATTATTCATTCCGTCTTAGAATGTAAAATGCACAAACATAAAGATAAAATTTCTTACTGAAAAATAGGCCTCTTTAATCTCTGTGTAAAGAATGGCCACAATGTTTAGTTGCTGATCATATGTGTATTAAATTCAAATAGGTCGTTATTATTTATAGGGGTAAAATTTGTGGAAGGTTGTACAATTCAAAAAATTGTGACAGATGCTTTTCACCAAGTCAAAGCCGTAGAAACTAACAGAGGAAGAATAGCATGTGAATTTTTCGTCAACAGTGCTGGCTATGTAAGTATAATGTAATGTATTTGAATACTATTTGTGATATCTTCTTGTACAGAAAAAATTTTGTGGACCAATAAATGATTTAAGTTGTTTTGAGATTAGATATAGACAAATGTAGTCATTAAATCCACTTTTTGTGCGGCATTCAGTTTGAATGAACTCTTTAATCCTGCCTATTTATGTTTCAATTTTAAGTTGCTGATCTCATCTAAGGGAGTTTATAGATGCAACAACAATAATTGAAATAAGAAAAATGAAAACCATTAAATTATTTATTTTTATTTCACGGGACACAGTTTAAGAAAATAGCAACAGTTGTCTGAGGGGAGGCTGGAGAAAAAGGTGACATCAACAACAGTTTGACTAGCCCTATTTACTTTTGAATAAAAGTGGCATAACATAGATTTCCTCCTACTAATAAAGTACTATTAATAAAGGAGATAAACCTTTTAAATCAGTAGGGCAAGATTGACCTAATAATTGCAAAATGATATATCCAGATTATGTGCATAGTCATTATATCAAATAATACATACAGACTATATATATTATGTTGGGTTTTATGTTGTATTATATTCACTATATACTTGTTACCTACATAGTGTAATGCACTGGACCTGGGTGCGACGCATGCGCACTGTGCCTTGCAACATGCGACTAGAAACCTGTTCTCCGGTGTCGCTCACTTGCTTGTAAATCGCCAGGCTGAGAGTCCCCTCCTGTACTGTACATATATGTATATGGAATGTTGAGGACCTCGCTCATGGAGCTAATGCTGTACTACGTTCACGCTATGTTAATAAAGCGTTATGTTTCTCATCCTCAATCTGTATGGACTTCTGCTGAACCTAACATATTATACATAGTTACCATATGAAATAATACAGTATATATAGTCTATATAGGCAACATTATATATATATATATATATATATATATCATCATCATCATATTCAACCATTATCTATCCACTGCTGGATGAAGGTCTCTCCAAATGCTTTCCACACAAGTCTATCCTGAGCAATTCGTTTCCACGTCACCCCAACCTGTTTTCTTATTTCATCCACCCATCTAGTTTGAGGACGTTTTCTAGGTCTTCGGTGGTCTCTTGGAATCCAGTTCAGAATTTCTGTTGTCCATCGTTGATCAGTTCTTCTTGCAATATGCCCAGCCCATCGCCATTTCAGCCCTTTTACTTTAACAATGATGTCCTCTACTCTAGTTTGCTCTCTCACCCAAGTGTTTCTTTTTCGATCTCTCCTAGTTATTCCAAGCATGCACCTCTCCATGCTCCTTTGGGTTGTCTGTAACTTTCGTATTGCTCCAACTGTTAGACTCCATGTCTCTGATCCATAAGAGAGGACTGGCAATACACACTGGTTGAAGACCTTTCTTTTTAGACACAAAGGCAATTTCCCCTTCAGGATAAAACTGTTTCTTCCAAATGCACTCCAGCCAAGTTTAATACGTCTGTTGAGTTCTTTCATAATGTTGCCATCCATTGAAATCGGCAGGCCGAGGTGAATATATGAATTAGTAATCTCTGGCTCATTGTTGTCAAATTGTATTTTTGTTTTCTCTACGAAATTATTGAACAGGATTTCAAGTTTTTGTAGGTTCATCTTGCATCCAACTTCTCTACTTCTATCTGAAATCTCCTGCACCATGTCTTGATGTTCTGTTGGGTTCGTTGAGAAAATAACAATGTCAGCAGCAAATCGCAGATGATTTAAATATTCAACATTTATTTTTATTCCCTTGTTATTCTAATTTATGAGCTGAAAAATCATTTGTAAATCTGAAGTAAAAAGTTTTGGAGAAATGGTATCACACTGCCTCACACCTTTACTATAGGCATAACTACGAAATTTTTCGGGGGGAGTCATGGCCCCCCATAAAAGCTTACTGGTTTTGTCATCGATATTTCCAAAAAAAAAAAAATATTGATAATTCCTATTCCCATAAAAACGTATAGATATTCGCATATATCACTCTATCGGAATATCGATACACCTACTACTTCTAAACATTCCTAATTTCTAAGAACCAATGTGTAATTATTTTTTATTGAACTATACGATGGAACATATAACTTTTCCATTTTCGTAATAGAGTTGTGATTTATTCATTAACCTACTAGCGTATGGCAGAAATCAATATTTATATAAATTGATTAAATATTCAGAAAGAAAAGAACGATTACAGGCACCGTAGGCATACTGTTCGTTCACGAAAAGAAGTTGGATGGAACGGTTAGAAATAACGGTGAATCAAGTTTGCAATGCAATATTTTTACAACGTGATTTTGATTTTTTTAAATTTTAGTTGTGTTAGCAATTCCAGTAAATGTCCAAATGTTACTACAATAGGAGAGATGAGGTAGCGTTAGTGAAGACCATATTAAATTTAATTTCCCTAACAATAGCATAAACTCTACGAATCGTCCCCAGAATGCCACACAGCCCCAAGATAACAGCATCAGTTTGCAAATTCCAATAAAAATTTTTATTGGAGAACGATGCCTAAAAACTTTGCAAAGTCAGACTGTAGTATAGTAAAATTATTAATAACCAAATTAAGTTAATTATTGACATATCTCCTCTTATGACAAATGATACATTTAGTTTTATTTCCATTAACGTTGAGACTATTTGCTCAAAACCAATCTAGTGTCAAACGGACCAGTTCCACAGTCATCAAAATTGCTCTTTCACTACTTTTCACTTTATAACATGGTCAGCATTTTTATTTTATATGTTTAATCCGTTATAGCCTACTTTATTTCCTTGCTATAATATTGATTGTGAGTGATCAGTGAAACTATAGTTAATTCACTAGCTAGTTAACGAAATCGTTAAGTAGCTGTGACTTAAATCAACTGTCGGTTATTAATTAAGAGTTAAAGTGAGTTAAACTTGTTAATTGATGGCACTATTAATGAAAATATTATTAATTAACCATGAAAATTTGAATTGGGGAAACTTAAATATTCTGTCGTTGCATCGCACAATTAATGTTTAATTTTTATAGCACAGTAATTTCTCTTAATAATGTCGTTATTATTAATCGCAATTTCCGTTGAACAATGGTGTTTCATGATCTCAGTAAATTCTTCATAGAATTACACATTCTGATTATTGTCGTTTTCTATTTAACAACAATTTTTCTCCGTTCCTTGTGAGTCGTTAATGGCAGAGATTAAATAATATAAATAGTTTTACACATATCCATATGACTGAATATTCGATTTTTATTTATTGTACGTTGTTTTATTTCCAGTGGGGTAGACATGTTGGACGACTTAGCTATCCCCGTGTTAAGGTTCCCCTTTATCCATGCGAGCACCATTATCTCCATACGATGACAGTTCCTGACATAGATCCCAAAATGCCTGGTGAGTTTGTGCATGGTCATTTAACTTCAATTAAATTCTCACATTTCATTTTTCTCTGTCCCGTTTTGTTTAGAAATTAATGTTAGTTCTTCGATTTTTTAAATTCCCCTCCCCACACACACCTGTCTTCTTTACTTTGAAAAGTTTTTAAACTTTTTTATTTCTTTTAATTTATGCCCCTTTGTTTTATATCCTTTGTATACTATCCACCAGGACTAGATGAACACCTTTAGAGGCTTTAACCGCTTGTGGTAATCACTCCCATTTGCAACTTTTAAAGGATATCAGGGAAAACACCGTTAATGTGAATGTGTGCAATTGAATGACGCATATTCTAGCACTGCAAAATAGCGTCATTAACCAGAAATAGTGGTTAATTTGCATGACATTATGGTATACTGTGTAAGGTTTTCGTGCCTTTATATATACAGTTTAACCTTTCGATATAAGGGATACCCACGGGACCAGGCATTTTGACCCCTAAATGAGGCATCCTTTCTGGAGCAAGGGCAGGTTCCAGCCAGGTGGAGAAATCAACCCCCATCAAGAGTTAAGTTGGAAAAAAGACGAAGAATATTTTATGTATTGTTTGTTACGACTGTAATAAATAAAAGTCTTACACAGGCGTCCAAAGTCTCTAAGTCTTGGAGAAATGCGATCAAGACGTTTTTCCACGAATCTATAAGCTACTTGCCTTTCAAACTACGTTTTCAGTAAGTATTGTTCCACAGAACATAGTATTTTTTTTGTCATTGAAGCATCTTCAAACTTGGCTTCGAACGCGGATGACAGAAGAGACTTTTAATACACACCCACAGAGACATTCATATTGATGTAAATAAAGTGATTGACAAATTTTCAAAGAAACCAAGATGGCTCGACTTTGCACTATAAACTTCAAATTTTTTAAAAAGTTGCTTGTTATAAAAAAAGTAAAATAATTACGATGTTTTTGTAGTTTAAATTTAAACTTGTTCTATTAATTACATTGTAAATTATCGTTTTTGGTTATTGTATATGTCTCCTTTACTAGGTTATCCTTCTGTCATACTTGACTATAATATGCCTTAAACCATATAGTTTAATTAAAGAAAAGCCCAACTCTACTTCATTGTCTTAAATTAAATATTTTGGTGAATATAAAGGAAGGCTAGTAATATAACAACATTTACTTAAACTATTTAACAGTCTAAAGAAGCTAAAAGAAATTTTTCCAAATTGATACAGCTGTCCCCATTATAATACCCTGCATCCACCCTTACTTTGGAGGTATATACTGGGGACCAGAGGAATCGTCTCTTAAATAGAGGTGTCCCTTACAGGAAGTAACACTGTACTTCACTCAAAATATAAACGATAATAAAAACCGCAAAATAAAACTTTAGTTTTCGAAATGAAATAAAACTTGCAGTAGAACAGAAAGTGTTTATTTTTGCGTATACCCACCTTATCTTTGAAATATTTCCTCTCACGTTTTTTACTTGAAAACTGAATCTTATCAGGTTTCTGAACTGATCTGGTACAACACACCCACTTATGTATGTACAGGATTTTCACACAACCTGGCTTTGTCAGGGAATTTCAAATCGTCCCTAAAGGTTGGAGAAAAACAAGATTTTTTTGTCAAAACCTGGAAAAGTTGAGGAACACTTTCTTAACTTCTATTTCGAATAGCTAAATCTTCTACAAACATCAAGCCATTTTCCCTCAACCGAAATTTAGTTGAAAATGTCGTGAATGGTCAGGGAATTTTGTTGGAAAAGTCAAGAAATTTTGCTGCAAAAGTCAGGAAAAGACCTGGAAAAATCTGGGAATTTTTTCTTCATTGTGAGTGGGAGTCCTGTATTTAGTTGCGATAAGGTCACTAGCTTGCCTTGTAATTATTTCTATTTATTGTTGAACCCCATTTGCACCATATGGTTCATGTTAAATCCAGCAATTAAAATTTCTGTGATGCTTCTGCCCTTTCGTTGATTATGTAAGCATTTTCTTGTTTTGCTTAATGGTTAATCGAGCCTTGTGTATCCAGCGATGAATCTCATTGGTCAAAGGTAACTCATGTTTTATTTGGAAGTTGTAAGTACGTTTTATCTAATTGATTCTTTTAATCAACAGTGATTCGTGATTACGATGGACATTTCTACATCAGAGAAAAAAATGGGTGCTACCTGGCCGGTGGATTTGAGCCGGTTTCGAAACCTCTTGATCTGAAGGAGTTTGAGTCACTTCCTGGTGCCTTTCAGCCTCTGCCGGAAGACTGGGACCAGTTTCGTAAGTTAAGCGAATACGAAAGTTGGAGCAAGCAACGAGTGGGAAGTTGTGTTCTGTGGATGATAATGCACTTGTGTTTCTCTTTTCAACAGATATTCTTCTGCAGCAAATGCTTTTTCGCATTCCCTCTTTGGGCAAAGTTGAAGTCGATACTTTGTGCAATGGACCTGAATGCTTCAGCCCTGATTGCAAACTAGTTCTTGGTGAAGCACCAGAGGTATGTCCATTATAAGAGCAGCACATTTGAGGAGCAGGATACAGCACTTGGCATTAGCAAGACACAACAAGAAATTATACATGCATTATCCACCTCGTGTGAGAGTGATATCTGTGGAAATGTTACTAGACACAGTGTCAAAACCAATTTTCATATATAAGGGTTGCCCAAATGAAAAGTGGACATGGGTGTGATAGCGTCAGAAGTACAGCAGCGATAGTAGCGCCACCATTCAAGGTTATAAAGGTAGGAGGAGTGCATTGCAGACTGTGTATAACTGATTAACCAGTTCGCATGAGAGCATTTAAAGTGAATGTAAAGTCATGCTAAAGGTGGATGCGTCCAGAACAGAACAATGCACAGTAGTACACGGTTTTTAGTGGCAGAAGGTGAGCATAATGTGAACATTTATCGTCGAATGGTGGCTATTTAAGCAAGCACTGTCTAGGACGAACAGCTGTGAACAAATGGTGTAAAAGTTTTCGTGAAGGGCGGACATCAATATTGGATCTGCCAAGACCAGGACAAGCAAACACCGTGATCTCCAATGAATTCATTGCTGCTGTTGATGAAATGATTAGAGGTAATCGAAGAGTTACGACTCGTGACATCTCTGCAGCACTCTGAGTAAAGGAACGGTGCAATCAATCATACACCAATATCTGCAGTACAGTAAAGTGAGTGCACAGTGGATACCAAAACACCTTACCCCTGATCACAAGAAGCAACGAATAGGCCTCAGGCTGCAGCATTTGATCCGTTATAACGAAGATCCTGCATTTCTGAAACATATTGTTGCGGGTGAAGAGTCGTAGTACCACCACTACACATCCGAATCAAAGAGAATGAATATGCAATGGAAACACCCATCATCTCCTCCACCGAGAAAATCAAAAGCGATGCCAGCTGCACAAAAACTGATAACGTTTTTCTTCGATTACTGTGGGCCACTTTTGATTGATTTCCTGCCACAACAGTGCACTATCAATTCATCAGAATACTGCAGCACTCTCTCGCAACTATGCAAAGCAATCAAAAGCAAATGGTCAGGCCTTCTCTCACAGCAAGTGAACCTTCTTCATAATAACGCCCACCCACACGTCTCCTGTGAAACTCAGATGACCATACACAAATTCCGTTGGGAAGTGTTGAAACACCCAATGTATAGCCTGGATTTGTCCCCCTGTGACTATCACATATTTGGACCGCTTAAAAAATCTTTACAATGGAAACATTTTCATTAGGACGACGAAGTGAAGGACGCAGTGCAGGACTTCCTCAAAAAAACAACCTCGATCATTCTGCAGCAATGGTATTGACCTTCTGGCGAAACGATGGGACCAGTGTTACAACGCTAATGGCGATTTCTTTTAAATTTCCAATAAAGGTATTACTTTTATCACCTTGTCCACTTTTCAGTTGGGCAACCCTTATATATTTATGAAAGTGGATATGTCTCATAGCCATCCTCTGTCAAAAATACCGGTACTCGACAGACCGCTACTTTGAAGTAGCTCCAGTAGCGGTCACTCCATTGGGGAGTGACACAACAAGTCTGCCTTAGCACAGGACTTCGGCTATGGTGACCAAGCACAGGACTTCGGCTATGGTAACCAAAGTTTTTTTAATCTTCGTTAAACTGTAGGTCCAGTTTGCCAACCCGTTTGGCCAACATTCTGCGCTTAAGGCCATTTCCTTTGTATTTCTTTCACCGTACTACGTGTATGTGTGATAACAGAGAGACCTCCATCCTGCAGTGGATTGAAAATGGTTTATGATATGTATATACTTGGTACCACACCTACTCTGCAAGACTAACACATTCGCCAAGTGCTCTCTTAATCTGGGCTGGACTCCCAATCATGTCAAAGAAACGCTTACCAACTAACTGTCCATTGTTGGCAGTGGGTTGATTCTGTAGGCCTTAAATGGTTCAGATTCCTTTGAAAAATATAAGCCCACTACCCTGTAGTGACATAGTAGTAGTAACACATTTGCCTGTTATACCATTAATTTGGGTTTGATTCCTAATGGCATCAAATAATTCATGTTTTTATTATACTCACCATAGTCTTGGGTTTGGCTCCCCTGACAGTAGAGGTTCGAGTCGAGAGGAAAACTAGTTTTTGGTGCAGCATGAACTTTGCTGTTCTTGTATCATGAAAACACGGACTTCCTGCACCTGTGCCATGCTTCTGTCTTCGTCTTCTGCTCCTTCGGTGTGCTGTTCACCTTAGATAAAATGAAATGAGCTACATTTATGCAAAATTCTTAAGATATTACATATGCAAATCTGGGCTATATATATGCAATGGTGGTCTACCAGAACTTCTACAACTGGTTCACTCATGCGTAAAAATTTTAGCACCGTGAGATTTACTGAGACCGTTAGTGCTCTTTTCACATGGCGTACACGAAAAGAGTTAACGATGGCTTTGTGTGAACTAGATTCAACTTGCTACCATTTCCACAGCTTCATGAAGCTACCAGCACTTTAGTAATCTAATGGTTACCATTATTAACCTCGGATTCCCTGAGTTAGATCCACCTTTTTCCAGTTACCTTGGCTGGGCATGAACAGATTATAGTTTGGAGGTCATGTTAAACTCTCAGTCCCGTACAGGATAACGTACCAAGCAGCCTTGGGATGTAAAAACGTAAGCTTTCATTTTGTTAGTTTTAAACTCAACCTTTTTAAAATGGGGGGCTTCATGGGGAGGGGAAGGAATCAATTTTGGCATCCATGTTTTTTTTCCAGCTGGAACGAGAGCTCTCTGTCCCATATATTGCAAAATTAGATATTATTGCTTACCTTAGAAATATGGATATGTGCAAGAAGGAAGGGGCGTAACCCTCAGTGAGTGTAAATATGTATACGCTACAGTTTTTATTTATATATATATATATATATATATATGTGTGTGTGTGTGTCCATGTCCCATAGTGTCATCCTCTACTAAAAATGCAGGTTTTCGACACAGTGCCAAATTTGAAGCAGCCTGGATAGTGATCACTCCCTTTTAGGGTGACACATTGAGTATCGCCATAAGTGCAGGACTTCGTCTGTGGTGACTGAAGTTTGGAACCCTCGTTAAACTGTAGGTCCATCTTGCCAACATGTCTGGTTAGCATGGTGAGCTTAAGGCTGATTTCTCTGTATTTCGTTCACTGTACTATGCATATGTGTGATAACAGAGACCTCCATTCTGCAGTGGATTGAAAATGGTTGATGATATATATATACACACGTATGTATATGTGGAGTTGTAGCTTTGAAATTTACTATTATAAACTCAACGCACTCTCAAGGGTGCCGAGAGCCAATGCTGGTCCCCAGGCTCACTTTGATCAGTCCCATGATCTCTTCCCTGGGCCGGACCCTTCACGGCATAGGTCCTTGCCAATTCGGGCCCCCTAAATTTCATTTGGGCCCCCAAGCTGCAGCCCCTGCTCCCCCTCGTCGGCTCTGCACACACACTATTGACTGGGAAGAGCACTAATATCTAACCTTTTGCAAGGGCCAATTTATCCAACTTTTTATAATGAGCACCGATGTTTATATTTTTTTGCCAATGCTCTTTTTTTTTTATATTTACAATAAGAAAATCCATCTCCTTGCTTTTTACATTAATTTTACTTGTCGGCAATTGTAATTAATTGTCATTGAATAAATTTAAGCATTTAATCTAGTTTATATATTTGTCAATTTTGTATATGTGTACGTAGGTCAAAAATTATTTCGTGGCTAGTGGGATGAAAGGCATAGGATTGGAAGCTGCTGGTGGTGTTGGCAAAATTACCGCCGATTGGATCGTGAACGGGGAACCGCAGATAGATTTATGGGATCTCGATATTCGCAGGTTTCTTGGACTCCATAACAACAGTCTTTTTCTAAGGGATAGAATGACAGAGGTGCCAGGTTCGTATCGTTAATGGTGAAACTTACAACATATTACACACACAAATATGCATATTGATACATTTAGCATTTATTTTTCATTTATTAGGCATGCATTATTGCTTGAAGTATCCGCATACGGAATTTAAAACTGGTCGCTGCATCCGCATGTCTCCTATATATCCACGTTTGAAAGCAGCAGGAGCTGTGTTTCACCAATCAATGGGATACGAACGGCCATGCTATTTTAAAAGCAAGGAAGAAGGTATAGTTATACATTACTAGACATTTGTATAGTTGCATTAGATGGTTTTATAATGGTTAAATTACATGGAATTTTTGTATGAAGTCCCGTTGCAATGGATTTAGTGTGATTTTTGTGGAATCATATCACATTTGATGTAATTTCTTTGCAATTGCATTCTGTGCAATTTCTCTGCGAGTACATCGCAGTCAATGGGATTTTTCTGCAATTTTATAGCATTTAATGTAATTTCTACAAGTGCATTACATTTAGTGTGATTTTTACACAATTTCATCACATTCAATGTCATTTTTCGCAATTGCATTTGGTGTAATTTCTCTGCAACTACATCACATTTGATGCGGTTTCTCTGCAATCACAGTAACTGCTATAGTAAGTACCTATAATCTTAAATCTGTTTTAGGTCTAAACTTATTTTTTTAATTTCGATACCTTGAAAATTCCTGTTCCTAGGACCCCTTACATAGGGGAAATTACTTTATGACCATCTTTTATAATGTATATATAGTATAATATAATTATACATATATAATTCTATGTGATTATATTCTCTGATTATAAATATTCTTATTTTTTTAATTCCCAGTTTAAAGTTATAGTTTCTCAAACAAGATCTATAAATTAATCTAAATAATGCCAATATTAAAAAAAAAATCACTAATAATAATAGTCTACGGAGGACTTTGGCATACCTTTCTAGATTTTCATAATCGTGTATATTGTTTTTTTTTCCTTCCTGTCGTGGCAGTGCTAGCCTCATACCAAGAGAACTTACAGTTTATGGAAGAATGAAAACCTCAACACTATGTTCAAATGCAGGGCCATAGGGTTGTAGCAAAGACTCTGGTGCCATCAGAAATTAAACCTAATTATCATTATTATTATTTTGCATGGAGGTCGTCTTAATTTTGCACCAAGCACATGCAATCACTAGTTTCCTAGCGGTCACCATCTTAGATTCTGATTGCATCTAATGCTGCTTAAACTTTCATGTTCTGATGAGGACCAGTATTCTCGGCATGGTGTGACTGTCACCAATATTCAAAGATATGTAAATTGGCAGAAAATGTAAAAAAAGAAAAACCTTTTAGCTTCTATAATGACGATCTATTCCAACCTGTCTGGAGATGGATCATGAATTTCTCCTGTCTTCCATTTCTAACAAATCTACCAAACTTCAATTGTGTATCAATTTTAGCCAAAGTAAATCAGCGTATGAAAATTAGTAATTGTTGGCTATGTGTACTATTCAATATAACTTTCGTAGATTGAATAAAAATTACTATCAACATGTAATTTTGTATAATAAATGGGAGATCATATTCCTCTTACGTTGAATTATAAAATTACCCTGCATTTTCATTTACTTTAATTCATTCTCTTAATTCGATTCATACCTATTCCTTTAACCCTCTCATTCCTGTGATGGCACAGTGATAGTGTGCACTGTTAGCGTACCGTTAATCCAGGTTTGACTCCCAGTGGTGCCAAAAAGGAACGCCGATCAATTAATTGCTTACTGTAGTCTGGGGATTGGTTCCCTAGGGCTTAAGGGGTTCGGATTTCCCGTGAAAACTGGAGGTCCCAGTACAACATGATCTTTGCTGTCCTTGCGCCATAGAATGCAAACAAACCGTTATATAACTGTCAGTTTTTGATTTTATTTACATAACTCGTGGGGGGGTTATGATGTTACCTTAAAAATAAATTTTGGTATTTTGTATTCCAGGTATCGATTATAGTGAGACTGAAGCTGTGCACGACCCATTAACATTTTATAAACCGAAGTGGTTTGATTATCTCCAAGCGGAATATGATGCGTGTCGGAAAGGAGTTGCTCTGCTCGATTACTCATCGTTTACCAAACTGGAAGTCTGGGTAATTTTTTCTTCATTTCTCGTAACAAACTATTTCCTGTTTTCTGTTCTTATTCTCTGTCATTATTCTAAGATTTGATTTTGTAGGCGACATACGTTTGGAACTCTTGGGAAATTGTACTTTTTGGTGCAGTATTATCTTAGATGTTCCGGCACAGCATGGCACTTGTTATCTTTGCTCCGTAAAACTAAAAAATACACAAACGATCAACTACAGAGGGTGTTTACACATTTTTAGAACGATTTTGGAGCCATTTTTTTAATGTTTAAAATGTAAAGATTATTTTTTTAAATATTCCATCTGATAACCTTGTTTTTGAACTATAAGTCTGCATCATACTTTCCACGATAGAAGGGTTTTTTGCAACATTTCCAGAGGTACTGCTTGTCATTGTTGTTCCACAACTTTCCAAAGTCCATCAATGGTAGTGGGTTTGCAGCAGACCAAAGGTACGGTAGTCCGTAGAAGAAACATCAGGGTACTTTGCAGGAATATGATGAAACGGAATACATGCAATAGCTGTATTAATTTTCATTTTTTCAAGGAATGCAGTGGTAGTTTTCGAGGTATGACTGCTGGCTTTGTCTTGATGCAGTTTTACACACTGAAAATTGTTGGAATAAAAAAAATGGAATTTCTTCTGTAAATATTGGATGCAAAAAATTCTCCTGATAATATCATGAGTTGATTTTAACGTTGTTTTCCAGTTTTTTTTATCTTTAATTTCCCATTGTAAGAGAAACCTGCGACAATCATAAAGCCTTTACTGAAGCTTTCTTTGCATTCTCGGAACCAAGTTTGGACATTTTTTTCTCCGCGCTTGTGATAGTAAATGGACCTTTTTTTGTTACAATCATTTAGATAAACCCCTGCTTCACAAAGGGTAACAACGTATTTCCATTTATCTTCTGATAAGTAATTTTCATACAGGATTCTGCAACTTGTCTTGCGTTGAACCACATGTCTCGACAAAAGACGGTGAAGATTATGTTTTTTAGCTTTTTTAAGTTATAAATCTTGGTTTATTATTTTATTTGCTGTTGCTACAGAAGTTCTTAAAGAGTTTGCAATTGATTTCTGCGTCGGTGGATTTTCTCTTGTTACCAGTGATCTCACTTTAGAAATATTTGCAACAGTAAGTACATTGTTTAAGTATTCATTTGGAGTCCTCTTTTTATGTAGAAGTTCTGATTGACGGTCTTTCCCTTTTCAATTAATAATGTTGCTTATTTTGCACTTAGAAATCTTTATACCATGCGTTTCACAACGTTTTTTAATAATGGAATAAGAATATTTCTCTTCGGAAAGCGCAAAAACGTATTCTTCGATCCACAGCTTGTTTACAGGCGCCATTTTGAATGAAAAATGAATTTGAAAGTAGCAGACGATAATCTTAATTTGAAATAATAACATGTTGCCAGATCCATTTTCCCACAAAATATTTCCATTTTTTAATCCTCTATTGAAATCGTTCTAAAAATGTGTAAACACCCTCTGTATTCTTGTACCATAAATACACAAACTAGCCATCCATATTAAGTTTGTGCTGTGATTTTGATTAATAAGAATAGGCATTGATAATTAATTTATGATTCCTGTCACAATTCCAATTATTAAAGGTCCCTGTGTCAGTTGTAAATAATTGGAGTTCCTATTACAATTTTGATTAATGGGAATCGAAATTATGAGTTTAGTAATAAGGGTACCTATCACAACTTTGGTCTTTGAGAAATAATCCTGTGATGATTTTAAATTCCTATCACAATTTTGAACAATGGGAATTCCCATCACAATTTTGATTAATAGGAATTCCAATCATGATTTCAGTAATGTCACAACTTTGATTAATGAGAAATAATCCTTAATAAGTAATAATCCTGTGGTGATTTTAAATTCCTATCACAATTTTGAACAATAGGAATTCCCATCACAATTTTGAACAATAGGAATTCCCATCACAATTTTGATTAATAGGAATTCCAATCATGATTTCAGTAATAATATCACAAAATTTGATTAATGAGAAATAATGCTTAATGAGTAATAATCCTATGATGATTTTAAATTCCTATTACAATTTCAAATAGGAATTCCTATCGCAATTTTGATTTGATAAGGATCCTCGTCACTGCTTTGAATAATTTGGATTCATATAACAATTTCAATTAATATGAATTCTTATTATGATTTCCATCAATAAAAATTTCTATCACGAGTTTTATCAATAGGAATTCCTATCACAATTTTTATCAGTAGGAATTCTTATTGCGATTTTAATAATAAGGATTCTTATTGTAATTTGTTACATTTGTTTAATAAAGATTTCCATCATGATGATGAGGATTCCCATCATGATTTTACTTAATAAGACTTCTTACCATAGTGTTTTGATTAAAGGTTTGTATACCAAAATTCTTACGATAAGAATTCTTATCACGATCACAATTGTTAATAATCGTTATTGTGATTTTGATTAAAGATTTGTATTATAAATTGCCTTAGTGGGGATTCTTGTTATAATCTTGGTTAACTAAAAATTGCAATGCAATTTCCATTAATTGTAAATGAGTATTTTACTTGAATCTATCATTATAACAGAGCATTATTTTTTAACATTGCAGTCAAATACTTGGTCCAAGTCTTAATTTGTTGCTGTACTCCATTGCAGCTTAAAAAAAATGCCATTAGCTCTATGGGAAGGGTTGGAGTAATGAAAAAAAAACATCCATGCTAAAAATATTCTAGCCAAATACATACGGCTATGCCAAATTGCGCCAAGAGCTGGTGAATAACTGAAAGTCTCTTGGTTTTAACTATCCCAAAAATCGCCGTAAAATTGCGAAGAGTCACCAAAATTGTACGATGCAAGATCTCTCATAGCAATAGGGTTTACTTCAAAGGCTGTTTTTTCAAGGCCAGCAAGATGCAAGACAGAATGTGTAAGGGTTGTGGAGGACGGTTACTTATCATAATTCGGCCACCAATAGCAGCAGTGGTATATTCTTAAGTTGCAATGGAGTATAGTGGCATTGGTTGTTCATGAATTTCTCAATATCATTACAATTTCATTTCTTCATAGTCTCCAGGAAGAGAAGCTTTGGACATTCTGCAATATTTATGCTCCAATGACGTTGATATTCCCCTTAACACTATGGTGCATACGGGCATGCAGAATCAGTATGGTGGTTACGAGAATGACTGCAGTGTTGTGCGCATGGAAGACAACAGGTAAGTTTGATACCATGTTTCAAACAATTCGAGAAAATCAGAGGCATACCCAAATTTTTCCATGAGAGGGATTGACGCTAACAAAATAGGATTTAATGAAGCCTTTTTAAGAAATTATGCACTCTTCTTCACCATTTAAAGCAAAACTACTGCAAGAGAAGCAAATGTTCCCTTTGGAACTCTTGGCCAATGAAATTTTGCTGGGTTCTCTTGGAGTAATTTTTTTTTTAATTTTAGATTCATGGTTATCGCTCCTACAATTCAGCAGACTCGGTGTCAGACTTGGATAAACCGTAACCTACCACAAAACAGTCCTGTCGTAGTAACCGATATCACGTCTTTGTACACTGCTATTTGTCTGATGGGACCGCTAGCCCAAAGTGTGATGTCCGAGCTGA
>QLNU02015270.1:106080823-106097984 GCA_006491805.2 Dysdera silvatica | reverse complement strand
ACAGAAAGAAGAATTATATTCACCATTAAATGTTAATAATTAATTAATTAATATAATAATAATAATTAATTAATTAATTGATAATTATATTTATCATTTAGGTGTTTGGCATACGGGAAGAGACTAAATCAGGGTCTTCAACCCGCAGGCCACTTGAAGCCCGCCAACATGTTTTATGTTGGCCAACCAGCTCATGAAATCGTTTCACACAAAAATTATGCCTCTTTCCCTCTCTCTGAGTCCTAAATATATGTATTTTATTTTGTTCACATTTCGTAATAAATTTCTTAAATTGCTAGATATCTAAAATAATATGTGGTCTTCCCTTAATAGCATTTTACTTTAGTTTTCTAACATATATGGGGATTAGAGGTAGTTTTATTGATTTGCAGTGCAACAGTGATTTTAAAACAAAATTCAACTTGGGACACACTGAATTCTATTCTGATGCAGTGGGTGCCCTCTCCCCGGATTCACCTTTGTACAGTCCTAATATTATACAATAATTTCTGCCACCTACGTATATATTATAGCTCAAACTAGAGCTTTTTTCTTTTTGGAGAAAAAGAGACGCTTTCCCCATCCTGGATTCGAACCAGGGTCCCTCCGTTTAGCCCGGAGTGTCTTAGACCGCTAGATGAATGAAGACAGGAAACAACGCTTTCTTTCTCCATATATAAGGATGTAAGATATTATTACCCTTCACAGGGATAACACAATTACCAAATTGCTTTTCCTCCAAAACAAAATAAAGCTCTAGTTTGAGCTATAAGCTATACGTGGGTGGCAAAAATTATTGTATAATAAATTCCCCCACGAAAAACTCACAAAAATCTCGCCCCGGAGGCTTTTCTGTGTTGACCATATTTGGCAATTGTGTTATCCCTGCGGAGGGTAATAATACCTTGCAGTCCTAATATTGCTGGTATATTAGTGCTGCCTGCATGCTAACAATAACAAGCAAAATTGTCTCTTGGAATGAAAAAGGTTGAAGACCCCTGGACTTAAAAAGTACTCCTGGCATACTTAAGTGGATCATTTAGTTCTCAAAACTTAAATAAACAGATTTCAAAACATAAGTTAGTAAGTATTTAGAAAGTAAGTAAGTAGGTTAGTAAGTAAACATAGATTATTAGTAAAAAGATCTCAAAACGTAGATTTAAAAAATAAAACAACAGAAAATAATTTAAAAGCATGAAAATGCTGATAGGATCTTGGCGTGCATGAACTGATGCACCATATCAGCTTTGGCAGCAAACGTGTTAATTAAAGAAAAACATTAGCAACTGTTTTGGTAGCATATTGCTAGAACCTGACTTCGTTGAGAAGTCATCATATTCTGATGATGATAGCCACATGCTGTCGAAACAGCTGTTAATAACATTTTTGTTGATTAATTGCACCAATACATTTTGTATAATCAGTTTCCCATTGGACTAGTGGAGTGTGTCATCAGTAAAGCGATTAATTAGTGTTAATTTTGCTGATAATTGCAGAAGTTAATTATTACTGCCAGTGGATTTTATAATTTGTTGCAGATTATTGATAATTGTTTATAGTACTGACTATGCAGAAAATTGTGTAATAACATTGATATATGTAATAAATTAATATAACACATTAATTAACATTAAGTAACTGGTGTCATGTTTTGTCTATTATTTACTTTTGTGTGCAGCAGAATTCTGATTAACTGAAATAAAAAAGGTGTACCCTATTTCGGGAAAAGCAAAATTTCGGATAATCCAGGAGTTCGTGCAAAAGTGCAAAGAAACTGTAATATTTATTCAAAAATACCTTGTGGTGATGACGTCACATTTTTCTCTTGTGATTTACTTGTCCTTTCCCTCCACCGGAACCAGATGCCCTGGGTTTAACTAGTTTAATAGCAGCTGTTAAATCTAAAACTTAACCAGTGAGGGGACGTTTAGGTTTGGAGAGGGGAATTTGCAGAAAAGATGTATAAGATTGCGAATTTATGTGTCAGCTGCAGACATAACATACCAGTTCGAGTTTGAATCCAGGATGAGGACGGCGTCTCCTTTTCTCCTAAACAAAAAACAAAAAACCAGCTCTAGATTGAGCTAATAATACGTGGGTGTCAAATTTATTAGTAATAAAAAAATCCCCTACGAAAAACTCACAAAAAAAAAAATATATATATCGCCCCAGTGGCTTTATGTGTTTTGGCAATTGTGTTATCTGTGTGAAGAGTAATATCATCTTACATCTTTATATATGGAGCAAGAGAGTGTTGTTTCATGTCCTCGTTCGTCTAGCGGTCAAGACGCTTCAGGCTCAATTGAGGGACCCTGGTTCGAACCCAGGATGGGGACAGTGTCTCCTTTTCTCCTAAATGACAACAACAAAAAAAAGGGGCTCTAGATTGAGCTAATAATACGTGGATGTCAAATTTATTAATAATATACTAGTTTCTATACAACGGAACTTTACCAGAACTATGCAGTTATGATACATCTGTAAAAACGTACTATTAAAGCCTCTCTGACCCCAAAAATTTCTCTTTCATATGACAAGGTAACGTGTGGTCCTTATGGTCTTTACTCCACACAGTGGTTAAAAAAAGAACAGACTAGCACACTCACTCGACTTTTCTTTTGTACATTTTGTTTTCATTAATATGTTCTTGAATATCATTTGTATTGGTTTCTTTTTTAATATTAGAGTACACTAAAAAATAAATATAATCAATTTTGCCAAAAATATTGAATGATTTCTATTTTTAAAAAAATATGTATGTGCGCAACAGGCTATTTTGGTTAGGCAGGGTTTTACTGTATTTAAATATAATGCAATATATATATATGTTTTTAGATATATGAAATGTTCCGTTGCAAAATTAAGCATGTAATGTGAATTTATTTGCTGTGTAGGAACTGAATTTGGGACTCGCCAATGGAATCAAAACCTTCCACCAAACTCACACTGGAGAATTAGGATATGTTTTATACATACCAAATGAGGTAAGGTAGTTTCGATCTCTCCAGTTATTTCTGAATATAGTTGAATCCCAATTATCCGGTGCGTCAAATTATCCAGATCTCTATTCCTCATCCAAAAAGGCATTCAAGATTTTATCTGGACCTTTTTTGATCCTCCAGATAATCACATGTCATTTGTGCAGTTGGTGAGGCTAGCAGGCTTGAATTCGCTTATCATTCTTGAACGTTTATTTGTAATTGATATTAAAAATTATAAAGTTAGTTAGTTGGTTAATTAAATTTAAAAAAAAAATTAACATTTACGATGTTGCTTTATTTTTCATGTTTATCAGAGTTGACGAGAAAAATTTCTTGCCTAAACTCCCCCAATTTAGCAGAAATTTTCCTCAAAGTGGCAAAATATGACATAAAAATAGAGTGGGTAAAATATTACCAAACATATACCGATTGTTATGAGTTCAAGTTCAATAACTATGGTTTTAACGTTAAAACTCTGGTTTGATAACCCTATGTTAATTTATATATATTATGTATTTTTAATTTTAGTATGCCCTTCACGTTTATGATGAATTAATGGAAGTTGGGAAAAAATATGGTATTCAGCATGCCGGCTATTACGCTCCGCGAGCTCTGCGTGCAGAAAAGTTCTTTGCTTTCTGGGGTCAAGATATTGATACGACGACCACCCCTTTCGAATGCGGGAGAGTTTATCGTGTTAGCTTTGATGTAAGTGTACATGGTCAAATTTACGTGTTTCCTGTAGTAGTGTGGTCATAACATGCTCGTCTATCGTGCAGGAAAGGCACACTTATATGGTAACAAGAGCTTGCCATTTCTTTACTGATTTGTAGTTTGGGGTTCATTGTTTAAAGTAGAAATTCCGATTCTTACGATAGTTGTAGGTCCTGGCATATGCTACAATCTTAACCGTCCTCGTATCATGAAACTAAATTTACACTTATGAGTTAAAAATTCCTGAAAGTGTGCAATTTCATAGAATTCCTAAAAATATACCGGTTATAGAATTCCTAAATGTATGTCAATTATGGAGTTTGTAAACCCAGTTCTTTAATATCTGAACCCCGGTTCTAGTTCAACTAACCATGTCTGTAAATAAGTTTTTGCCATTGTAAGTTCACAGTTTTGTCTCAGGATATTTTTAACATTTATCTTTTGATAGGTGGGGGATGAAACAATCACCAGCATGCCTGGTTTTTGCAGATCCCTTGACTATTTGCTGGTGCAGAATGACTCTTGCTGTCCTTGCGCAATAAAAATACAACCAGCTTGACCATTTACTAGGTTTTTGCAGACCCCTATGATGAAGGAAGAAATAATTATACAATACAGTACAATCTGTTTACAGTAATAATGTGCCCTACGGTGGCACAGTGATAAGGCATTCATTCACCTTGTGTGCCAATAACCCAGGTTTGACTCTTAACAGCACCACAAAAGTGAAAGAACACCGACCTAATAACTGCTTACTGTAGTTCGAGGTTTGGTTCCCTAGGTCTTAAAAATGTTCGGATTCCTCAGAAAAACCTAGGTCCACTGCCCTACGTTGGCATAGTGGTAACACATTTATGTATTGTGCCATTAACAGTGTATGTATCCTGCAGTGGCACAGTGGTGATGCATTCACCTAGTGTGCCATTAACCCAGGTTTGACTCTTAACCGTGCCAGAAAAGTGAAAGAATGCTGACCTATTAACTGCTTGCTGTAGTTCAAGGTTTGGTTCCTTAGGTCTTAAAAAGCTTGGATTCCTCAGAAAAACCTAAGTCCACTGCCCTGCTGTGGGATTAAGTTACTAGTAATTCTTCAAATGGGGCCTCAACAGGCAATGTGTGATGTAGGATCTTTGGTTTTGTAAAAAAAAAAAAAATAGGAATTAAACTTTAACAAAAGAGGAGCCTTTTTAAGCAAATGTAGGTACTTATCATTGATCTGGCCCTCCATGAATACGAGTTTTGTAGACTCCAGGTTAGGAATCACTGCCCTTAAGCGTCCTAGAATATGTGTGATTTCCACTAAGCTTGGTTGAGAATTAGGTGGATACTAGCATATCGTAAAAGTTCATAAAGAGAGTACAGGGCTATAACTGTATATGTATATATTATACAAAAAATTCCATCACTTAATGGGAGGTTTGACCCGTCCTTCCCCTCCTTTTATGTGAGTGGGGCACAGTAAGCCTTAGGTGGAGTTCTTCCATCTCCTCAGGATGTAAAGAAAATACTGAATGTTGTGAATCATTGTTTGATTTTTTTTTGTTGATAATTGTAGAAAGATTTTATGGGCAAAGAAGCACTTTTGAAGCAGAAGCAAGAAGGGGTCAAAAGACGTTTTGTGCAATTGATTTTGGAAGATTATGATGAAGAAACAGATATCTGGCCTTGGGGAGCCGAGCCCATTTATTGTGGCGGCAAGATTGCTGGATTAACCACCTCGGCTGGATACGGATTCACCCTGAAGAAGCAGGTATGTGTAACGCTTCAAGATAAATGTTTATACGTTGAACCTCTTTGATTAGTATACAGGATATTTGGATACCGATCAATACCCTGTGGTGGAGCAGTGCTGGCGTATTCGTCTAACACCCCATTAATCTCGGGTTAGACTCTTTAGTCATCTACTGAGCACCTCTTCTTTTGCACTTTTACTTAGCTAATTTTACACAGTGTGTGTAATCGAGACTCACTAAGCGAGTTAAAACTCGTTCACATGCTGACTAGTTTACAAGCCAGCGAGGAGTGTGTAAACTCACCCAATGTAATTGAGGCTTTACTTCGCAGCATCTCAAATTCGCAGCCCGAGGTTCGATTCCCAGCATCGAGGAAGACTGTAGTCACAGTTCGGAGGTCACATTAAGTAATTTCTCCCATTTCAGGCTATAAGCAGTCTGAGATGCAAATCAGTGAACAAGAAGGCCTGGATTTGACTGCAACTGACCTTTTATTGAAATTTGATTAAACGTGTTCAACATTTCAGTTGTTAATGACCTTGTCTTTTGATTTATATTCACAGATATGTCTGGGTTTCGTTCAAAACTTCAATGAACATGGAGAGGCCCAAGTGATCACCAATGATTTCATCCTCAAAAATCAGTTCGAAGTTGACATCTGTGGAAAACGATTTTCGGCCAAAGTCAACATCCATTCTCCAAAGTTACCACCGGCCCACGATTACATCATTGATTCCAATGGCTACATTGCTACCCAGTAGAGAAATGTAATGCCACTAGATTTGCATTACATGTCTTAAGTATAATATAATGCCATTAGTTTTACATTACAATGCTTGGGAGTAATGCAATGCAAAGGCAGTAGTTTTGCATGTATTGGGAGTAATGCACTATCATGCAAAGCTATTACTTTTGCATTATCTTGCTTGACAGTACTGTGATAAATAGATTTTAGTTATTTTTGTGTTGCAGAGTTTAGGAGTTATGTACTGTCATTATATTTGTTTTACATTGTTTGAAAGTGACACAATTTGATGCAAAGCTATTAGCGTGTCACATTATATTTCTTAGAAGTAAAGTAATGCCATTAGATTTGCATTTTGTAATGCGAATACATTAGTTTTGTATTGCAGTATACTCCAAACAGTGACAGGAAAAGATATTAACTTGTTAGTGATTAAACACTATGTTTTTAAAGCATAGGTTTAGAAAAGACATTTAATTATATTAACTAAAATTAATAAATAAGAAATTTAAATCATTAATATTAAACTAAAATTTTGAGCTAATAAATAAAAAATGTCTTTACTCATAAAATCATTTATTTTTATTTTTTTAATAGCTGCCACACAGTTTCGTAAAAGAGTAATTCAATTTAAAATTGTTGGCAATTTATTTGAAAACAAATTTGCGAATCAAACCTTATCAGATATGTGTTCTATAAGTCAAAGGATTTGTACATAACGAAAGTTTTTGAAATAGTAAATTCAATTTTGCATTTGTTGAAACTAATCCTCTTGAGAGAAGGTCTCATTATATATTATTTTTAAAGAACAATAATGACCGCAATTTACACAGTTTAACATAGCTTTGTTTTTCGATAGCTTGCTGCCATCTTTCACCGTTCATAACAATAAGTGTGGAAGCTGGTACAACAGGGTAAAGTTGCATGTTGTTCATGAGTTCGTGTTCTCTGGAAGATAACAAAAGGAAAATTAAGGAAGTAAAAAATATACGAATGAGATGTGAACGAAATTCGAAAATCAAAAGGCAGAAATTAAATAGTAGGGAATGTAAGGAAAAAAAATTGATATGAAGAAAATCAGACCATGCTAGATGGATTTTGGCTGTCGTAGCCGTGTCATTAACCAAGTGCTCGATGTTTTGATGGATCAGATAGACTCCAAAAATTTTTAAGTCCATTGAAGGAGAAGGTTTAAAGATTAATTTAGTTGGATCAAAATTAAATTTGTTGCCTGAAGTCCAATGATTATGCACTATGGATGATTTTTGACAGTTCCCGTAGACTTTAGGCCACAAATTTTGAGCAAGCTAAATTAATCTTCAAACCTCTTTCTCTGGCGGACTTAAATTTCTTTGTCACCTTACGTCCCATATTTGCATTACTATTCAGTAAAAACAGTGATTTCATGTCACCAGCTTGGGACTACTGAGAAATTAGATTTAGTAATGTGAAAACAGTAATGCTATTTTACGGACTCGCGATTGTACTAATAAGAAATGTGAAAACAGTGATATGTGATGGAGTATTCCTTGATGGCTTATATTACATCCCCTAGAATTCTACACCGACGCTTCAGCCGCCATTTTGTTGTACATCCGCTTTCATAACACAACGTTTACCATTGGAAAATTAATAATCCATTTTCTTCTTACAGGATCTGTTGCACAAGGTGTCTACGGATCTGGAAATGTCAGGTTTTTTTTTGTTTTTTTTTTTCTTGACTGGCAAAGTCAGGGAAATTTGAAATACAAAGGCCAAAGTCAGGGAAATTTGAAATTCATTGTTATAATAGCTTATTAAAATAATTTTCTCTGTATGTGCTTTTCTTACCGTACTGCATATTGAAAAATTTGAAAAACTTGTATTTTTGACTAAACTTCTAAAAGTTACCCTTTTGCACCAAAACTAATATAATTTATATAAAATTATTAAGACTATATATTTCTCAGGAGAAAATGTTTGCCAAATATGTAACTAAAACTTGAAAAACAAAAAGTGTTTTTAGCTAAATTATTTAATCTGTAAGGGATTTTGATCATACCAATCTCCTTTGCCTTATATATAGTCATACACATTTTAAATGAAATAGAAGATGAAGCATCAGCTTTGCGATTATATAGTTAAACTCTTTTATAATGGACTCGAAAAGGGCCGAATGGATATGTTATTGTAAATATTTAATTAATGCAAGTTTTTAGTGTAAAGAAATGCAGTTTTGTATTTGTAAATTCACTGTAATTGAGTTATAAATGGCTTTGGAGTTTGTGTTAGTGGATTTTATGGTCTTAGAAACTTATTTTTATTACGCAAATTTTAATGCGTTGTGTGTTGTTTACTGTAATTAGCGACTGGAAATCGATTAAGATTTGGTCTGGAAAAGTCAAAGAACCTTCAAACAGAATTTGAGTAGGCATCCTGGTTTCAAATCTAAACAGTGTATATTTATTCCTTGAGTGATTTGAACAATTTACAGCGGCACACCCACCCATTTCACCCTATTTTATTAAAAATAACACACTTGTAAATCACTCAACTTCAACACAGCAGTGAATGAGATCATGTGATACAATGACAACAAAATGGAGGATTGCGCCAGCTCCCTTTTTAGCTTCGTCACCACCCAGTAAGAGATGCAAAAACGGTGATTTTACGTCACGGATTTGTGACCACTGTTTACTAAAATAAAGAAAGGGACTGCAAAAACTGTTTCTGGGAAAACACCTGTTTATATACAGGTGTTTTTTGTGTAAGGAAGGAAGACATTCGTTTATACACAGATGTTCCTTTGTGTAACAACGAAGAGATTTGTTTATACACAGGTGTTCGTTTAGTTAACGAAGACATTCGGTTACCTACCAGATGTTCCTTTGTTAACAACGAAAGTTGTTTATACAGGTGTTTTTGTGTAACGAAGGAGAAGACGTTCGTTTATACATAGATGTTCTTTTTGTGTAATGAAGGCGCTTGTTTATACAGTGTTCTTTTAGTTAACGAAGACATTCGTTTATACACAGATGTTCCTTTGTGTAACAACGAAGAGATTTGTTTATACACAGGTGTTCGTTTATGTAACCGATACATTTGTTTTATAAACACGCATGCATTGTTTTGTGTAGCAGAAACATTTGTTTATAAAACAAGTGCTGTTGCTTTGTGTATAAGTAAGACACTTGTTTTTAAACAAGTGCTGTTGCTTTGTGTATAAATAAGATACCTGTTTATAAGTAAGCACTGTTGGCTGCTTTACCTATATAAACAAGTAGTTTTGTTTTGTGTAAAAGAAACTTTTTAACCTGGTAAGAGAAAAATAGTATTTTATTTAAAATTGTAAATATATTTATATTGCTGTGGAATAGCGAAGAAGTCTTGTTGGTATTTGAGAATTTTTATGAAGTTGGAAAAAAATAAAAACAAATCTACATATAATTTGCCATTTTTTATTACATATTTTTACACATTTTTATCAGAAGAAAATAACATATGTGTATTTGCGTTTCCTATTTCGATATGTACATTTCATTTTTTTACCATCACAAACACTTCATTTATTTACAAACTAGCATATGGACCATTTCCCGAATTCGAAAACAGTTCATATATGCAATGGTGTCTCGATTTACAGTCTTTAAAATACATGGAGTTATAGATGATATATTACATTCAAAATACACACTGATGGATCTAATTTCAAAAGCAAGGGATCTTAGTTATTTCAGACATTACATCAAAATTATACAGTGCAATCTATCTACAACGAAGTTTTTTGTGATCATGTCAGGCATAACCTTGTCTATAACTATATTCTTTCTCGGCTAGATTATCGTTATAGACGGACTTCAACTGTATATGCAACTGAATATACATTGTGATTGGTTAAAAGACCTGTCTATGCGGCGATGTTAGTAGACTTTAAACGTCTGGCAAGACTCACGCCGCCTAAGGTGTCAACCGTATTTCCAAAAGACGCGGATGGATTTTATGGTGTAGTATACGAATATACGCATATGAGCTTCTTGTCGAAAGGTTCCTTGGGTATATTTGACGCTGCAAGGACAGCAAAGGTTATGCTGCACTGGGACCTACAGTTTTGCAAGGAATCGGAACTCCGTAAGGTATAGGGAACTAACCCCGGACCACAGCTATCAGTGTCGGCAAGGCCTTCTATTTTGCCGCCACTGGGAGATCGGACCCGGGTTGAAACGTCACGCCAGACAAACACGTCATCACTACACTATCGCAGGCCTACCAGCTCTAAGAAATGAGGAAGTAGACTGCATTTCAAATTACCGGTGTGCCAAATCGTTTGATAGCCGAATCATTGAATGAGTGAGTGCTCGTTTATGATGGATGGGCAAAATCATTCAGTGACTGATTTGGCACCCCCTGTTTACCTGGGTGCCAAATCGTTCAATAACCGAATCGTTGAATGACTGTTCATTATGAATGGGCAAAATTGAGTGATTTTGTCATAAGCGTACGCAGAAAGTTTATAAGGGGGGTTATAGGCCCAACGGGAGGTTACATAGCTACATCCATATTCCTATGTTAAATATACAAAATTTCATTGTGCAGGGAGTTGCAATGCCATCAACACCTCTGCGTACGCCAGTGGATTTGGCACCCCTGTTAACTGGGGTGACAAATCGTTCGATAAATGATTTGGACAGATGGATCAGACTATTTTGGTGGCGCAGGTATCTCTTTCGAACGTGCAGCGTTTCCTCCCAATAATGGACACCCACGGAACCGGACATTTTGTCCCTTAAATAGATTATGCCTTCTTTAGTGGTACGCGTGTTGTTACATATATATGCTGAGCACCAAAGGAATCGTCCTTTAAATGGAGGTTCCTTTACGAGAGGTAATATTGTATTTTGTATATTATAGGGGAGGAGAATTTTTTTAAGTGTCCGCTAAAATTAACTAATTATTTATTTTTTAAACAAGCAAACTTGCATGCCTTATCACCGCATGGCTGATAATTTAAACCTGAGCAGAGCGATACTAATTTTCGCGTGTCCCAAGTTGGCTATACATGCCTTATATAATAGAACCGCATGAGGCTATTTCAGTATCCTCCAGTTGGCCTACTCGCATTATATAATTTATGACGTATTAGAAGCTACTATCCATTCATTTGCAGCTGGTAACAAGATGCCAAGTATCTCTGTGCAATCACTGCTCAGTGTCATTTTTCTCACATTTTGTCCACCAAATGCATAAATCGTTTGAATTGGCGTTTTCAGTATCTACTCTGTCACACCAAGCTATCTTCCTATCTATTCGGTGAGGTTGCTTGCTACTAGATGTCAAAGTCGAGCACCTTTCAAATTTTTCTGCCAGCAAACTATGCAGATGTTTCAGTATCTAATCCAATCAAACTTGGCTAATTTAAACACAGATACCAAATTCACACGTAGTACGCTAGTAAAGAAACCTCGTGTGATTGCGCCTAAATAACCAGTGACCTAGTCACGTGAGAGTATTGCGATGTAGTACATTGAAACCAAACCAAGCTCAGGAAGTGCGCCGTCATTTTAGATATTTTATTGAATTTCATTTTGTTTTTTGTTCTTTTTGCCTGATGCAATCAACATGTCCGAGTTATGTGAAGTTTTACTCAAGAATATGGATGCACCTTCTTTAGGCTTTCGTTTTTTTTTAAATAACTTTTCAAAATTCTTCGTTTTTTTTAAACCTGGGTTGGGTTGTCCGATTTTAATGACGCAAGAATCAGGCAAATCACACCACGCCAAGAACAGACGCACTAGCGGTGCGCCGTTCAGCTTCTTGTTGATATGTCTATATTTCTTACCTTTAACTATCTTTAACAATTTGTTTAGCGTGATATTATTGAAAATAACGTTACATCCAAATGAAATAACGTCCTTCATAGAGTGTATCTTTTAACTTGTTGCTGTAGACCAGTGGTTCCCAACTCAGTTTAAGCCGCGTTTCCATCTCTAATTGTACCCGCGGTCCACTTTTCCCACCTCTAATTATACCTGCGGAGCATTTCGAAAAATTCTCACGAGTTGAGTGCTAGACCTTAATAAAAAGGGAGCAGGTTTTTTTGGGCGAAAACATATTCGTAAAATCGTTCTTTGAAAAAAAAGAAAAGAAAGAAAGATAGAATAAACAGAAAAAAATTTAATGATAATGCAATCAAACCTCGTTAAGATGAACACGCTTAAGACGAATTACTTTTAATACGAACCGTTTTATGAAATTCCGTCAGATTGTAAAATACTACAAATATGCAATCAATTTCATTTTTATAATTAATAATAAAATTTTTATAAGTATTTTTGTTTCCGATTATTTTTTCTAAATAATGATTGTTTGGCTTTTTTATGGCGCAAGAGCATCTGGGCTATACTGCGCCATTCTAAATAATGACCGGTCTCGCGGACCACTTGGGACTCTTTCGCGAACCACCTGGGGCTCTTTCGCGGGCCACTTGGGACTCTTTCGCGGACCACCAGTTTGTAACCACTGCTGTAGACTGTCGTTAGACAGATTTCGCTATATATTGTTTACTTTCATTATAAGCAAAAAAAAAAAATCACTTCTTTAGTTTTCTTACAATATTCATAGAAGGATACATATACCATCGACAAGGCAAAGAGGTGTGCAACATGCAATTAGAGACAAAACTATGATATGAAAGCTAATGTTTTGTAAAATGGATAAAAAATTAATGTTCTTGATATAAAAGTTGATGGCTTAGATATAGAGCTGATATAAAACTTTGATGAGAAAGCATTAAAAAAAAAGGCAAGACTGTGTAAATACATTAACTCCCTTTGCAGAATGTAGAAGTTAAACCCAGGTATAACAAATCGCAAGTAAAATAAAATGTTGACTTTATATCTAATAAATAATTATATACAACTGAGAGAACTTAAGAACGTTGACGTAATAAGTTATTACAACAGAGTTTGGTTGTGGTCACTTGCACAAGCAATGACGTTTAAATTTCCTTCTTTCTGAATTATAGATAGATTAAAATGTGAACATCATCGAAGCGAGTTATGCAGGATACCAACGCCGATGCAGGCGTGATTAGATGGGTGAAACGTTTGGAAAGAAAATAAATGTTTCTGCGTTCGGTGGGACCTGAACCCACGACCTTCCATTTGCATATGCTGCAACGTGCATTTCGATCAATTTAATACCAGTCTCTTTGCAATTTGGTTTAAATAGTAGTCTATGTACTACACCATTCTGCGAAATAACTGGCAACAATATATATACGTTCGTAAAGAGATTATATATTGTCCTTCGTAGCTCAGTGGGTAGAGCCTCCGCCCGGCAAGTGGAAGGTCGTGGGTTCAGGTCCCACCGAAGGCAGAAATATTTATTTTCTTTCGAACGTTTCACCATCTAATCACGCCATACCATCGGCGTTGGTATCACTACGCCAATAAACGTTGATTGATTGACATTGTTGTTTGATTTAATCTGCGTAGTGTTCGATTTATATAAAATAAATATAGGTAGATTATCAAAGATTCTAATGTTTCCAAAAATTGATTTATTTTTAATTTACAGGCTTTTTTTAATAGATCGCTTCTACTCACTCTATTCCATTTCCTCAAAAACTCTTTATGCTGCCCCTCCTCCTCTCAGTTCTTGGAGTGGATTTGCTGCTCTTTAGAGTCTTGTTTTCTTTTTAGTCAGATAAAAAATTATACTTCGTTCTAAAAGGACTATCGATCACTGGTTTAAATCATGGTTTCGAAACAAGATTTGTGGGTAATAGCGGTTAAAAAAATACTTTCTGGCCACACTAACATACAGAGAGCTGCGCATATGATGCATGTATTATACAGTTGGTTCTTGAGAACCCCTGTATAACTATTACATCTAACACTATAAGTAACCCTATGAACTATATACCCTCACTAAGAAATCCCCGTGATTATTCCAGCTTTTTGCTATCACCCTGTGGTTATGCCTAAACACTATACAAGGACCCCTGAAGGACTATTGCCAAAGGTCTTCAAAAGTTTCTCTGCTCTGTCTTTACTGTTTTATGCTTATTTATATCAATTTCATGTATTGCATTAAATTGCATATTATCGTTCGTAAAATCCCATTGCGATTGCAATACCGGGGATGGGTAAGAATATCTTGTGTACGGGTAAATGTATATTTTTTTCTATAATTGAAACATAAAGTATATATTCATGAAATATGTACAAGTTTTGAATTGCATTATGTCCGGCATTATAGTGTGATGAAATTACATATGGATGTCACATTACGTAGCGTGTGGAAATTGTACAAAAATGCAATTGTTGAACAGGTGATTTAAAGCCAACAGGCGATATTTCCAAACATTGGAAGGACAATACATGTTAAAACTTTAATCTGATTAGATGCGAATTTCTGTCTAATGTTCATTCCATTCTGGAGCCGTTACATCCTTGGCAAGGTTTTGCTTTCAAAGTTTCAGCTGCTTTGGAAGACCCTTGTTTTAGCAAGGGTTGTTTGTCACTTTGTTGCCACGAGCAGGCATCAATCTGTGACGTCAAAGGCGTATCACGATCCGAACGCCTCCTAGCGGGATTCCACAGTGCACCCCAGCCCGAGGGCAACATATTTTTCTCAGCCTTTAATCCCGTATGGTCCGACGCTCCATCTGCACTATTACTCCGGAATCCAAAGGATCCGTTGATGATAGCTGTTGCCAGGTTTTTCATTTGACTTAAAGAACTGTCTGTTACATCAGTGGCACTGTTGTCTTTGGAACTGGAATCATGGTGTGGATGTGGAATTGAGAGATTTGAAGGGCCTGATGAGGATCTCCGATGCATGAGCTGATGAGAAGCGTTAGGATGACGGTCAGTAGGTGAAGATGGACCAGCACTTTTTGAAGTCATCGGCTTTGGACATTGGGTCCCTCTTTCAGACAATTTTGGTGCAGTAGGTATAATTAAACCTTTCTGCGAGCTATCTAAAATGGGACTCTTACACTTCCGAAAGTCATCGAGAGTTTTGCATTTATCTTTAGGTTTTTGGTGGTGTTCTTCGGCGTATAAACTGCTTCCCAACAAAGAAGGACGTTTGGTTCGATTATCTAAGCTTTCAATTCGTATAGCACCTGAAAGTTTTGGCTTCGTTGCCAGACAAGAGCATGCACCATCACAGTTACAACTCAACGGATCACTAACCGATCGCAAAAAATAACGCCGTTTGACAGATTTCACAAGTGGAGTCTTTGAAGTGGCTGCATTTTTAACGTGGCTGACAGCTATTGGACTAGACTGCGTTTGGGTGCTGGACGGTTTTGAAGTTTCAATCTGCGAGTTGCTCAGTTTATTGGCAGTTTTGGAACTGGTTTCGTCCAATGGTAATATGGTGGAGGACACTCCTAGGTCAGTGCTGATGACGTCATTAGTTCTCAAGGTTCTGTTTCTATCCTCCTGTGGTGGTAAAGCTACCCTTAGGATCGAAGGTTCTGTTGCCTCCTGTAATACTGGACTACGGTGTTTAGGTCCTCTCGATCGCCTGCCTCTTCCTCTTGCGTTTGAATTCTGGTTAACTGATCGATCCACTCCACTTTGCCTTGTCCGGGAACTATCGTTTTGATTTTGATTAATACTACTGTAGGCCGGTGGAGGTGGAAGATAATACTTTATAACATCTTCGTACGTAGGCGGGGGATCATACATTGGTGGATCCGATGGTGGAATTTGGTTGTACTGGGAATTTTCAGCTTCTGAAAAAAAAAAAAAATGGTACGACTACTAAACACAAACATTTAAGGAATCTGAACACTTAGTTTATGTCGATGCAACGATTTATTAAAAGAAAATATTTTTACACTTGACAAAAGTCTCATTTTAATAATTTTTATGGAGAAAAATAAAAAAGTCGCGTGAAGCGGTATAGACGTAACATATTCGATTGCTATAGTGAATGAACAAAACTCCACTCCCAGTTTCAGTCAAACTTGAAAGCGTCTTTTAAATTTTCCTATTAAATCATTCCTCCACAACTGGCAACACAATAGCCACGCAATATCAACATCTTCAATATTCTAATATTTCTTTTTTACGCTATATAATTTTACACTTTTATATTGAACTGGCGTAACTGCATGGTTCGTCTGCCGAAATTTTCTCTCCTCCTGAAATTGCTCTAAAATTTCAGTGGATCGGCTTGTAACGTCATACTTATGAGTCTCATTTGAGTTTTTAGCGCCATTTTCACGTGATTCGCGTTTCTCAAGGCTGTGTTTTTCTCGTTGCAGCGAAATTATGTCGGAAATACTTTTACAATTCGTTTCTGGTCTTATTTTTAATTAAGAATTTGCAGGTTTTTAGTGATTCAACATTATACTGATCCAAGAGTACTCGAAGACTATCTAAACGGGCAGCGATGGCGTAAACCTAAAGGGTGTGGGGTGTCTCTTCCCACTTACGCATCACCGATACAGATAAGAGTAATTTAGTCTTTATTTCGATTGGGGCACCCCTCCCTCCCACAGCGTGTCTACTGTCTAAGAAAAATTATAATGCTAAAAACAACCACGTAAACATTTCCCTCATGGCGGCAGTCCATTTTTTCGCCATACGCAGCTGACGACTAGGCGAGTACTTCCTCCTTTCCCTTCCCTCTTCCGCTTTTTATTGGGTCGGCATTTCCGATTTTTAGCCTTTTCTGATGTTTTTGGGGAACGGGAAACACCTCCACCAAGCATCCACTAATTTAAGTCAATTATAATGCTTAATAAAACAAACAAAACTATAAACAACATTACCAACATGGCTGCAAGTTACTTTACCTGTTGCCAGCCGATCTTGGCAACACTGGAAAGAAAATCAGTAAGTGGGAAAAAAAATCAGTAGGTAACTACGCAGTTACGCCCGCGCTGAATTCTTCTTCTTCTAAATACTTGTTATTTGTTCCTTTAACCTACTCTTTTTTTTTTGTCTGAGCTCTTCTTACTCCGTTTTTCCCAACTTTCTAAATAAACC